>CAKNYM010051799.1:33968-62791 GCA_932195095.1 Andricus curvator | reverse complement strand
AAATATCAGCTTTCATGCATTTAAAAATAAAATTATTTTTCGTTATTGATTAATGCGTTAGGAACTTCATACTCATTGTTTAAGGGATGGTAAAACATCCCCTAAAATTAAGTCAAAACATATTCTTGCTATGTACGCTTACTCCACTTATTGAAAAGTCGTTTCATGCCGTAGAAGATGAATAAAAATCTCTATTTATTTTAGTTACTAAGAAATGATGATTTACATATGTTACTTGGATGTTTAGGGTACAAAAACACCCCCAAAAACATGCTGTATATCCAAAGAATCGTTAATATTTCTAGTTCGTGGGTATGAATCTTTTGATTCGGTACGCCTGATCGTCAAAATATAAAAGTTTTAGTCAAATCTATCATAGCGTTTTTGAGAAAAAAAACATTTTGCTGAAATCAGCATTTTTCCATTAAAATACATGTAAAAATCGAAACTTTGGACAAGTGTTTGTCTAAAAACTGTCCATCTTTCTGACATTTTTCTTTCGAATTTTTAGTTTGCAGGTTCGAAAATACAAGAAAAAATTTTTTTTAGAATTTTTTATCATAAGGCTTTTTTCTGTACATTTGGTGCGGGGTCCTTTTATAGAAAAAAATATGGAACTGTACGTAAAAAATATGTTATCTTTATAGTAATAAGCGAATGGGGGGTGGCATTCAAAAAGTACATATAAAAAATGTTGGCCATTTTTGAGGAGAGACAAAAACTTTCGCAAAAATCGAATATTCAATTCAGGAAAATAATAAAAAAATTCTTTCGAGATACATCATTGCTGACTTGAAGCGTAAAAAATTGGGTTGGAAAGTGTCATTAGGTTCCTAGAAAATGGAAGGAGAAGATTCTTTTTTTCGCTGGAATAAAAAAAAAAAAAAGAAAAATATATTTGTAGCTGTTGAGTTTCAAAAAACTTCAAAAAGTTGCAAAAAGCTGCAAATAAACTAAAAAAAAATTTTAATGCAGAAAAATTTGAAAAATGAAATTATAAAGAAAACATTTCGGCTCAATGTATCCCATTTTTCAAAAAATGTTGGATACGTTCTTTTCGAACGCCACCCTTGTAAAGATATAGAACTTTGTTAACATTTAATTCAAAAATTGGATCGTGGCTGGTTTCGGCTTCGCTACACGTCCCGAAAATTCGAAAACCCGCTCCGGCGCGAAAGTTCATTAAAAAATTTTCCTAATATTTCCGATAATTTCTAGTTTTTTGGTCGAGTTTTCCGGCTGGGTTGCGAACTCGAAACCCGACTCGAAGTCATTTTGCACATCGCTAACTAAAACGCAGGAATAAATTTAATGAATCCAATGTACCTAATTCATTAATTATTATGAATTATAGATTATAATAATTATTTCAAATTATTTGGGGAAAGATAATCAAATCACGGTACATAATTTACATGCAATAATTCTCTTCATTGAATTGGCCTAATTAGCTAGGAAATATTTGTGGGTGTCCGTATGAAAAGGGCCTTTATAGTCGGTTCTAGTTTAGGAGATATTCGCGCTTTTCTAAATTGACGTCAAAATTATTATTTTTAGGTTTGAGTGGGGGATGATACTGGGACTTATATTGAATTTATTGAGACTATACTCATATCCAGAAAGTAACCGGAAGTTGGTTTATTTCATGTTCAAAGAACAAATATAACATGTTTGCTTATGGCACTCGCCAATTTTAGATGCGTTTTTCTCGAAAAACGGGTTTTCAAAGTTCCAACTTCAAAAATGCCCCGGTAACTCGTTTTTCAACTTACAGGGTTCATTTTCGGCCCAAAATGCCGGGAATTCATCCGGCTATAGGTCGCTATACGTAACTCCATGCAGACCATACGGGATCTTTTCATGTGAACGCCCACATTTTTGAAATTACCTTTAATATACCAAATTTACTATTGTTGATACGAACCAAATTTTTTAAGCAGATGCCAAGTGACTCGAAAAGGTCGATGAATTATGAACTGAAATGGTCATTTACAAGCGAGTTAAAAGCTGTTATTAATGTTAAGAATCGGTCCTTACAGCAATATGATATCCAATTTGATTCTATTTATGTCCCGGATTATACCAGAAATATCCCAGGGATAACCCGTCGGGATGTCCTCCAAGGCGGAAATTTGAATATGGGACTTTTCTGGGATATTGAAATTTTTCATATATCCCACGTGGAAGATTTCAATATCTCAGAAACGTCCCATAGGTAGTATATTCCTGGGATAACCCGGGACATAAATAGGATCAAATAGGATATCTCGGGATATCCTATTGCTGGGAGGGAGCAATGTAGTAAACGAACATTTATAAAATGTATCACCTAAGTTCATGTCATACTCTAAAACCTCGGAATTATACATGGTAATTTGATTATAATGTAATCTTAAAGTAGCCTTTTATTGTTTTATCTTCCAATTATTGTGTCATCAATTTTACAATTTCTGCCAGAAGAGATACTTCTTGATTTCTAGTCACAAAGCGAGTTTCTAGATTTGAATAAACCTTCAAAAAATATTTTTAAATTGAATATCGGATAATTTTAGTTTTCAGCTCTTTGCAACGTTTTTATCCAATTTCAGATAAAAAATATTTCTGGGATTTACTTCCCTTTTATAAAACTTTTTATTTAATATGAACTTCGTAAAGTAATTATGAATTATGGAGTACAAGTACTGTCAAAGTTTCAACCGTAAACGAAACACAACTTTTCTTCGTTTGTGGCCGGAGGTCCTAAAAGTGAAATAGTCTACTAATTATCCCCCTTTCCGCAGCTGTTCTAATTTATTTCTCTCTTTTTCGTTCTAATATTTTTAATAGTAACGTGTGTAGGCATTATTTTCATCGAAGATGTGTGTAATTTGTATTTGTACAATTTTATAATATCAGCATGTTATATGATGCAGAATTTGATGTCAGACTTAACGTAGCATGTAAATAGTGACTATATGATGGGCAGGCCGATTTAGGTGAGCAGTTTGTATAACCATACTCGTCATTTTTACGCCTCGTTCGTCATGCCGTCGTCCAGAGCTCAGTTAGTCCGTGAGAAAAAAAAGCCAATGAATGTGGACTGCTCTTTTGGCGCGTGTCATATAGTCATATTCTCGGGGAAAAGGCTTTAGTTCGCGATGTTTTATGTCTTTTGTTATTTTCTAATTGGGCAAGAGCTACTTGACAGGAAGAAATTTAGATTTTTCCATTAAAAACGTTTTCTTTTAGAAGGTCATTAAAAAAATACTGTTTTTTGTTAAATGTCACGTTTTAAAGACGGAAGCGCTACCGTGCTAGTGAGTAAGCCTGTCACACATGAAAAAATTGCAAAGATAGCCGGGTTCATGAAATTAGTCAACATGCAACGTTTTTACGCATTCGACGCTTCAATTAGACAGAAAACCATGTTCATGAAATTAGCCTAAATGTGATGTTTGTACAGCCGATGTTTAAATTGTGCTTGGGTTCTTAGATAGTGATTGGACACATAGAGAACAGTAGTAGCCTTCACACGATTTATAACTGAAGAATTCATAGGCCTGGGTGGCGATTCGATGCGCCGATTCGAATGGGAGCAACCAAACCCTTTATCGGGAAGAGAAACCGAGCGTACCGAATTCAAGCGAGGTTCGCGTGCCTTGTTATTTATTGGCATCGTTATAGCGTAATAACGCGTTGTAGGATAATAGTGCGTAACAAGGTGGGAGGGCAACTGTCCAGTTGAACATCCATTCTGTTATTATACTGACTCGGTCACATAAAAAATTACGTAAATTGATTAAATTTACAATTGTATTCGGTTGTATTATTATTTATGTATAAGAAAAAAAAACATTTTAGACGGCAATGGACGCGTTTGGGTTCTTATAATTATTACAAGGTTTAACTGTAATAGTAATCATCTACTAATTGTAAATTGAATTTTTGTTGCAGGTACGTGACCGTCGGATGTTCCGCTTTGAGGCTGATTCTTCGAAATTTCGCACCGGTTATTAAATCAAATGTGGAAGCACCTTTGCATAGCATTGGTGTGGATGTGTCGCGCGAAGAGCGGTAAGTTTTTATTTGCATAATTCTGTAATAAGGTTTCCAGTCTAGCATCTGAGTCTGAAGGCAAATATTTAAATCAATTTGCGTTTCAGGGTGGTCGCTATATCAGTCAATTCCGAAAAATGACTGGGAATTGTTCGAGACCGGGAAATGAGAGTCTATTTATTTTTTGAACCAAAATTTTCCTAAATTTTAGTAGAAAAACCTGTCCAATTTCTTCGAGATCGAAATTAATAATTAATTTTTTTTAAAGTTAAATTATTTAGTTTGCAGTGCCTCATCTAAGAATTGTTTATGTTATTGAAGGCATCCAATTTTTAATTATTTAATTTTTAAATGTTCATTTCTAAGTCTCTTGATTTTGAACCGTTACCTGATGGGTTATTTGCATGAATTTTAGACAATATATTTTTAAATACTGCATAAAATTCTAAAAATTTTAGTGCATTTAACAGAATGATTGAAGATTTCATTTACGAGAACAAAATATTTTTAAAAAATTGTCGAAACCCCTACTCAAACAATGCTGTGACTTTTACACGTCACATTCGGCAAACCGTGCTAACCAATTAGAATAATTATTATGCAGTGGCTCCATTGACTAACAAAGTATCAAGTTGACAGCAAACGAAAATTCATTTTCCGATTTCTGAGAAAGCCATATTTTATTAAAAACTAGCAGTAAATGCACGCGCGCTTCAATTCTTTGGATTTTTAATTCCTAACATTAAAAATAAAAACAATTTAAAAATGCATTATTACACACATTTTTAAATATTATGACTAAAACATTTTCGAAACAATAATTATGAATTTGGAATTGTAAGCGTTTGAAATTAAAAAAAAATATATATATATATATATATATATATTTTTTTAACGCTTTTGAATTTAAAACGTTCCAAATCAAACAATTTTATATTAAGTAAAATTTTGGAAAAAGGACAATATCATTAGATAGGAGTTGAAATGGTATCATTTCAAAACGTTTAAAATTGAACAAGTTTATTTTGAATTCAAGAATATCGAAATTAAATGATTTCAGATTAAAATTTCGCAAATAGGAAAATTTAAAAACATTAAAAATGGAATATTTTTATATTATAATTTTTGAAAATGGATAATTTAAAATCTAACATGAATTGAAATTGTATTATTTCTAATTAAAAGCGTTCAAAATTGAATAATATGATATTGAAAACTTTTGAAATTAAATAATTTGAAATTCGAAGCGCTTAAAATTTGAAATTAAAAACTAAATTGAATGTCTCAAAGTCAAAGCTTCTTAAACTCTAGAACTTTAAATTGTTATTACGTAACAAAAATGATCATGCAACATTCAAATTTATTAGACAAATCTTTAAAAATGAATTGTTCTGAAAAAACGTCCAATATAAAAAGTAATTTTAAATGGCAAATATTAAAAATGAAAACGTTTCTACTACGGAACGTTAAAAATCACACAAATCCTAACTTCATTTGAAACTGAAAAAAATGTTTATTCACCAGGAATAATTGTGATATTAAAAATTTTTTATACTCGAACTTTTAAAACTTTCAATTATTTTAAGTAAATTTATATCGTTTAAAAATTAAAAATTTTGAGATTGGTCATTGGTACTTTTCAAAATTCAACCATTTTAATTGTAATTGCAAAATTAAAACTTATGAAAGGGAAAAGTGGAAAATTTCGCGCTCGACATAAGTAAGTATTCAATTTCAGGTAGTTTAATTGTGATTTATTTTGAACCTTAACAACATAATTTTTAAATTTTTAATTACAAGTCGTTTATTTTTGAACACTTCATTTAGAATTATTTTTCATTCTTGACATTTTCCAATCAAATATTTTTCAATTTTAAATGTTTATTTTTTTTTAAATCTTCGACTAAAAATCAGACTGTTTAAGATATCAATTTGGAAATTAAACATTAGGCACTGACTAGTATTACGGAATTTTCCGTAAACCTAATCGGTCAAGTATAGCCTTAGGGCTAGTATGACAGAATTTTCCGTAACGTTAACCCTGAATGAGCTGGAAAAAGGGTTAGTCTTACGGAAAATTCCTTAGTAGTAGACAGTTCGTAAAAATTAATACATATAATACAAAACAAGATTCCTATATATGATTTCAATGTTTCAAATTGCACAATTCTAAGCCTTTCAATTCAACATTGTTTTTCTTTAAGTGGAGTTTGAAATGTTCAATATTTTGGAACATATTTAAACAAAAAATATAATATAATTTTTAATGCCTAATTCTAAAATATTCTCATTTGTAAGGCTCGAATTTGAGAAATTATTGTCCTAATTTTTCATGGTTTTGAATTTATTCTGGAAACATTGATTTAAAAAAAATGTATTACAAATCCTTTAAGGCCATGTGAGCGTAACCTCTAAATTTTTTTTACATTTTTTTTCAAAATCAACTTACGTTCACACGAAACGCGATATCGAGTTGAAAATTTGGGAAACTAAATATGAAGCACTAAGAAACGCGGGTCTGGTCCTACATTTTTATAATTATGAAAAAAGCAACAAAAAAAATTTTGTTACAAAAAAATTTTTGTTACAAAAAAATTTTTGTTATACATATAAAAATTTAGGACCAGACCCGCGTTTCTTAGTGCTTCATATTTAGTATCCCAAATTTTCAACTCGATATCGCTTTTCGTGTGAACGTAAGTTGATTTTGAAAAAAATGTAAAAAAAATGTTGAGGTTACGCTCGCATGGCCTTAAACTTAAAATTGTGCAACTATCAACTCTTTCAATTTGATATTCTACAGTTTCGAAGAATTTAAAAAACAAGACAGTTGAATGTTTAAAATCGAAACCAAAGAATTTAGAATATTTAAGTCTAACGTTATTAAATTTAAAACTGACTATCGAGATTTTGAACATGAAAGTTTGCAATTTTGAAAGATTTAAAAGTAAAATTGCCCTGACATTTTAAATATTTGAATCTACAACATTGTGAAATTTAAAACTGGAAACCTCCAAAAATTAAGACATTTCAAATCAAATATTTACAAATTAAATCTTTTGAAAAAAACGTTAGTTTCAAGGCCTCACAAATTAAAATGTTTCAGAATTGCCCATTCAGAACTATAATTTTAATTGGAAATTATAGAAATTCAAATATTATCAAAAAAATATTATATAAAAATATTATCAAATATTATTAAGTATCATATTATGTAGTTTCAAGTGACATTTAAAGTGATTGAATAGATTTTTTTTACAAAAAGCTTACTTATTCTAAAAGCGTTGAAAATTATATGATTTCTAATAGGAAACTTTCGAAATGAATTAAATCAAATTTGAAGCGTTAAAAATTAAACAATTGAAGACTTCGTTTAAAATTGAAGTATTCTTAAATTTACGTCTTGAAACAAAGTCACTGAAAATCATTTTCAAAATTTTGCATCATGGTTTTTCAAATTTACTTATTTCATCTGAAGTGAAAAATTAATAACTTGAAAACCAATGATAATTGATAAAAAATGAGCAGAATGAGATAGAATCCAGTTTTTATCTCCATAAAAGGTCTACATTTTTTCTCGATTGATACTTGGATAAGGTTTGATGAATAGGGCAGGGGAACCTAATCTGGATCACGTTTTAGTAACCGATGGCGTTGAATTAAATAAGAAAAAAAAATTAATGTTTCATACACGAACACTAAAAATATTATTAACTAATTAAGTAATCATAAACTCTGAAATGATAAATGCTTAAGTTTAATTTTCATTTTAAATTTTGAAATTTTGATTTTCAAGGTGACTAATTCTGCTTCCAGATATCACAAGTGTCATTCCTGTTTCGAGCAGCTCATGACAATACGAAGTGTTTTACTAAAAAAGCAGGCATTACCAGGCAAGCTGGGGGCCTCATTTCGCGAGCTAGACGAGCTGATGAAAAGCCTCGAGTGACCAAAGTGACGGATCGTGCGACCATGTTCCACTAAATTAAGCCGCCAAATCGCCCGTGCTGCTCCGAGAAATCTAAGAACCCGGAGAAAAAAAAGTCTGCCAAGAGATAATGAAGTGACAAAGTCAAGTTCTTGGTTTCCAGTGTGACTGGGAAGCATTGACTTGTCGCTTCGTTGTCGAATGCCATAAAATACGTGCGTCGGCGCTCGCTACAAAGAACAATCTTCGAGAAAAGATTCGACTGTCAAAAAGCGACGATACGACAAGCGCGCGCTAAAAGAGAGAAAGGACGTCGTCAACTCTTCATGAAACTTCAGAATACTTTGCTCTAGAATCGCATCCAGAGCAGTGCAAAGTTTAACGGTCTTGCCAATTTCTGTTAAAAGGAGAGCATTCGCACTCCTGATAATCCTATAATCTCGATAGTAATGACAAAGCGATAATAACGAGTAATCACTAACTTAGAGTAACTTTTTTTATCTTAACAAATTCTATTTTTTCGATTTCAATAAAGGGCGACCAGAGAATAATGCTCGCTCGGTAATACTTTGATAAGAATCTTGGTAGAAAGGCAATCTCAATAGGGAAAAAAGACACGTTTCACTTTTCCTCAAGTGTAATTTATTTTCTGTCAATGAGAGAGTTTAATCGAAGGCATAAAATAGTCGTACTGCAATCTAAAAATGGTAATTAAAAATATATAATTGCTGATTTTAATCTAAAAAAGGATACAATATATTGAATATAAATGAGTAGTTCTCAAATACATTTATACATTTCAACCTCAAAGGTATCAGCATTTTATATCGCCAGCCTATTTTAATGCACAACAGTATTGTTTGTCTTCTACGTGCATCTAGCACGTACTTAATCTTTTTTTTACAGTTTCCTCAAAATTCTACCGATGTCTTAAATTTCTGCAAAAAGAAAATCTGAGGTAGAAACTTGATTCGGTTTTATTGGAGGCACGCCTGGCCGCCCCCGAGAGCGAATCAAATCGATCGTTCCCGAGCGGGTCGCTGTCCTAGCTCAAACTTTATTCGTCTCTTTGTTCCGTATTAGATGATTGTCCTGAGCCCATCATTCACCGGACTCTCTTTTTTTTGCACGCATAAATAACTGGCAGGTTCGACTAGAAAATTGAAATGCAAAAACAGGAGTAACGGAACGGATATTTTCTTCGCGTCTTTCAGTATTTGTAGTGATCAAGAGTTTCAAGTTTCAATGCATGCGAACAGTTCGATTTTATTCAGCAAAATGTGATTGCTCCTGTGAAAATATTTCAACGACCCCATATACAAATGTTACGGGTTTGAATGAAGAGATGCTTTTCGTGAATTGCAGATAATTTTAGGTGAAACAAAAGATATTTTAGAAATTAAATCATTAAGGGGAATATTCTCTGGGTTTAGTAAATTAATTAATTTTTGGACTGGATAATATCTATTTCGTCTCAATTCGAAACCGTACTACTAAACAAATATTTACTATCCAGTCCTGACTGAATTTAGTAAATACAGAATATTTGGAGGACATAAATTTGAAAAGTATCCTTGAAATCTATTTTCGAGTAGCGATCAAAATAATTAAATACTATTGTGACATACCTCTTTCACACCAATGCGTGCTAAAAATTTAACTTTTTAACTAAATCTCGAGTCGACTCGACGATTCCGTCCAATATATTTTTATAAGAGAACGTGTGCATGCATTTTAATGAGCTTTCTTCCACTTGCTAGATACTGGCAAATCAATATGAAATAAACACTACAATATTTATTAATTACCAGAAATGATAAATAATGAAGCAGCCGATCTTTGAAATTTACATTCGAGTGTAAGTCTGAATGTAAGAATGTAAGTCACGAGAGATACAATTTTTTGTTACTTCACAATCATGTGCGAAGTCAGATTTTTTCTGTCTACGCTTTTGGTATTAAGTTTTTCATCCCGAGACTGATCGCAAGTAATTTTTTTTAGAAAATTTGCTGAACTCTTGCGCGAAGCGTGAGCTTGTACTTTTTACTACTTTTTCGCTTGTTGTCCTTAAAGCTCTTAGTTGTGTTTTACATACTTTTTACCCCAGTGAAAGCGAACTGAAATTCATTTTACGGTGTCTTACTTACAAGACAATGTAGCGACAGACATTTATTTGCAATCAATAAAATAGTTTTCGCAATCTTCCATCGTGTTGTCGATTTGAAACACGGAATTTGAAGCCACTACTTGACGTTTAAAATAAGAACTAGATTTATAATCAAAGAAAACTGAGGGTTCTATGAAAATTTGGTATGTATTATTTAGCTGACTTAGCAGATGAAAAATGAGAGCCTGTAAAAATTAGAGCTAAAAGTCCGAGTTTGGATCAAATCGAGGTTGCGCAAATGGTTTTATAGTCCGTAGTCGAGCAAAGTCTTGTGAAAATTTAATGTATTGGTATAAACGTCGAAGGTACTAACGGGTCTTTGGTAATGACCAATCGAGCTTGGTGATTATAAACAGTCTAATCTTTAACTTCCACAATTTATTCTACTTGCATGTATGATAAACGTGTATAATAAGTGATCATTTTATTTTTCGACGATTGTACGACGTTTCAAGTTTACCTCCGAAGCGACGATCGTCTAGGCACTAAAATTCGCATTGTAAAAAGTAATAATAATGTTAACTGTCGATATTTTAATCAGGTATTTCTTTAGTCAAACCTCTCCCCTGTTGAAAGGCTTTTTGCGAGGTAAGAAAAAGCGTTCCATAATTGGAGGATGGAGTTAGTTGAAATCCTAAATGGGATAAGTCGAGCACATTTTTTACATGCAGATAGCAGTGAGCTATCGACTCTGCTACATATGTATCAAACCGGATAGGTAGCGTGAAACGAACAGCAAACATTCGACACGATCTCATAATCCGTGAAATATCGCGACCGTTTAAAACGAGGTGCGCGTGGCGAGTGTTTGTATCTGGATTACGTATTCATAGGATTACTACGGAGGTCCGTGGGTGCACTGAAGGAATAAGGGCACGAGAGAAGGGTGCTGCAAATTATAACCCTTCGCTTTACTGATGGGTAAAAGGTGCACATTTTCTCTCGCCGTTTCTAAGGTTTAGATATATTAAGATTAAAATAATGCTTAAATATGATTTTTGAACATTTTTTATTTCAAGCATATAACAAAAGAAATTTTTTAGAACTTTTTTGTGGGATATTCAAAAGCGCCACATAAGATATTATGATTTTTTAAATACCTCACGTAGACTTCTGAATATCCTAGAAACATCACAGGACATCCTATCCATGTATGCTCCAAGTGTATCAAAATTTCAGCCTTGATGGAATATCCTGTTTTAAAATTTGATTTTTGGTGATGCGCGAAACGAAAAAATCGTCTCTTTTACATACTCTCTAAATTTGAATCAGTGAGAAATGGGACATTGAATCAAATAAGTGAGGTTTTTTATCGATTAAAAGTGAAATTTCACTGATGGGCAGTGAAATTATTCACTTCAATGAGTGATATTTCATTGTTAATCAGAGAACATCCTTAATGATTCAAATTTGGAGAGTATTTTGTTGGAACTCATGTGTTCCATTCTTGAAATTTTACCCAATTCCTAAAAACATAAATTACTACGAAGTTGAGCAAAAACTGTCATTTGTTACGCACGAAACGCGAAAAAACAAAAAATCGACATAATAGCGCCATTTTCCATTGAAATCAAACATGCACATACGATACCTGAAATATGTTACTAATCCAAAACTCGAGAGTTTTAAAAATTACAAATTGGGCCAAAAATGATATTTTCTAAAGTTATTAATGAATGGGGACCAAAAATTGCGAAAAAATTATAATTTATTCTAAAGCGAGTTAAACACCTCAATATCCAAAATTTTGGAAAAATGCAAATTTGGACCAATTAAAAACTAAAAAAAATATTTTTTTTCTGCAGTTTACAATAAAATGCTTTGAAAATTTGCCAAAGCAAGAAATTTGAACTCAGAAACTATAAGATAATCTGAAAAATTCAAATTTTTAAAAGAAGCCCAGAATGATGAAATTTTTATATCAACTTACCGAATTATCCTGATCTATGCTCTTTTTTATGAAGATTTTAAAAATATCTTTAAAAAATTCGTATAGTATTTGCCTCAATATTTTATTGTTTCATTAGTTTAGATTGTTTGAATTACCATATAGTAATATAGTTTCTAAAGCCGAACGTTTTGTTTTCTTGAAGTTCAAAAATATTTCATTGAAAACTGTAGAAATGAACTATTTTTTTAGTTTTTAATTATAATTTTTCATACCAAATTATGGATTTTTAGCTCTAGCACTAGTTTTAGAATGAATTATTCGAAATGTTCACAATTTCTTTTTCAACATTTGGTAATAACTGTATAAAATATATATTTTTTTTCATTTAGGTGGTCAGTATTTTGTGATTTTTTTAAATTTCGTGTTTTGGATTAGCAAGACCTTTTTAAGCATCATATTATGCAGGCATGCGTCTTAGGTGGCTGATTCATTTTTATTAAAAATGGTGACGTTGACGGAAACTATGCAAGAGTAGGTCACTAAAATTTTTAGTTGTGTTATATATCTCGAAGTACCTTTTCCAGATTTTTCTTTGGTGGAAAAGTTAGAAATGAAATCACTTTTGTTATTGTACAGTTGTAAAATGTGGCACATGAACTCCCAGCTTGAATTCTTTTAATAGGGAAAAATACGGAAAATTGTTCAATGTAGATATTTTTCAAATCGGTGATATATCGAAAATAAGTTTTTTTATCTGAGACATTTTGTGTCCCTAGAACCGTAGGGTGCTATCTCACTTTCTTTCTACAGGTTAGGGAATTCCAGAAAGTCAGGGAAATTCAGAGAATTTAAAACTCGTCAGGGAAAATCTGGCAGGGAATTTCGGATAAACTGAAGTTGAAGTTAATTTTACAATTTTTTTAAATTTCAACAATTTTATTAAAGTCTCATTCTTTTCGGTGGAAAATTCGTCTTTTTGAGTTGAAAATCACATTTCTATGGTTGAAAATTAATCTATTTTGGTTGACGATTCAATTATTTTGTTGAAAGTTCGTTTTTGGTTGAAATATCCACTATTAAATTTTTGATTGACGATTCATCATTTTAGTTGAGAATATTATTTTTCGTTGAAAATTATTTTATTTTGGTTGAAACTTAATTTTTTTAACTGAAAATTGAACTATTCTATGTTTGGTTGAAAATTTACCTTCTTCAGTTCAAAAGTTCACTATTTGGTTTAAAATTCGTATTCTTTATTTAATTCGACTGGTTTTTATTGAAAATTAAAATAATTTTTGTTTTCATTTTTTACATTCTCATCCTAATGAGAAGGTATTGGTTTTATGTAAAATTTGACTTAGTCGGTTTTTATCAAATCTCCACGTTTTGAGACCCCTTGAGCCCGAAAAAACTAGTTTTACGAAGGTGTCTGTCTGTCTGTAGTCTGTAGTATCGTAGAGCTCCAAAAAAACAAACGAAAATGAACATTTTAAGCCAAACAGCGCACGATATGAAAAAAAGTCAAGAGAAGAAAAACGTTGCTTTTTTAAAGCCCTATAAGATTATCATAACAACTTTTTGAATTTTTTCGAAAAACCGAAAATTCAAATTTTGATCGCACAAAGAATAATGAAAAATCAAAATCAAACTGATTTTTAATGTAATTAATTTTTAATTTAACTGTTTCGTCTTTCCATTTTGCGGTCAAACTATACAAGATACGAAAAAATATGAATCGACAAAAATTGTACACTCAAAAAAGATCTACAAATTTGTTATGAATCACTTTTTGATGGGACGCGTAGTTTTGGATTTATTTGTAAAAAACTAATTTAAGAATAAAATATATTAAATTTTTGGACAAACGACACCAGCTACAAAAAAAAATAATAAGACAAAATTTGTTCACACAAAAAAGAGCTACAAATTTGTTATTGATCATTTTTTGATATGATGCATAGTTTTTGTTTTATTCATAAAAAAACAACATTGAAAATAAAAAAATTAAATTTTTGGACAAACGACACAAGCTACGAAAAAAATGAAGACAAAAGTTGTTCAATCAGAAAATATCTACAATTTTTTTTATAAACTCTTGTTGAAAAAATATATTAATAATTAAAAAATCAACTTTTTGGGAAAAGGACACAAGCTACAATGACATTTTATTTAACAAAATTTTTCGCCTGAATTATATCTACAAATTTGCTCAGAACCACCTTACGCTAGGATGCGTATTTTTAGTTTTAATCGTGAAAAAATAACATTGAAAATAAACAAATTAAATTTATGGAAAAACGACACAACTTGCAATAAAAGGTTTGATAACAATTTGCAAATATTAAAGTAATCACGAAGAATGAAATTTGTACTTCATTGTGTAATATCTGAATAAGCAGCCTCAAACCGAGGTACAGAAATAAATATAATATACATTTGATATAATATAGTTGAACATAATGTAGAAAAGGTCGCATTTTCGAAAAAATCGAGTGCGAAGCAAGAGATACGTGATGAGAATGTATTCGTTAAAGCCGAAGGAGCTTGAACAAAAGAGAATTCACAATTACTAAATTACAGTTGTCAATGCGTTGACCTTTAATTTTAAAAGGCCTGCGCACAAATGTGAGAGAATTACTAAGACCGAAGCGCGAGAACCAACAGTCGCGCGCTCAAACTTGAGAGCGATGAGGATGTGCCCGCGCAGCGGGCAGATTTTTTAAATTGAAGATTCATCACTTTGGTTGAAAATAAACTATTTTCTTAAAAATTCTTATTTTTGGTTTTTAATTCAACTGGTTTTAATTGAAAATTAAAATAATTTTTGGTGGAAATATCGAAACTATTACACTTTCTGTTGAGAATTCATTTTTTTTAAATCGAAGATTCATCACCTTGGTTGAAAATTCAAGTATTTTCTTGAAAGATCTTTTTTTTTGTTCAATTTAACTGGTTTTAATTGAAAATTAAAATAATTGTTGGTGGAAATTTCAAAACTATCACACTTTCACTTGAGAATTTATTTATTTTTTAAATCGAATATCCATAACTTTAGTACTTAATGCGATGCTTGAAATCTTTTGCGATGATGTCGTAGCTACAAAATTAGGAGCATGGTCCAGTTTGGTGTTCGTCTTTTACCGCTGTTATCCTTACACAGCAGCAGCGAACGTTGAAGGTGACAGCAGTCGCCTCTGGATGCTTTCTTAGAGCTACCATATGCCACTCCATAGATTTTTATTCGCATGCTTCCTGATGGTCTAGAAAGTTTCTTACAATGCCCCATGTGTTTAATAAAACCGACTTCTGAGCTGCTACCAATACCCTACTGACGCCTAAATGTTCAAGATGTTAAGTGTATTTTGCGTGCACATTGCCTGTAGCCGAAATCACAATAGGATGAATAGATGCATGTTTTACATTCCTCCGTATTGTCTTTACTTCATGCCTTAGCTCGCTATACTTATGGATAGTAGATTTAAGACTTTCATGATGATCCATTATAATAAATTTAAATTAAAAATTTAAAGATTTTTCGGGTTTCAATCGTGTGCGAAACTATGAATGTTGCCGACGTTTCGTGAACATTGCAGTTCACTTCTTCAGGGCTGACCTGAAACTGAAGTTTCAGGTGATGTTGTTCTTATGTATGTATTCTCTACGATTCCTGTGATTGGCCAGAGCGCCCCCTGGTGTGGGCTGGTTGAACTTGATTGGCCAATCAAGTCTTTTTTAAAAAACCCGGGAGGACGGAAAGCCAAAAAACTGAATCCTTTCACAGGAAACTCCATCACACACGTCCAAAACTCTTTTGACTTCATCAGAAAAATACAACAGATTCACATTCAACCCCAAGACATCCTAGTGAGTTTCGACGTAGTATCTCTCTTTACAAAAGTACCAATCTCTGATACAATCGATATTATCAAATCCTTTGCAAGCTTCCCCTCCAACCTCACACCATTGATAGAACACTGTCTCACTAATACCTATTTCTCTTTCAATAACGAATTCTACGAACAAACCTCAGGAGCAGCAATGGGATCTCCAATCTCACCTGTAATAGCCAACATTTTTATGGAAAATCTAGAAACTAAAATCTTTAACAAATCCAAGCTTAAACCGGAATTTTGGTGCCGTTACGTTGACGACACTTTTGTCATCTGGAGACATGGACTTGATGAACTACACAAGTTCTTCGATTTCATCAATCAATTACACCCCAATATCAAATTCACCATGGAAATAGAACAAAACGGAAAATTGCCTTTCTTGGACGTACTAGTTTACAAACGATCTGATAACACATTAGGACATGAAGTTTACAGAAAACCTACCCATACCAACAGATACCTACATGCCTCCTCCCACCACCACCCATCTCAAAAGCAATCGGTCATCAATTCCCTTGTATACAGAGCTGTCTCCATAACAGATAAAGATAACTTACAAAAAGAACTACAAAATGTTAAACAATCCCTAATACAAAACGATTACACAAACAAACAAATTAATAAAGCAATAAGAAAATACACTCAACAAAACAAGTCAAAACAACCTACTGAAGAAAGAGAGAGAAAAATGACCACCACCCTACCCTACATTCAAGGTATCACAGGACAAATAGGAAGAATTCTCAACAAACACAACATCAAAACCATATTTAAACCACCTGCAAAAATAGGACAACTTCTAAACAACCCTAAAGATAAAAAAGAACCTTTCAGTGATCCGGGAGTATATAAAATCCCTTGTTCTTGTGGCAAAGTCTATATTGGAGAAACCGGGAGGGCGGTAAGTCAACGTGTAAAAGAACATGAGAGTAAAGTCAGGCTAAAACATTTCACGCAATCAGCAGTAGCTGAGCATCATATTGAAACAGGACATAGCATTTTATTTGAAAAAACAACCGTAATCGCAAAAACGTACAATAAATTTCCAAGAAAACATAGAGAAGCAATCGAAATCTTAAAACACCCTGATAACATCAATAGGGACAATGGATATAATACCAATCCGATTTGGCTTTCCGCCCTCCCGGGTTTTTTAAAAAAGACTTGATTGGCCAATCAAGTTCAACCAGCCCACACCAGGGGGCGCTCTGGCCAATCACAGGCATCGTAGAGAATACATACATAAGAACAACATGACCTGAAACTTCAGTTTCAGGTCAGCCCTGAAGAAGTGAACTGCAATGTTCACGAAACGTCGGCAACATTCATAGTTTCGCACACGATTGAAACCCGAAAAATCTTTAAATTTTTAATTTAAATTTATTATACTTATGGATCTTAGTTGTATAGGTTGCCTGTAAATTCCAGTTAAGTGGACAAGCAATCTCGATGATGTAGACTCTTCCACCTTTTTTTCTCTCGCATCATGATTTCGGGTCGATTGGCTTGGTTATAATGATCCGTCTGGACAGTAACATCCCAATATAAGATGTAATCTTTGTTTTCTAAAACGGGCAGTGGAATGTATCTATAGAAAGGCATCCATTCTATTAAGAGTCCTGGGTTAGGGCAAGTTGTTGATGTGCAATGCCCGCCACATCATTATGTCTGTGCGTATATTCTCTCTGAGCCATTACGCGACAACCATCAATAATGTGCTCGATGGATTCGTTGGTATCTCAATATAATCAGCACCGGTAAACCACGTGTTGATGTAACACGTGTTTGCGATAATTTCTGCTGCTGACAATCCTGTCTTGAATCGCAATGGCGAATTCTTCCGTTTCTGGATACAGAACGCCCTTTTTCAGCCGAATATTGAATGCCTCACTATCCACTTCGTGTTGATCTAACGTTTTGGGATGTTCGCCATGGATGGTTTTTTGTCTCCATTGCGTTTCTAATTCCTCTATGGTTTCTGCCCTGATATGCAAGGCGTTCTCTGAGGACAAACTCAGTGGCGTGTAATCGAGATCCGCTTTACAGATGGTGTTGTAAAGCGTAACATCTCGAGTGCTTTTAGCCTTGCAACTGTGTAACTTGTAACTTACACAGTTTCTTGTTATCTGCAACACCTCTACCCTCTTTATGTCGTGGTAGAACTGCCCTTTCAATCGTCGGATTACTATGGTGCATTCAGCGTTTCGTTATTTCTACGCGGATGGTTCTGTTTACCTTTCGAGGTCAGTGTTCGACCATTTGATGAGCCCAAAGGAGTAAGTGAGGACTCGGATTGCATAGGGGTTGATTACCCTGATCTTGTTTGCCGAGTTGAGAGAACTCTTCAGAACTAAAACAATCTGAGTCTTGTAGTGAAGGCACTCATTAAGCTTTTCTTACTATAGTATGCTGAACACCCTTAGATTCGAGAGTACCCAGGAATTTATACATATATGACTCGCCCTCAGCCATTGCCTCGATGTCATTCTCGTGTTTGTTCTCTAGCTCTGCGGACCCTAATTCTCCTCTGGTTAAATGCACTATTCTGCATTTATCTATTCCGAACACCGTGTGATGTGGTCTGAACTAATGTATAGCTTCAGGTCATCCATGTGTAGAAGATGGGTCAGTTGACCATATTCATTATCATGTATCAACGCTAAACAGAACCATAATGCACTAAAGGAGTCTCCGTGAAAGATACCCGTCGTAATGCGTTCTTGTACCCCAAAACTTCATCGCACGACTTAGAAAGTCGATGATGCGTGGGCAGATTTTATAAATTTTTAAGACTTCAAGAAAATATTCATGCGGTACGGAAGGAAACGTTTGCTTGTAGTCAATGTATGCATGTGCAAGTTTCTTTGATGTTTACGAGCTTGCGTCATGGCAAAAGTGCCCCGCGAGTTTTTACAACATCCTTTTTGTTCTTCTGTAAGGATGACATTCTCGTTATAGTGAGAATATACCTTATCTGCAATGATAGCTGTAAGGCTTTTAAATTGCTGGAAGACAGGCTATCGGTCGCAATTCAGGTGGATTTTTAGCGTTTGGGTTTTCAGGCAACATATACGTAGTGCCTTTGAGCATAAAGCCTGGCATAAGATCCGGGTGTTCGATGATCTTCTGAAAACACCTTGCCAACGCAGGGTGCACACTCGCCATGTACTTGAACTTGAAATTGTGCACCACGTCCGGACCTGGAGCTTTTCAGTTACTTGACCTTTTAAAAACCGCTGAAACATCTGAAGCTGTGACGTTAGTCAGCTCTATTTCAGGGTTACTGCTTGCTCTTGCTTTCTCTAGTTCTAGTAGGAACCACGCAGCGTCTAAATTGCTTCTGTTTGTTTTCACCAAACATGCCACCAGCAGTTACTCATGTCTTCCAATTGAAGGACTTCGGTGTCTTGTTGGTTATTTTGCTATACTTTCAGTTCACGATAGAGACTTTTCTCATCTGCCTGAAAGGTTCGATTGTGTTGCCTTCTTGCACTGCTTTTCCTGTACCGACGCAGTCTAGCAGTAAGAACTTCAAGTCACTGCCTTTGGGAGTCTATAATCTCATCCAATATTGCTAGTGCCAATGTCTCGATGTACTGTGACTGATTTTAGTAACATGGTGTATCAGCTTTCTGCTTCTATTTCCTTTCTTATATTGAGTTAATCGACCCAATTTGCACCTTACTCTGCTGACATCCATATCCAACCTGATCTTCCATGGTGGATCTCGATCTCTTCGTGGGACAAAGACTGCATTTGTAGGTCTAGTTATGTGGCCCAACGTTCTGAGGACTGTCACAGCTGCACAATTCACAAGAGTTCGCACCTCTATCGCAGTTAGTCTTGCGTTCAAATTCATAGGTAAAACCTTGCTGTTCAGGTGTTCTATTAGTGCACGCAGATCATTTGTGATGTTCATCTTGGGCAGTGAATGCCTTTGTGTTGGTTCTACATGTCTGAACTCTAGTAAAGCATGACCAAAATTCCTTTCAAGGTGCTGTAGTTTTTCTGGGACTTCGCTGTTTAGATCATCGTTTATAATGTCCGGATGTGGTTCTAGTCCATGCAGTACTTGATGCTCATAATCCCTAGGACCTGTGCCTTCAGCTGCAATCAAGTCCTCGTTGTCCACATCTTCCAATGGAAGTTCATCAATAGTAAGCTGCTGTTCCACTTTCATTTCGATGGCAGCTATTTCAACAGCCGAAAACAATCTGTTTACAGTTGACAATCTGTTTCCATTATTTTCTTTTTAAACTTGTGCTCGGGTTTACCCTGTTTTTCATTATCAGCCACGGACTGAATCAAGTGCCTAATGGGATGAGGGTGTTATAAATTAATTTAATACGATGTTTGAAATCTTTTGCGATGATGTTTCAGGTACAAAATTAGGAGCATGGTGTAGTTTGGAGTTCGTCTTTTACCGCTGTTGTCCTTACACAGCGGCCACGAGCGTTGGAGGTAACAACAGTCGCCTCTGGATTCTTTCTTGTAAGGCTGGTTCATGCCCAGTTGAAAATTCCTATACAAGAACCTCTGAAAAACCTGCATATGTTCCTGTGCATGAACCTGCACACGAACCTGTACAGGTAATCTTGACGGTTCCTGTGCAGGAATTTGACGAAGGAAACTGTACATGTTCCTGCAAAGAAACCTGCACTGACAAAGGAGCATTTAAATGATCCTGTACAGGTTTCCTTTGCGAAGTAAATTGAGGAGAGGGTTCTTGTACCCGTCTCAGTAGGATGAAAAAATTTTAATGCGCTTTTTAATAGAAATCCAATCCAATCATATCAAATATGACAGCCCACATTCATGTCCACCTTAAAACGCAAGTCCTTTACAGAAAGCCATCGCGAGAACTCATGTCGCTTATATTATAAAGTTGCCTTCCTTTTATTCCCTTGAAGATCCAACTCCTTTACCGAGAGAGCCATGCCACTAGCGAACCCTCGCGGATTAGTTCCCATGCAGGTTCATGTAAAGGAACCTGTACAGGATCAATCAAAGGTTCCTTTGCCAAAATCCTGCACAGGAACCGTCAAGATCACCTGAACAGGTTCGTATGCATGTTCATGTGCAGGATCCTCCGAGGTTCCTATTTAGGAATTTTTAGCTGGGCATTCAAATCCTGTAGTACTGCGGTTAAAACCTATTGTAACTATGCGTTTTTATTTAAAACCCTGGTGAAACAGAGGTCTATACACGGGTCACTCTCACTTCTAGAGTGTAAATTTATATATCGTCAGACGACTCTAATTCACTGCATATGGGCTTGAGAAAATTGTTCTTTTACTAAGGTGGGCTTAGAATCACTGTATGAATTTAATCACAACCGGTGATAACCCGCGCCTGCATCTGACTTTATTAGAAGTACTCGCATTTGCCTGGACGTTTGGCCAGGGGAGAGGAAAACTGCAGAAAACCACTTCCCGAGTTTTTCGATAGTCGAGTTTGAAGGCAGACTTTCTACCGTACCCATCGAATGCACGCAATCATCCTCGACGTCAAACCTCACGCTCGAAATTAGTTAAAACGAAGCGAATACACAACCCGGTCGTACGTCGCAGATGGTGACCTATCCGAGTGCTATTCGCGCTCGAAGTCGCTTGTCATCTGGACTCCTCCTAAGTCGAGATTCACCTTGCAGCCTATGCCGTCAGTTAAGAAACTCCTTATCAGTAGTATAAATGACAAAAAATTGGAAGCAAACATACATATATACATAGATTAGCAGTTCGAACTCGAAAGTTCATTGCCTCACTACCCGATTCGGGTAGTGTTTCTAGGTGGATATTTACTACCAATGTGGGCCCACCACACCCACGACGGGCCAACAGCACATAGGTATTCCTGAACGGTTACCCATCCAAGTACTAACCGCGCCCAACAATGCTTAACTTCAGTGATCTTACGAGAACTGGTGTTTTCAGCGTGGTTTTTAAAATTTTTAAAATTTTTAAAATCAGTAGATATTTAATTTATATTTACGAAAGTACAATCTTGTCGAATTTTGCTTTTAGTCTTTTTTTTTACACATACCTATCGCACTTACCCGTAATGATGGAAAATCTGAAATCTTCGACACACGACCAAATAAAACTAATAATATTTCTTTAGACAAGTTTTTGTTGATAAAAGAAGGGAACGATTAAAAGTAGAAAGTCTATTAAGATAATTTTGTCCAAATTTTAAACAAGATTCTTCTCAAATATTTGATATATCATTAAGCAAAGTATAACATTTTTTCATTTCCTATCATACTTAGCCCTATAGATCCCTATAGTCCATTTTTTCAACAACAAAAAAATGCCTATTTTATTTTAATTATCATATCACATATCTGGAATGTATTATTTTTGATTTTGAGTGGAGGATGATACTGGGACCTACAGTTAAATAATTAGGACTATACTCATATCCAGAGAGTAACCGGAAGTAGGCATATTTCATGATCGAAGAAAAAATATAACATGTGTGCTTATGACACTCACCAAGTTTAGATGCGTTTTTCTAGATAAACAGTTTTTCGAAGTTCCAACTTCAAAAATACCCCGGTGACTCGGTTATATATTTAGTGTTCTCGCAGGCCCATTTTTGCTAAATAAATGCCTATTTTATTTTAATTGTTGCTGTTAATGGATTACTTTAATTTGGCATACCTGGACTGAAAAACATTACTCAAATTTTTGAAATAACTGAAAAAAATATTTATGGGTCTCGAAGGCCCATTTTTAAATATGTTTGAAAAATTCTGTCAAAAATCTGGGTGATGGATGTATTTCACAAAAAGTAATACATTCTAGATATGCCAAAGTAAAATTATCCATTAACAGCAGCAATTAAAATAAAATGAGCATTTTTTTTGCGAAAATGGGCCTATGAGACCCCGAAATATACTTTTTCCATTCTGTCAGAAATCCGGGTGATATATTTTACTGAAAGTAATACAGTTCAGGCATGCTTAAGTAAAGTAAACCATTAACATCGACAATTAAAGTAAAATAAGCAGTTTTTGGCAGAAATGGTCCTGCGAGACCCCTAAATATTAAAAAAAATATATATCGAAAATCTGGTTGATGTATTTCACTAAAATTAATGCAGACCAGGTATGCCGACGTGAAATAATCCATTAGCAGCGGCAATTAAACTAAAATAGGAATTTTGATAGGATATTATTTTATCTCTACCATATTTTTCAACAGAAAGACATATAGTAAAGACTTTCATTTGAAAAAGTAACTCTTCCCAGCTGAAAAATTTTGATAAGATTATATAAACAAAAAATTTAATACTTTTCAATTCGTTTTCTGTATCCTTAACTTAAGAAATTTTGTTTAAATTTCAATCAAAACGCTTTTCATAGAAAGTCTATAAAAATGAATAATTACCTTCATCGGAAGTGTCCCAAGGTGCCCTGCTAAAAATGAAATCAATTTTTACCAATCGTTTGGATAGAATTGCTATTGATTTCTTTCAAAGCGAAATAAGCCAGTGTATCAATAATTCCTATACATTTGTAAACGTTTTTCGATAAAAATTCAAACCAGTCCTATCAAATCAAATCTGCAACCCTGAAATTTCCAACCATTTCCAAGTTCTATTCGTCGGAAAATCTTATACTTTTCTATAAGCGTTTTCTCATTGAAACTCTATAATATCTTGAACGCACAAGACTTGTATCAAATCCTATGTTCCAGAATCTTGGAAGTTTTTATCCAACCCTATACGTCAAGAAAGCTTATATACTTTTCAATCCACATTTTCTCATTAAAACTCCACTTCTGCTAAATCCTGTGTTTTGAAATCTCGAAAATATCTATCAAACTCTATCCTTTGTAAAATCTTAGATACCAAGATTTGATAGAATTTTAATAAGAAACTATTGATTTAAAAATATAAGATTTCTCGGTGGAAAGTATTTAATAGAAATTTTCGAAGTTTGGATTTGATATAAATTCTGTATGGATAAGAGTTGATAGAGTTTGAATGAGAATCTGTTGATAGAAAAGTGTAAGATTCTCGATGGATAGAATTTGATGGAAATTTCCGAAACTTTGTAAGAATAGGATTTGATACAAGTTCTGTGAGGATAAGATTTGATAGAGTTTCAATGAGAAACTTTTGATAGAAAAGTATACGATTTCCCCTCACAGCATGAGATATCGGCGGGATATATGATTTATCTTCCAGGATATCCTGGGCATATCCCAGGATATCCCAGGGATATTGCAAATAATATCGTACAGGGCGGAAATCTCCCTATCCCTGGAATGTCACAAGGATATCTCAGAATATCCTGATGATCTGCAGAAATTGTAGCATATCTACACGAATTCCAGGATTTGGGATAGTGCTGAACCCTCAGATCCTGATAAAAAAAACACCTGCGCAGCTGCATTTTTTATTTGTCAAGCAAAAATAATTCTGGTTTATTGATAATATAATTATTCGTAATTATCTGAAATAATTATACATACATACATACATACACTGATTAGCAGTTCGAACTCGAAAGTTCATTGCCTCACTACCCGATTCGGGTAGTGTTTCTAGGTGGATATTTACCACCAATGTGGGCCCACCACACCCACGACGGGCCAACAGCACGCAGTATTCCTGAACGGTCACCCATCCAGATACTAACCGCGCCCAACAATGCTTAACTTCAGTGATCTTACGAGAACTGGTGTTTTCAGCGTGGTATCGCCGTTGGCATCTGAAATAATTATAGAACAATTAATTCTAATTTATTAATTAATTAACAATTACATCATAATCTTATTTTTATCAATTTTTGGAAGTTTCTCCAGCAGGAAACTCTGAGGTTCATGAAGGCTGATTCCTTTATTCGGCAGAACATCTGCGCAGATGTGTTTATTAGTAAGGATGCTCGGCGACTTTGTGCGTTAATATTTAGCATATCTACAGTTTTCCATATAAATAATTGGAATTCGCCATTTTTGTTTTGTTTTAATGAATAGAGCATGTCCGATTTACCCAAGAACAGTACGTTTTTTTCAAGAACTCTCATACGTTAAACAGTACAGATGCAAACGTGTTTTATTGAATATCTCGGTTCGTTTCAAATGCAGTTGTACAGTTTCTTCATCAGGACGGCAGAATAATAGTAGAGTCCCCTATAAAGTCAATTCAGGCCAATTCCATCGTGGCTGTCAGTTTGCGAAAACTGTCGCGCAATAATAAGTGACGCTTCAACAAAAGTCAACAACTTCTCAAATATTCGTGACGGATTAAAATCTATTTTCATTTATATTATGTAAACTAACGCGGTACATATTAATTTAATTATTTTTTATCATAAAAACAGATTTTTCCTTTATACTAATAGTAAAAGTGCGATCTCTAAACTGCGCACATTAGAGGTTAGAGATACAATAAGTGCCAACTTTTAAATTTTCAGAAAGTGGCTTGTTTTTTATTGTATGTAGCCGTAGGCTGTTATTGGTTATGAAAATAATTTGCGGTAAGAATTTTTTTATAATTATGCTGAGATAGAATTTGCAAGAAACCGAATATTTGAGATTTGTATAAAGCGGTTTTTTGTCAATCGGATGCTTGTGAATCTGCATGTTTTCAGGCCTTCTACATATTTTAATTAATATGCATTTCAGAAATATTGGATTCCATTGTCAAAATTGTGTATATCCCGGACAGGATATTGAGTGAATATCGTACGGGGGGGAAATGTCGTTATCCGACACGGATATCCCGGGAGATTTTTGGGACATTTTTAGGGATATCCCATGTCCCGCCGAGATATCCTAGGAATATGCCAAAGATATCATTTTGTTGTGAGGGTCTCAACAGATAGAATTTTATAGAAATATTCTAGACTTCGAAACATATAATTTGGTACAAGTCTTGTACTGATATGTTTTGATAGAATTTTAATGAAAATATGATGATAGAAAAGTATAGGATTTCTAGATGGATAGAATTTGATTGAATTTGATAGAAAGGTCTATCAAATGTGCTGATAGATTTTGTTTTGTGAAATTGATCTGATTAACTTAAATGGGATTTTTATCAAATCTGCTGATAGCATTTGAATTGTGAAGGTTGTTTGATTAAGTTTTATAGGACTTCTATCTTATTTTAAAAAGTAACGGTAACGTTAACGCGTTACTTTTAACTGTAATGTGTCAAACACTGGAAAAATAACATAATGTACGTATTTGGTCTAATGGTTGTTATTGTGAATTGGTTTGAACCACTAAAAGATTCACTTTCAAAAAATGGTGCAAAGCTAATGTTTCTTGCAAGTCTCCTCTACATACAAAAAATATTTTGAGGCCTGAATAATACAAAAAATCTTTCGTATCCCCCTCTGCGGAAAATTTCTTATTTATTTGACTCAGTCAATTTATCCGCATTTAAGGGAATGTTTGCGAGTCAGGTGCGGCAATGCTAAAAGAGGTCTAAAGGTAAAGGACTCAGTACATAAATCGAGGTGAATCTTCTCGTTTGAGAAGAGCGGATCCTCTGTTGTGACGAAGATAAGTTAAGTCCCTTCTTGTCGCCACCTCAAGCGACGAAAATGCTGTTTTCTCACAAAACGCGAGAACAATGCCACCAACGACATCGACAGAAGCAGGCTGGACCTGCATAAGCGGATTATCCCTTGGCAGAGAAAGCGATACGTGAATGTATACGCCTTCTTCCGCATTCGCTTTGTGAGCAACTTGAAAGCTATCCTTCTCCTTCCTCTGTTGTTCCGTCGAATATATTTTTTTCGGGGTCCTTTTTTCTTCCTTCTTTTCCTTCAGTCGTATTTCTCGTCCATTCTGCTGCAATCCGTAATCACTATCTCCGAAATCTCAGAGTATCATCCTCTATTAGCATTCTTATGGCTCTTTCATCCCATCTTATCTTGTTCCTTAATTCTTCCAGTATTTCGAGATTAGACTGAAAATCAATGAGAAATGCAACTTTAGCAGAGCTATAAACAACAACAGATTTTAGAAATTGTAAACAAAATCATACTTCAATTTCCCATGTTGAAAAATTTTGAATGTTTAATATAACGCCGTCCTTTAATTCTGTATTGGTCTTCAGGGTTTCTTATATCCGGTCGTAATCCCTTATAGTATTTTTGCTCGGACGTCCGTCCGTCGTATTTGCTCTTTAAATTTTGATCAATGAGATTTCAATATTCCTCAGTGAAATTTTTCACTGATTCAATGATTCAAGTGTATAGAGTGGGCCTTATATTTTTTGTCGGATATGCGCAGCAAAAAGAAGACTTATATGTTTGTGAATTTTTTTTGTTCTTTATGTTCCGCTATAACTTTGGATATAGGATTGGCATATTGGTATGATTTTTTTTTGAAATTCAAGTAATGATGGTGCGAGTGATATAGGAACATAAAGATATTATGCTTGTCAATGTCTACAAAGTACAACCACGAAAATGTTATATCGGAAACACATTTTTTGGATTTGTATTAGATACATTGGTCATTCTGGACTGATTTGCATGCAATTTTTCAGATTCAATGAAAAGTCAATGAAAAATCAATTTTGTACGTCAAACTGGCTCACAACTCATCAGTTGTTTCTGAAAATTGAGAAAAACGTTAAAAGTTATATTTTCATAATATACTTAGTTCAGACTGTACTTTGAATGCATAAAACATTGCCCATGAGGAAAAATCTTCTGGCGCTGGCCAGGCCCAGACCAGACCGTCTAGTTTCCAGTTCCGACGCTTATCAGATGGTCTGGTCTGGGCCTGGCCAAACGTGTACAATTTTTTTTGACTCACACCAGACAGGCTGCGTACGGTCAGCCGCTAGTTATTGGCATTGGCTGATTAGCCAGTAGTACTATTGGGATTGATTAAACTGCGATACACCATCTGGTGCCTAAAATTAGAACTAGAAAGAGTAGATAGAATTTTAAAGATGCAGTTTAATTTTTGCATAAAAGTGTTTTTATGATTTTTTTTGTAGAGTTTAAAACACTGACTGAATATTGAAAATAAGTCTCTATCCAAAACAAAGCGTTTCAGATAATACTTTCCATTTTGTACAGTGAAAAAACACATTTTTGTCAGAGAAGTTTTTCTAAACAAAAAAATATATATTTTACTATGATTTTATCTAGACCAGACGTTCTAGATAAGGTCAAACCTGGGCAAGACTATAATACTCGCAAAGTTTATATTGAAGGTCAAAATTTGAGAAAAAACGGAATTTCTTTAATATTATAAAGTTTTTTCAATATTTTTTTAATGCGTATATCGATGTATTTTTAACCTCTGATTACGAATATGGCTATGGAAATAATACATGTAAATGTCACTGTCAAAGAAAAAGGTTGAAAAATACATTGTTGGCCATAATCCAACTCTGTGACATCCATCCCTCAATCACATTTAACCCCACTTTCAGTATTTAAAAAAAACCATCGGTTTATAGTTATAGTTAGTTCCAACTCGGCAAAATCTTTCTATCAATTGAGGAGTAAGCGAATAAAACACGATAAATCCACTTTTTGAAGAAGAAAGATTAGTTACGCATGGTTTTAGCATTTTTGGCTGGACAATTGATCAGAACTAGTCGTATCTTATGTTTTTGGGGTCGCTGAGCCCGAATCTGGGCGTGGGATATTCCTATCACGTCACACTTTCTCAGAAATCAAGATTTAACTTCAAAATTGATGAAAATTTACACTATCCTATCTTTAGCTTCACCCAGGAACAACGACGTGGACGTAATAGGACTATGTTCCCTTTGGGGTTCTTGATTTCAGAGTCCCCTTGCCTCTCACTGTTTGGGGTGCTTGATTTGAGTGAGTCCCTTTGCCTCTCACTGTTTGGGGTGCTTGGTTTGAGTGAGTCCCCTTGCCTCTCACTATATGGGGTGCTCGATTTGAGTGAGTTCCCT
>CAKNYM010051799.1:5217-33728 GCA_932195095.1 Andricus curvator | reverse complement strand
ATTTGAGTGAGGCCCCTTACCTCTCACTGTTTGGGGTGCTTGATTTGGGTGAGTCCCCTTGCCTCTCACTGTTTGAAGTGCTTGATTTGAGTGAGTTCATTTGTCTCTCACTGTTTGGGGTGCTTGATTTGAGTGAGGCCCCTTGCCTCTTACTGTTTGGGCTGCTTGATTTGAGTGAGTCCCTTTGCCTCTCACTGTTTGGGGTGCATGATATGAGTGAGTTCCCTTGCTTCTCACTGTTTAGGGTGCTTGATTTGAGTGAGTCCCATTGCCTCTCACTGTTTGAGGTGCTTGAATTGAGTGAGTCTCCTTGCCTTTCACTATTTGGGGTTTATTTTTCTATTAGAAGTGATCAGCCTAGAGGAGCGTATTTTCTTGTCAGCAAAAGATCTACTTACTCAAATCAAGAACCCCAAACTGTGAGAGGTAAGGGGCCTCACTCAAATCAAGCACCCCAAACAGTGAGAGGCAAGGGGACTCACTCAAATCAAGAACCCCAAACAGTGAGAGGCAAGAGGACTCACTCAAATCAAGCACCCCAAAAAGTAAGAGGCCATAGGACTCACTCAAATCAAGAACCCCAAAACAGTGAGAATTATTGACCCTTCTATCTAAATTTGAATCAATGAGAAATGGGTCACTGAACCAAATCAGTAAAAATATTCACTAATTTACAATGCAATCTAACTGATTCGAATAAGTAGAAATCGGCCACTGATTGAAATCAATGAGGATTTTCACTGAAAGCAGTAATATCTCACTGATTCAAATTTAGAGAGTTGGTTCGCAAAAAAAAACTTCTATTGCAATAAAGTCACGCTTTGCAAATTTTTTAACCTTCAAAATATTTTAATGAAAATTCGTTTATTCTGCTTTAAAAACGGCATAAATCCAAGCTTATAGGTTCAATTATTCTATAATATTGGATAACCAGTTAGATGGTTTCCTCTATATGATACTATTTGAATTTTTCTTCTATATCTAATTTTTTGAGATACAGTCCCAGTGGGCACAAACGTTAGAACATCATTGGAACGGCTAAAAAACGTCATAAGTCTTTCCAAATAACGTTCCTTAAACATACAATGTTCCAGAGACGTTTTAAGGACGCATTTGGAACATGAAAAGTTTTCAAAACGTTTTTGACTTTTACGTCCAAGAAACGTTATTATGACGTTCCAATTACGTTCTTGAATTTCGTGCCCACTGGGATATTTATTTAATTATTGAGGGATCATCTCGAATGCATTAAACATGTTTTGTTCGCCTACTCCTCTATTATATTTGAACCTATTTCCAGTAGTCTAAAAACTCCCTTGTTCATAGTTGGCTACACCACACCTCGGTGGTGCAACTTGAATTACTGGTTCCTAATTTAATCATGAAAATACCATTTTTAGTCAAATTGGTTTTAGCGAAATTGGAAAGTTTAGTTATAATTGAGCAATTGGGTGCAATAAGGGTGTCCTTGAATTTTGAGAAGTTACTTATTTTGCATTTGTTTTGTACATAACTTATGAATTGTCGACTTTTTTGCTAATAAATAATTCTTTTTTAGATGATAACATTTTTCAAAGAAAGCAACTGAAGGGTATAATATAAAAATTTGTTAAAAAAAGTCGAATACGGCAGTAACTCTGAGGTAGGATACAAGAATGTGCAAGAATGACCCAAATGGCCGTTACATAATTTATTAAATTAAAAAATTTAATCCGGTAAAAAAATTATTATCTACATAAGTTCAAGAATACAATTTCGGGAATAATAAAAAGAAAAGCAAAGATAATAATCAATCAGCGTATTCCACAGCGCTACTTTTTTATGTAATAATGTATATAAAAAAGTGTACTAAAGAACAAAAAAGAAAAAATTAAATATCATAAAAAGATGATATATTTTTAAATAAATTATATCCCTATATACGTACATTTTAGAAATAATATATGAAATCACGGATCGGGGAAGGGAATTATGAGTAGCTATAATTTATTATTATAAATATATTATAAATATTAATAAATATTATTATAAATATAAATATAAGACTGTCGAGTATCTCTGACTCACAAATACAATAATTGCCTGTGAGTTTTAGACGTTTTCCTGCAACCGCAGGGCAGTGACAAAGGATATCAGTAGATGTCCTATTATCCTTTCCGCACAGACGACAGAGGGGACTTTCTACAAGCCCTATCTTATGTCTGTGATATCTTAGGTTCCCATGTCCTATATACATTTCTGTTAGGACTTTGATTTCGTTCCTCCCGAGCTTGAGTATTTCCCTTGCTCGGTTAGAGTTAAGCTTTGAGCCCAAGAGTGTTTTGGCCTGTCCGCAACCAGAGACCCAATTCCACTCATTCTGATGTTCCTCAGCCAGCCAACTGTTGATTTCTTCAGTGACTGACCTGCTGGAAATACCTACAACTGGCTCGGGTCCAGTAAAATTTCTCCTTGTTGCTAGCTTGGTTAGCCTATCCGATATCTCATTGCCCTTGATACCACTGTGTCCAGGGATCCCTAGCAGAGTGACTCGGTTATCCCTTGCTAACATATTTAGTGCCTCGAAGCATTCCCATACTAATAGCGACGTGGTCGTTGTTCCATTCAAGGCCATTATAGCAGCCCTTCTCTCTGAGCAGATACGGATGTTTCTTTTATTGTCATACTCTTTTGCCTTGTAGGCGCACTGGAGTATGGCCATAATCTCAGAATGTTGAACTGTGACGTAGGACCCCATCTCAATTGTGAAGCCCATTCCATTCCTTCTACGATATACGCCGGCTCCTGCATTCTCCTTGTTCCTGGAGCCATCTGTAAACCAGTTGTCCCCATCAATGGGCAGGTATGCGTCGCCGTTAGCCTATTCCTCCTTCGTGGATAGGCTAACTCGATACTTATTGTCGAAGAGTTGGCGAGTGACCATTTTGTCCCTGGGCATGTTTAGGGTTGGCCTTCTCGCGATGTCGACTGGGATCTTCACTGCTGTCGAGATCCTTCTGTCATTTACCGGATTTAGCCTCCAGGCCGCCTTCGCAGCCACGGCCTTGATGGTAAGATGGAGGGGCTCTAAACCTGTTAGTGCCCCCAGTGCCATCGTGGGTGTCGACTTCGAGGCTCCAGTGACACCTCTCAGAATCAGTCCCCTGATGCTTTCCAGTCGAGTCTTCACAAGGGACAGCTCGATCCTGCTCCACCAGACCACCACCGCATAGGTTAGCCTGGTTCGCAAGATCGCTGCGTAGATCCACATCAGTGTCTCCGGTTTCAAGCCCCAGCTTTTCCCTATTGCTCTCCTACAGAGCCATGGAGTCGCTACTAGCTTCTTGCACTTGTTTTCCAGGTGCTCGTTCCATAACAGCTTCTTATGCAGAATGACTCCTAGATATTTAGCTCGTTCTTTGATTTCCAGTTGTTGTCCTCCAAGTTTCAATGTACTCGTGGTTCCCCACTTGTACCTTCTGGTGAAAACGACTGCGTCTGTCTTACTCGAATTAACCGATAAACCAGTTTTCTTGCACCATGAATCCACTATCATCAGTGCTTGCTGCATTACTCCGAAGAGCGCATCCAGGTGTTGGCCACGCACGATAACCAGTATATCGTCCGCATAGCCTATGACCTGCTGGCCCTGACTCGAGAGTAGATAAAGCAGTTCATCCACTACTAGGCACCACAGCAAAGGCGATAAAACTCCTCCCTGCGGACATCCCGAGTCAATGGTTACACATAGAGTGGCATCACCCTTAGTCGTAGTTAGGTTCCTGTTGGCCAACATGTGGCACGTCCATTCAACGACTGCAATAGGCACAACCATGTGTAATCTTGGCCGCCCTGATCACCTCTCCAGAGGTGTTATTGAAGGCTCCTTCGATGTCTATAAAGGTTCCAATAGCGAGGCCTTTCTCCGTCAGTTAACCTTCAATTAGGTTGACTGCTCCGCTTAGGGCCGTCTCCGTAGAGTGACCAGCCCTGTAGGCGTGTTGCTCCTTGTGAAGTGGCCTACTTGACAAGACCTTATCGCGGATATATCTATCCACAAGTCTTTCCATTGTTTTTAGTAGGAAAGATGTTAGGCTGATGGGACGGAAATCCTTAGGTGAGGTATAACCGATCCTACCTGCTTTCGGAATAAAGACTACTCTCGTACCCCTCCATGCCGTCGGGACATATCCCAGCGTCAGACTAGCCCTAGCAAGTCTCACTAGCGGTCCTATGATGATCTGTCCAGCTCTCTGTAGGAGGACTGGATATATGCCATCTGGGCCAGGAGACTTGTAAGGACTGAAAGACTTCAGGGCCCCCCTGACCCTGGCAGGAGTGACAATCTCGTTCGCTAGCCGCCGTTTCGGGCCCAGTTGGGACGCAGGCGACTTTGTTTGCCTCTGAGGTGCCGTCCCCTTTTCTCCAAACCTTGAAAAGCCCGGGAAATGTGCCTTGATCAGGTGTGCCAAGGTATCCCCGTCCGACACCGAGTACCCCCCGCGGGGCGGTTTCAGAGTGCCAAGAATAGCGTCCGGATTTGAGAAAGCAGTCTATCCAGTCTAGCCGCCTCAGCTCCCTTCTCGATGTCTGTGCAAAAGTTGGTCCAGCTCTCTTGCTTTGCCTTACGTATTGCACCCCTGTATTCGTCCCTCATCGTTGTGAATGACGTCCAGAGTTCCTTCGTTTTGCCAGTGCTGGCACGTATTACCCTCTCTCTGGTTTCCCTGCAAAGCTCTTCGAGTTTCCCATTCCACCAGTGCGTCTCCCCGGCCTTTCGGACTCTTGTAGGTTGACAATCACTCTCATAAGTAGCTTTGATGGCCTCCGTGAAAGTTTTGGCTGCCATCTCCAGGGTATCCACGTCTCGAATAGACCTGGGAACCTCTGAAAGTGCACATATTAGTTCCGTGGAAAACTGATCCCAGTCCGTTCTTCTTGGATTTCTGACCCATTTAGGACCAGCGGGTACAACGGATTCCAACACGAACTCTATCTGTGAGTGATCTGAGAGAGTGGGTTCATCTGAAACTCTCCACTTCTTGATATTATCCCTAAAACCACTGGTACAGAGAGTGATTTCAATGACTTCCTCCCTGACCGAGTTACGGAACGTCAGGGTGTTCCCCGTATTAAGAATATCTAAATCAGTGGTGATTAGGTATTCCAGTAGGCCATTACCTCTTGAGTTGATGTCCGTGCTGCCCCACAAAGTATGGTGGGAATTACCATCGCATCCCATCAGAAGAGGAATACCCCTTACCTAGCAATATTTCACCAGTGTACGTACCTCCACTGGTGGTTTGGTATCGCTGTCATAAGGAAAATAAGCCGATCCCAGAACTAGCTTTCCTATAACTTTGAGATCCGTGGCTATCACCATCAGGTCTCTCGAACATAAATCAAGCAGCGGGACAGCGTTAACTCCCTTCGCCAGTATACTGGCCCTTGGTTTGGCCGCCTTGGGGTCCCTGTAACAAAAAGGACCAGCCCACCCTAATCCCCTTATGGTATCTCAAACTAATCATGGTTCTTGGATTAGTGAGATACCTGTGTGTCTCGCAGCCATGCCCCTCTGCAAAATTGCAGAGGCGCCTTTGCCGTGATGCAAGTTAATCTGGGTAATAGTTAGACCAGGAGCAGTCATTTAGGTCTGCTCTCGATCCTCCGGTGTCTCAACAGGCTCCTCCTGCCCCTGGCCGGCAACCCTAAAGTTAACCTGTCCAAAGTGATAGAAGGGCCTGTTGTTGAGGGCCGCAAGAGCCCTCGTCTGGCACTCAGGAATCTGCACAACTAGGAGATGTCTAGTGCCTTCTACTGTGTCCTCTTCCTCAGGCCTATCGTTCCTGACGATTCGCCAGGACGCTGTCTTAAGTGAGGGGTTGAATTTCTCCAACCGACGGAGCACCTCAGACGGGTCTTCCGGTTTACCCGGGAACCACGCCGTAGCCTTCACCATCTTCTGGAGCAACTCAACCCCACCCGCCTTAAGAGATGCGCCTTCCCACGTCTCAGCTGCTTTGAGTAGCCAAGCCTTAGCCGCTCGGTCAGCTGCCACAAATACGAAGACCCCTCCTCTGCAGAAGGAGGTCACGAATCTTGGCTATTGATCTGGGGACACTCTTTCGAGCGCCCTCCATGTAGACTCCTGAAAATCTCGTACTGCTCCGTGGTGAGCAACGAGTCCGGGTAATTGGTGTCGGTCACCACCATCGTCAGGGGGTTAATCCTCTGAGCGGCCGTCAGTCCAGCTCCCGACGACTCTCTGTTCGCCGGATGCTGGGCCGCCTTGTGCCTTTTCAGAGTCTTAGCCATCCCCGGTGGGGTGTCCTCTGAGCCCCTACCTCTCTTCTGGGCCTCAGTGCTGGATGTCGGCTTTGTAACTGCCGGCGTTCCAGCTTCCGCAGCTACTCTACTAGCCTGCTGCGCTTGCCTCTTCAGTCTCCTTTTCAGGGAACCGTTGATGCGTCTCCTCTTTTCGGGGGACTGATTGGCCTCTCCTATTACCATAGCCTCGTCCTGGGGGACCGTCAAACCCCCAGCTCCCCCAGTCACCTGAATATGGCTTGCTGGAGATACAGAAAAGGGGGAAAGGTTTATGTTCGATCTGTTAAGGCCCAACCTCTTTCCCCCCTCCGCCACCTCCCTTACTCCTCCTTTTTCGTTTTTTGTGTTTTGCGTGTCCATATTGATCCCACGAAAAGCTAGGGAAATAAAAGGTCCACCCCTGCAGAGCCGCGCATGCAGGGGTAGAACAGTTTTTTACTCGGGGAGGTCGTCCGGTGTCCCCGAGAGGCCGTTAGGACACCTTCGTAACCCCTAGGTGCCAAAGTGCCACGAGCACGATCGTTCTACACCCATTACTTAGTGGGGTGGTCACATTGAGTGAGACAATCAATGTTCAAATATCCGCTTGCAAACCACCATAACAAACGGAGGGCTGTTTCTTAGACGCTATGCGGGCCGCAGGTCATTCCTGTCCCGATTTCAGAACTGAAAATCGGTCCGGGAGGGGCCTCGACCCAGGGATCCAGAAGGCCCGTGTAAGCTAGGCTCTTTCACCCCCCTAGTAGAAATGTACGAACGGCGCAGTACTGACCCAGTACTGACTGCCGGTCTGGCAGTACTGACTCCCAGTACTGGGCCAGTGCTGGGCCAGTACTGGCTTGTAACGCTGTCCAGTACTGATTTTCGGAGCTTGTCCAGTACTGACTCAGTACTGACTATCAGTACTGGCACACTACTGGCATATAAATAGCTCCTTATAGCAATAGAATATTGCGCGATATCCCATTTGATTCTAATTATGTTCTGTATTGTCCCAGGGATATCGTAGGAATAATCAGGGAGTTAAATGGGATATAATGTGAAGTCTCAATATCATTACCGTATCCGTACAGCCCGCGTACACAGTCGCGACTAACAAAAATTATACGTCCGAGATATCCACATTCGGATATCTCGCAGCAACAAGGGTCAGCTCGACCATAGTGCAATAGAAGAGCCTCGCCCTGCAGTAACCATCTTGTTGATCACGGTAGCATTTATGCCAAGTAAGTATGATTTTCGACGCCTCGGCCTCGACTCCTGTCTTAAACACTCGGCGCGCCGTTTCGACTGCGAGAGAGGCAAATCGTTGCGCGCCCTGGCGCACCACAGCCGAACTTTTGCCCAAGGCGGTAAGATTCAAATCTTCAAATTTTAAATCAAATCTTTTTATGTCAAATCTTTTATCCATGAATCGTGGTTTATCGTTCATACAATTATGAGAGTTAGATATATGAATATACAAACTTATTTATTAAAGCTAGAATAAAAATTATTGTTCAACATAATACATAATAAATAATTTACGATATCAGAATTTGATTAATTATTATTTATAGTGATTAATAATGCGATGAAATTGCAATATTATTATTTCAAGCATTTTACGTAGCTGAGCACCGTAGATTATTGTTAAACTATTGTAAAAAAATCTAATATACTAGATGAAAAAAAATCAACATGAATTAATGTTTTTCTCCTTTTTTTACGAAAGCGACTATTAATCATTATCATTATTATGAAAAGTTTCAATAAACTGCGTTACTGAATAAAAAGGGCAATCTATCCGGGCCTTATTCTTACCTGATCAGGGTCGTAAATACGGCATTTTATCAGATTGCCTTAATTAAAAATAAGGCTAGCCTATCCGGGCCTTATTTGGACCTGATCAGGGCCGTTATATACATTTTTAAATCAGGCAACCTTATCAGGGCCTGGTACGAACCTTTTTTCAAATAAGGCTAAAAAAGACATTTTCCGCACGGGTCTCTTATGTTGACGCGCGTTGATTTGATCTTTAGAAAGTGGGATTAAAAAATATTTTACCATAAATTATATATATATATATATATATATATATATATATATATAGAACATTTTAATAATTTTTATTTTTAGAGTTTGATTTTCTAGAACTCTTAACATGCTTTTTTATGTAGGGACTTCAATTTTCGAGTGAAAAAAAATCTTGTCCACGATTTGATATTTTTCATCCTTCGAAAACATTCTAGTAGCATTTTTAAGAATTTCTTTAACAAATAAGAATTTTTATTTACCACCGAACTGGTACTGATTCGGTCTTCAGACCAACGTTCTGCCAGTACTGGCAGCATTCCGGAGGTCAGTACTGGCTGTCAGTACTGAATCAGTACTCTGCCGGTGGTGAATTCCGGCATACCACGGACATTTCTACTAGGGCCTTCTGCCATACCGTAATCACGCATACCAGGAGATCCCGTTTATAGGGATCCTTTCATTCATATCCATACGCATGCAGGCCGAAGTCCCTTTGACCCCCCTGTCCCACACGCTTAAGCATCCCCACCAACTACAAGGTGTTACAGCCCCTAGGGGAGTTACTATTCGACTTTTTTTTTAGTCTTATGTTCTAGAATTTTCGGTTTGAACTTAGCTTTCGGGACTTATGGATTTGGGTCTACATGTTTTGCACTTGCGGTTTGGTACTTACGGTTTGGAACTTACGTTAGTATTGAGGAGACTTAGGACATAAAACTTCATAGGTATTTGAAATTTAGGGTTAAGATTTGGGAGTAAAGAAATAAATGTAAGAAATTTTGGTTTTTATTATCAATCTATTAAAATCATTCAATTTTCCCAGTAATAATTTTAAATAAAAATATATAATTCAAATATTTCAGATAACGCATTAAATAGTCTATGAAACCCTTTCTTGTCGGAATGTATACTTCCCTTCTACATTCAGAATTTTTTTCTTTTATCTTAATCTATTCCATTTCTGACAAAGGATCCAAATTTTGGAAAATCAAAAAGTTTCGGATAGGAATCCTATCCGAGTCAGTCCGAATCAATCCGAATTATTCCAAAAACTGTATTTGAATTAATCCGAATTTTTGTAAACTCATTCGTTCCAAATAAGGTAAAAGTTAATCAGACTCAATCCAAATGAATCTGATTCAATTCGAACTCGAATTAATTCGGATTAAAACTGCAGTTATATAAATCCGAGTTCGGATTGATTAAGATTAAAAATTCGATTCAGATTGATTCAAATTGGAAGTTCGAATTGGCTCGGATTGAGTCGGATTAATTTTTGACCGATTTGGATCGAACGAGATTGAAAGCTTTTTTCGTATCGGTTTGGATACAGATTTCGGAATAATTCAGATTGTTTCGGAATTAATTCCTATCCGAAACATTTGCCAGGAAAAGGCTAGACGGCTAGGCTTTATAATATATATATTGAAATAAAATAAAAATTGAACATAGATTTGGACCATTATTATGCAAGAGCACTTTCATCTTTCTTCGCTTTCATCTTGGGAATGTGAAATTAGCGATACCTGTATCAAAAAATGTTCGGATTTTATCTGCAATTCTTCTGTTTCAAATTATTAAAAGTTAAACGTACACACTGAGAAAACGATTTGGTTGAATAACAAAAAATTTTGTTGGTTCGACCATAGAATGTGGTTATTAAATGGATAAAAAATATTTGGTTGATTCGACAAACAAATTTTGTTGGGTCAATTAAGCATATTGTTGAATGAACTAAAATTGGTTTGATTGAACCAGATTTTCATGTGCATCCAAGAAAATTTTTCTTTTGGCTCAAGAAATTTTTTTTTCTTAGTGCACGTATCATTCTCTGAGGTGTTGTTTTATATTATGCTGAACACGTTTAGAGATCGGTTGAGGATCGTTGTTTTATTCCATTATATAAAATCCTAAATTGAAATGTAAGTGGAAGGCGGTTCATCGTTATATTCGCTTGCATTCTTCTCGCAAATTATCCTTAAATGGAGATGCGGAGAAATGCAACCGTCTTGGGCTAAAGCAATCTCCACCGAGCCGATCTTTTTCAATAAAAAGTATGCAGTACTTTCTTTGGGCCCGAACACGAACGTCTATTTTAACACAAGAGAAAAAATGCTCGCATCCGGTTTATCTTTTGTGTTGCAACTTTTTATCTCTAAAAGAAGGCAGAAAAAAAGTAGATAACTGCTTATCCCTTCTTTACGCAACTAACGAAAATATCTCAGGTGAAAATATCCACATGAGAATACGTGTGAAAATTTGTATAGAAATTCGTTTGAAATTCGGATGGTATTTTGAAAAACTTCACGTAAAATTCCACGTGAACATGTTAAACGTTATTTTCAACTGCAAATATCTCGTAAACCGAAAGGGACACGCAGAAAAGAATACCATTTTCAGATTTTGTGCATTCTGTGCACTTTTTTAACAGATATGTATCTGATTTCACATGCCTAGAAGTGTTTCTCAGTATATGTATACGTCCAAATGAAAAAGATCCAGGTTTCTGGTGTGGAGTTACCTACATGGGCATAACAAACCCCCTGGGTGGAAAAATGAGGCACTGGGGTAGTTTTGAATTTGGGACTTTGAAAAAGCAAATTTCCAGAAAAAGGAATTTAAAGTTGGCAAGTTCCATAAGCGCACGTATTGTATTTTTTCTTAGAACTTAAAATTTATCCACTTCCAATCACTTTTGGGACATAAGTATAATGTCACCAGATTGAGCATAAAAACTTTCCAAAACGCTTATAACTCCTAAAATAAATGCGACAATCTTCAATCCCTTTTCATTTCGACGTACACGCATATATGTGAAGCATCCCATAAATTCTCATCTGGAATTCCGCGTATCATTCCATGTCTCAATATCTTTGTGCTGTGAGGGTTTCATTCCATTACTTTTTTTTTTAAATGTTAAAATTCTATCAACTTTTATTCCATTCTTCTCATGCAGCAAATGTATTATACGTATATGAAGGGATAGAGTCTGTGATAGAATTTTTGGAAAAAATAATATAAAATGAGATATAAAATTATATAAAAATTCCAGAAAGAATAGTGAGATAGAAAATAATTAAAATGTAAAGAAAATGATATATTTAGACAAAAAAGAACAGAATAACAAAGAATAGAAACTTAGAAAGAACTGAAAAAAGAACAGTGTAATATAACCGGGCAGCTTGGTGTGTCTAATATGTAAATGTGTGTTAAAAAAAAAAAAAAAGGATAGAATCCAGGTTAAGTACTTTTGAGATCTGCAGGTGTACACTTCCCATGAAATCCCGTGAAATACCTTGAAATTTATTGAAATCTTTTGATTTATTTATAATCCCGTAAATTCGTTCAAATCCTTTGAATTTTGTTGTAAAACGATGAAATGCTTTAAAAGCGTTTGAAATCTTTTGAAACCCTACCTTTGAAATCCTTTTCCAACAAATCTTTCATATCCTCTGAATTATATCGAAAGCTTAGTTTCCTATGAATTCCTTTGAAAACGCTTCAAAAATCTTTGAAATTCTTTGAAACCCCTTCAAATTTTTTGACGTCCCTAGAAATCTTTAAAATCGCATGAAATCCCTTTAAATCTGGTGACATTAGTCATAATTGAAATCATTTGAATGGTTAAAAATCTTTTGAAAGCCCTGGAAATCGTGCAAATCTGATGAAATTCTTCAAAATCCGATGAAATACTTTTAAATTTCTTTAAAATCATTTTTTGAATATTTAAAAACCCATGTAATCTTGAAAATTCTATGAAATTCTTGGAAGCTACATGAAAGCCGTTGAAATTAAATTAAATTACTTTGAAATCGTTTAAAAAATCGTTGACATCTGTGATTTGCTTTGAAATCTTTTGAATTACATTTAAATCCGTTGAAAATTTGAAATACTTTTAAATTCCCCTGAATTTTTTTTCTTTTAATATTTCTTTTCTCCTGAAGCTTTCCTTTTGAAATCTTTTGAATTTCTTTAAAATCGCTTTAAAACTCGTTGCAATCCCATGAAATCTATGAAATCCTTCAAGATCCTGTGAAATCCTTGTAACTCCATCGATTCCGTTCAAATACTTTGAAATTATTTGAAACCTTGTAATGGTTTCAAATGCTTTACATTTACATTTTAAATACTTACATTTTTTCGAAATCTCCAGAAATCCCTTAAAATCATTTGAAACATTTTAATTCTTTTGAAACTGCTCGATATCTTTTAAATCCTATTGAGTCCTTCGAAACCTCTAATAGTCCATTGAAAACATTTGAAATCTTTTTACAACCATTGAATTCCTTTGAAACCCCTTAAAACACGTTGAAAGTCATTGCAATTGTATAAAATTACTTGAAATCATTCAAATATTTTTAAATGCATGATATTTATTAAATCCTTAAGAATCTTATAAAATTCTTTTAACTCTATTGATTCCGTTCAAATACTTTTAAATTATTTAAAATCTTTGAAATAGTTTGAAATAATTTAAATTTCTTCAAATTCGTTGAAATTTGAATTCCTTGAAATCTTTCGAAATCTCGACAAATCCCTTAAAATCATTTGAAACATTTGAATCCTTTTGAAATTCGGCGATATCTTTCAAATAGTCCTTTTCAACTTCTTCAAGTCCATTGAAAAGCTTCAAAATCTTCTTAAAACCATTAAATTCCTTTGAAATACCTCGGTATCTTTGAAATTCCTTCAAATCCGTTGAAAAACTTCAAAATTTCTTTGAAATCGCGTTAAAAGTCTTTGGAATCACACGCAATTTAGCAAAGTCTATTCGATCCTCAGAATTTTCATGCAACCCAGTATTACTTTGAAATCGCTTATTTAAAAATCTTTGAAATCCCATAAAATTGATAAATTCCTTCAAAATCTTTTGAAATCCCTTTAAATCATTTGAAATACTTTTAATGTTCTTAAAATCTTTTGAAATACTTTAAAATCACTTTAAAAATCTTTTGTAATTTTATGAAATTTATTAATTCTTTTAAAATCCCATGAGAACTCTTCAACTCTGGTGATTCCGTTTAAATACTTTGAAATTATTGGAAATATTTAAAATAGTTTGAAATGCTTTCAATGCCTTCGAATCCGTTGAAATTTGAAATACTTGAATTTTTTGGAAATCCCTTAAAATCTTTTGAAATACTTTAAAATCACTTTAAAAATCTTTGTAATTTTATGAAATGTATGAATTCCTTTAAAATCCTATGAGATCTCTTCAACTTTGGTGATGCCGTTCAAATACTTTGAAATTATTTTAAATCTTTAAAATAGTTTGAAATGCTTTCAATGCCTTCGAATCCGTTGAAATTTGAAATACTTGAATTTTTTCGAAATCCCGGAAAATCCCTTAAAATCTTTTGAAATACTTCAGAATCACTTTGAAAATCTTTTTAATTTTATGGAATTTATTAATTCTTTTAAAATCCTATGAGATCTCTTTAACTTTGGTGATTCCGTTCAAATACTGTGAAATTATTTGAAATCTTTAAAGTAGTTTAAAATGCTTTCAATACCTTCGAATCCGTTGAAATTTGAAATACTTGCATTTTTTCGAAATCCCGAGAAATCCCTGAAAATCATTCGAAACCTTTGAATTCTTTTGAAATTCCTCGATATCTTTTAAATCCTATTAAGTCCTTTGAAACCTATTTAAGTCCATTGAAAATCTTTGAAATCTCTTTGATTGAATTCCTTTGAAATACCATAAAAGCCTTTGAAAGCCATTGAAATTGTTCAAACTTCCTTAAAATCACTGAAATCTTTTGAAATCCCTTACAAATTTATAAATTTTTAATTCTGGATGCTTAAAATTCTAGTGGTAATAAAAAATTCGGATAGAATTAATGATGAGAGAAGGAAAATATAGAAAGGGATAGAAATATTGGTACATTTTTGAAAATCTCTTTCTATATATTTTGAAAGAGGGTCCTTTATTAGAAAGTAAAATATCAATGAAAGTTTCGTTAACGATAGACATCAGGATTATTTGACAAGCTTCAATTTTACCGGACTGCTTCATAAAGGGTAAGCAGTGTCAGCGATCATTGGTGCGTAAGGTTTGCAGGGTTCTATAATCTGTAGTCCGTACGGGGTGCGACTGTTGTGTGGACATTTTCGTAGAGATCGGATTGGCTAATTACGCAGAGGGGTGAGTGAGTGACGTCATGGGGCGTGCTCGCAATGTGATTGGCTCACGATGGGAACTATCCTTGTACTCGAGGGTGAAGCAAGGGGATCGAGGTTCATCCCCTCGTTCAAGTGGAGAAAGCGCGGGGTGCCGTTTACTCTTCCAAAGAGGGTAAGCAATAAGCATGGTGGGCACTCGACAAAAATCGATATGAATAAACTCCCCTGAGCATGGATTTTGGGATTGGTCGTATGTAAAATACGATAAATCGTTATAAAGCGGTTCCTTTCAGAGTGAAATAAAATCCCTGCTAAAAAGATCTAAAGAAGTCAAACAATTTTTATATTTAATACAAAATATTTGGTAAAATTTTTATCCAAAAGGGGATCAAAGTGTCGCACAGTAGAAATATGTGAAAGTAGTTGTAATTTTCAATGTATTAGTTTTGTAGTTCTCCATTGTGCAACACTTTGATCTATTTTTGAATCAAAATACTTGGAATTTAGTGTGTGATCATTGTTTAATTATGGCTCTCTGGAACCCCATGAAGGTTTTCAGACCAAATTCAAAATCATAGCTTATAGTTACCGAAACTGAATTTCTGGATTTTAGTTCATTTTAAAACCATCTACTGGAATAATAAAATAAAAATATGTTTGATATTTAAAATAAATTTTTAAATGATTGTATTTTTAATACTTTTAGAATGTATACTTAACTTGCATGCAAATTCTATACTTCTCATAATTTTTGAGAAAAAAAATGGACTTTTTTCAAAAAAGGCTTAGGCGAGATTTATCAATTTGGTCTAAAAACAGGCATGGAATGCCAAAGAACAATAATCAGCCAGAAAATCCCATATGTGAGTACGTACTAATTTGGTCATATTTCTAGTTTTTTTTTACTTAGCAGCGATTCACTACCGCGAATCTTGACGAATCAACATTTTTTAAAAAAGGGGACTGGAACTTCATCTAATTAATTTATCCTGAAATTTTTAGACGAATCGGCTAAAAAATCTAATTTTTGATATAAAAAGTCAAATATATCACTAGAAATGATGCATATGAATATACATTTCCTATAATTCTATGGAGAGACAAAGAAACATCGACCATCACCAGGTATACATTCGAGTGCCCTGGTTAAACGGATTCCCACCTTGAAATACCTGCATTTTCGGTGTTTTTAAAGGTTATGAAGAAAATGCGTCGTAATTTGGTAATTCGATGCCTGGATATAAATGCAAGAGCTTAAAAAATAAGAAAGACGACTTGTCTGGTCTACCCAAACTTTTTCATTCGTCAAAGTAGTGAGGTCTCTGTACAATCGCCCCCCCCCCCACACACACAAAAAATTTAGTCAAGCGGACGGAAATAGACAATTTCTATGTACTTCCAACCGCTAAATGTTTATTCTCTGTCAGAATTTCTGAACAAGCTTGTATAAAATTCGATAACATGTTTTCTATCACCAAAAAATCAACACGAAAACAAATTTTTTGAGGTTAGGAAGTGCACAACAGCTAATTTTGGAATTCTGAGTTCGGATTCGAATTCAGCGACACGAAATCCACAGGATGTGCCTACTCTGGTTTGGCGAAACATCAAATTTTTTTCGGCAAGGTTTTACGGTATTGTTCTCTGTGCCGCCCCTCCCCCACCGTAAAGTATTGGGCCCAGCGGACCAAAAAAGATCATTTCTATGTATTTTTTCACCGCTGAATCCGGATTTGTGATCGAAATTTAAAAAAAAACACACGGGTTTTTTTACATCTTTTTGAATGCAAAAATAGCCAAAAAAAAACGATGTTTTTTGAGGTTAGAAAAAAATCTGAGGGTGATGGCGGAATTCTGACCTTGGATTCGGATTCAGCGACCCAAAATCCATAGGATGTGACTACTCTTGTCCGTCGGACAACCTACTTTTTTTGTGGGGCTGTGTAATCAGCCAGAAAATCCCATATGTGAGTACGTACTAATTTGGTCATATTTCCAGTTTTTTTTACTTAGCAGCGATTCACTACCGCGAATCTTGACGAATCAACATTTTCTAAAAAAGGGGACTTGAACTTCATCTAATTAATTTATTCTGAAATTTTTAAACGAATCCGCTAAAAAATCTAATTTTGGGTATAAAAAGTCAAATATATCACTAGAAATGATGCATGAATATACATTTCCTAAAAAGTTTCACTATATCCAAAATAGAATTTTGGACATAAGAAGTATAATTTCTCTAGAAATAATTTATGAATGAAAATTTCCTAAAAAATGGCACTGAAACATCATCTATTCAATTTATCCTGAAAAGTTTAGATGTATTGGTTGAATAGTGTAGGTTTCACGTGGACTGAACTACTAAAAAATCTAATTTTGCGTATAAAAAGGGCAATATCGCAAGAAATAATTATTGAATCCAAATTTTCTGAAAAATTGAACTGAAGCTTTATTTAATTAATTTATCATGATATTTTTAGACGAATCGCTGCTGATTCCAGTTTCTAAAAAATAGACAATGTGCGTATATGCACAGATATGATTTTTAACGACTTTTCATTAATTCCAAAAGGTTTTATGCACATCGATGAAGAATTGGCTGTGATATCAACAGAAGGGGCCTAAGTTATGGATATCTAATTTTAATTATTTATTTATTTATATATTTTGAGAAAATATATTCGCGGTTTTTTTTTGGCTGCGATTCACTACCGCGAATCTTGATGTTTCAAAAATTTCTAAAAAATGGCACTGGAACTTCATCTAGTCAATTTATCCTGAAATTTGTAGACGAATCGGTTGAATATTATATAGGCTCTAGACCGCCAGCACTGCTAAAAAATTTAATTTTTAACGTAAAAATTTAAACATCCTCAGACATAATTAAACAATAAAATTTGAAAAAAGGCACTGGAGCTTTATCTATTAATCCAATTTAACCAGAAATTTGTGGACCAATTAGTTTACTATGGCTTACTATGGCCAACGGCCATACCACGCTGAAAACCCCAGTTCTCGTCAGATCACTGAAGTTATGCAGCGTTGGACGCGGTTAGTACTTGGATGGGTGACCATTCAAGAATACTGACATGAGTGCTGTTGGCACATCGTGGGTGTGGTGAGCCCACACTTGTAGTTATTTATAACTACAAGAAAAACCTAGAAACACTACCCGAATCGGGTAGTTTCACGCCTACCCTGAAAGGGAAATGGTTTAATGGTATATATACTGAAGCTTCATGTATAGTCAATTTATCCTGCAATCCTTAGACGAATTGGTTGAATATTGTAGGCTCCAGGTTGACTGAACTGCTAAAAATGATAAATTGTTTATGTTTTCTGAATCTGCTTCATCCAATTTATAAAAAATGGACAATGTGTATGCACAGAAGTTATTTTTAGCGATTTTTTTTTAAATTTCAAAAGGTTTTATGCAAATCGTTGAAGAATTGGTTGAGATATCCACAAAAGGGGCTAAGTACATAGATACTTCGAAAAAATATATTCACGTTTTTTTTTTACTTGCCGATGATTCACTATCGCGAATTTTGATCTTGTAAACTTACAAAATGTCTGTCGAACATCGAGCGCCCAAGAGCTTTAGGAAATATAATCTTTAATTCGTTACATATAGTTACGTAGACAATTAAGCATCAAGATTCGTATAAAATCTGAGGTATATAAAAGTGATATTTTGGCTGAAGATTAATTTAAGTATGCATTATCAATGAAACGATCGCAAAAACATGGCAAATGCCAGTAATATGTACATTACTTTTACATTATCTCTTTTACATCATATAGCTGAACCCTGAAAATCTGAAATGTATTTTTTTTTGTAATAAAAAAAAACTCTGTGATAAAAGAGTAAATAACGAGAGGTCAAAAATAATGGAATACCTTGCGTAATACGTACGCTGACCTATACTTCATTCTCAAACTCCGCCTTCATGCAATATCGTTTAAATTACAATATGTAAATTGCAACCTTCAATTTACCGCATTATTGTTGTCACTTGCAGATTACATATCTGTAAAAATTTTAGCATTGTACAATTGCATACGAATTTATTTTTGTCTGGCTAATGGTGAACGGTCAAGGTTTCGCGGTGAAGCCCGGAAGGAATGAACGATCAGGGCGATCATTGACATTGCAGGATGCGGGATAATTCCAGGAGGTCACGCACGCGCCAGATGGATGCCGCGGGGAAAGAGCAGCGTCTTTCAGAAGTCTGTCAGACTTGACGGTGTTCGTGCAGCTGGTAGATACGCAATACGTCCAGAGACTCGAAAATGGACAAGAAACGGACAAGAATTCGTTGAAACTGACAATTAACTCAGTTAGTAATTAGCCGTCAGTGTTTCATAAATCTGTCGATTACCAAGGCAGCCTGGAATCTGAATCTGAATCTGTTAAGAATATTAGATCGAAACTACTATTATTGATTTAAGTATAAAGGTTCATTTAACTATTTTTTTTTAATTTTCAAGAAAAACTAATGAACCTTCATTTACATCAGAAATTGAGAAGTAATTCAGGTTCTGGAAATCAAGAGAACGAAATAGTATATTGTGTATCAAGGGCGTAAAGAAGGCTATTTTGACGAGGTCGGCAGTCACACGAGGCAAAATAGCCTTCTTTACGCCCTTGATACACAATATACTTTTTGTCCAACCCTTCTTGAAAACAAGCATGTTAAGCAGATAGAGGATGTTTGGTGTACTTGACAATTTTAGATTATAACTGAAAGAAAGGAATAGCGTACTTTGCAGAAGGAAGAATGTGGGGTTCAGTGATACAATTTTTTAAAAGATAAAGATAATTATGTGTAGCGGGCGTAAAGTTTTATGTAGCGGACGTAAAGTGTTATTTAGCGGGCGTAAAGTGTTATGTAGCGGGCGTAAAGTTTCATGTTGGCCCCGCGGCGAAGTGCGCATGTGCGAACGTCACTGGGCTGGAAGCGGCCACATTACGCCTCACGTGCATGCAATGGCGCGTTTTCAAGGGGGGTCGGACAGAAAAGATATTATAACTTATATCTCTTAATGGTAAATTCTGCATCAAATGATTCTAATTGTTTTGAATAATATACGTTTATTTTATTTTTGCGAGAAAAATGTTCGATTGGGAGAACCAAACATTTAGTTGCCACAGAAGCAACGAACTATTTTGGTTATTTGAACCAAACTTTTGTTAAATCAAGTTGTAGAAACAGCAAAAACTCAATTATTCCTGTTAAATCAACCAAGTTGGGCCAACAAAAGTTTTGTTGCAATAACAAAAATTTTGGGATAGCAAAAATATTTTGTAGCTCCTACAGACCTACATGAACCAAATCGTTTTGTTGTCCCAAAGAAGTACTATTCTCAGTGTTTTTTCCAATTTTCTCTTTTTCTTATTGAAGTAGTGCCCTCAGCTTCCTTTATCATATTTTATATCCTTTTCTTCATTTCAGCAGGTGCTATCCATTTCCACTTAACCATTGCATTGAAAAAAAAGTTTCTATCCTAGTCTTCTTTGAAACTATTTTATATCTATTTTCATCCATCTCTGTAATATTCCATCACCTCGCATGGCGATACACAAACATCTTCAACCTAAAAAATGTTGAACTCAATGTTTCTTTACATGAAGCATCTTTCTGATGATTTATGAGTAGTTCAAGTGCAAATTTAAAATCTTGATGAGACCTTAATAAAAAAGCTTTTTGAACTTTTTTTAGTTTAATTTTCTTAGTATTACGTCCAACATGAAATTAAATCGAAATGTTGCAAAATAATTTTTCAATATAATAACTACCTTTCATACAGGTTTTTTGTTGTTTAATGAATATAAATTTTCCGGGCAAAAAATACGTTACAACTCTGCTGTTTAAAATTTTCAAAATAAGTAAATAATCCTTAAATATAAAAAGTGTCTCGTGGTCCCGAAATTCGGGAAGAGTAGTCAAATACATTTTCATAAGCTTGGCTAGTCGTCCAAAATTTTCGGGATGACTAGTCCATCCTCTTTTCCAACTCCCCAATTTTTTCGGAACTAGACGCTTCAAAAAACCAAATTGTTGCAACGATTTCAGGCATAGAAGAATTTACTTCCAAAATTTGAAACAGTAGAGTTGTAGAAAATGTTTTCCCCGAAAAAATAAGCCTTTATTTGTCAAAGTTGCACTATTGTTTAAAGACTGGTAAGAAACGATAGTAAACAAATTTAAATTGAAAAAAAATCTTAAAATAAATGTTTTTTGTAAGTTAAAATTTTTAAAAATTAAAAATGATGTTTTTTATTTGAATTTACATCATCAGTCATATTATTTCGATTCTTAAAATCATAGAAAAACGATTTTTTTCAGATATCTAATTTTTGGCACGATAACTACAATATACAAACAATATACTTAAAGAAATACAATTATTTGAGATGAAGCCACATTTTGATTAATTCAAACCAAAATCTTTCTGAGACAATAGATAGTATATATTATTTTGATTTTTTGGTTGGACAGTAAAATTAAATTTAAAACGAGATCTTCATATTTTATGCCTTATATGGTTCAAAATTAGAAAAATAAAAAAACCCTCTCCTTAGCAGCACATTATATTCAAGGCTAAGGTAGTTTCTTTTTTATAATCAAATCGAACATTAATAACAAGTCATAAGAATGAGTTACGAATGAATAATATCAAAGGATACAAATGGATAGAATTCTAGAAAAAAGTCCCTCACAGCAAAAGAATATTGAAGTGAGTTACATTGAATCATGAAATGGTATAATTTACTTATTTGAATCCTTTTAACCCTTAATTAATTTATGGATACAAATAAAAAGAACGCAAGGAAGCCAAACAGTAGTAAAGTCAGACAGGCTTTTTTTCGTAATTCCTGGAAAAGGTTGAAGAATGTGTTTTTGTAATCTTGAATTAATTTGCTTTCGAGTGAATCGAAAAACTGTAGAGCAATCGTGACAAGAGGAGGAATATATCGAAAGACGTCGCGTCGTCTCGTTTGAGAGAATACAAACCTACCAAGAACCGGTGAGGAGAGACCTTACGTGTGCTTGCTGGAATAGGATTACACTATCGATATCGAATTATACGCCGTCTTGAATTGATACGTCGAAAAAAATTGTGTGGTTTTGGCAGGCGCTCCATACTCAGGATGCGGGAAGAGATATCAACAAGTTGTGCATAAAAATGAAAGAGAACGGTTTACATAAAGAAAAATGAAGACCTATTAAAACCAATGAAACTCAAGTTGATTCTCAACCCTCTCAGTGCTTTATTTGATACTAGCATTATATTATTGCATTGATAGTTAATATTAAAAATTCAAAATACAACTGCTATGTTTCCAATTTGATATTCTTGATATTTTATTTTAAATGTTTGAAAATGGTTTTACAGTGTTCGAACTACTATCTGTACAAAAAATTTAGGTACCGTAATTTTTGTACAGATTATAATTATAGTGAACATTTCAGCAGAAAAAAATTCTTGAAATATGGGACAAAGTACATGTTGCATATGAAGGTTTTGCCTATACTGATACAGAGTTTTGATCTTTTCAGTCGATTAGCAATTATTTCCTGATGAGTGAATGGTTAAACAGTACCATTATCTTACAATCATTTCAGAATGTTCAACTTTGAAAGACTGTTAGTCCCTGAAAATAAATTACAAAAAATCTGCAAAAATATATGAATTTCTTTGATCCTTTCTGTGCACAATGATAAATTTTGGATTCAGAAATAATAATTTGTTATTAAGTTAATAACAAAAGAGTAGTGAGATGTCATCTGCGAAAAGGGCTTCTAGGTTATCGAAGCAACCGCACTCAGAGAAGGAGACATTGCCTGTGCTTCTGCTACTCCTACAACTACGACTTTCTGTTACCCTCACTCCTATTTTGTGTGCCGTGTCACGTACGATCTAATTAAAATTTGTTTCTAATTCCATGAGAAAAGGACCCGCAAACAAAAGCTGCCTAGTATCAATACGCTGGGGGGAGGCTTCCCCAAAACTGAAGGAAGGGCGAGAGACTCGTCTTTCCTATTTTTATTTTTATGTGGGTTGTACCCTTACTCTCGGACTGAGAGTTGTTGTCCCGAAAAATCGTGAGAAATTAGGGTTTTACAGGTTTACCGAATTAGAAATGAATTTGTGTTCCGAATTTATTATAACAATTCTAGTATTTATTCGAGAAAAGGCACAGAGAACATTATAACAAGATTCAAATAATAGGGCACATTCTACAATGTGTAGAATGTGTCGACAGGTAGAGGAAAGAAAAGTATCATACAAAATAAAAGTGGAACAATACACTTTACCAATTCGTTGCACTAAAACTACCGCTCGTTGGATGGAAACTGGATTTAAAAGGAACCAAGGTGCCTTTTTAATTTTTCCTGCCCTCAACGGAGCGGGCGAAAACCTTTGATTTCCGTGGGTTGATTAACCCACTCTAGTCTTTTATTTTCCAGGTCACTCGCGAGAGCCACACAACACGCAAGCACCCGTCGCTTCTCTGAATTCACCTTGATGAAGAATAGAATATGTTTCTATTCCTCATGAAAGAGAATTGCAGCCTTGCGAGAAAATTACTCTGTCTCGTTTTGAGATTCGAGAAAGAGTAAAATTCTCTAGACCGACTTAATTTTGTTTTAAGCAGGCCGGATAGGACACGAAAATAACGTCACTCCCGTTACCGGTCCGGGAAAAGTATAGACCCGCTGAACCGGGATAGGACGCGATGAAGAACCGTTCCCGTTACGGCCCTGCCTCCCGTCGCACAGAGTTTAAATTTTTCGTCCGGATTGCGAATTCCGTTGATCGACCACTCAATCGGTAGCTGCGACTTATCCCTATTGCCGATCCGAGAAAAGTATAGTCCCGACTAAACCGGAATAGGACGCGACGAATTACGTACCGAGAATTTGTCTCTCAATGTCACGTCGGAATTTGAATCGCGACGTACGGACGGGCAAAAACTGGAGTTGATCTGTGTCACATCAGATCACTTAGAAGACTGCCTTTACTCCCGTCGGATAGAGATTTTCTGTTTTTAATTTTACGTCCGAATTTCTAATCAGAATTTAATCAGTCTAACCATTCGTCCCGGCGGCTGACTCCCGTTACCGGTCCGGAAAAAGTATAGTTCCGCTAAACCGGGATAGGACTCGTTGCGACTTACGGGGTTTCGTGTTGCCGTAGAAAATTACCGATTGACTCGAAATCCCGACGTACGGACGGACAAAAGTCTGGGTAGTTCCGGCCCGTGCCAGGTTGCCCAAGTTACTGCAATTTCTGACTTCTGTCCGATGGTTTATAATTGATGTGATTCAGGTAGGGATTTTTGCGGAGTTGCGGAATTTGGATTAGGAAGGTAGGGATACACCGTGAGAGTCAAAGCAACGTTTGCAAAATTGACGAGCCAGGTAGCTTGGTTTCTAAGTGTGCGAGAATTGTATTGCCAAATGCTTTCGTTTGAATTTCTGCACCTGCGAGACAGGAACCTCGTCAGCACCTTACAGAAGTGAGGTGCATTCAAGTCTTTCTTTATATTTCTAAAAGAACTTTTTAATTTCAATTTGCATCGAAATTGATGCAGGTTGGAATTTTCAACTTAAATATAAGTATATATTAATTCCAACCCCTTCATTATAAATCAAACGAGCATTTTAGCGTTACAAATTTTCGCTGAGTGAGCACGTGGTGTTGTTTTGGTATTTCCACGTGCTCGTACTGTCCGGCTACGGTGGGAAGTATGTAGGGTGACGAGTGAAAATGGCCTATGGGAGGATAGCGTGGAAAGAGGAAGAGAGGAAAAGAGAGTCGAGGTGCATCGAACTGCTATAGTCATAATGTATGGTGCGGCTATACGCAAGAAGGAGACGCGCTTATGGTAAGAATATAGGGAGGAAGAAGGCGCGGACAACGTGTAGAGCGCGGAGGCTTGCAATCGTCGCGGCAGCGTAGCTACATGCAAGGAATGAGACGGCGATGTTTAGAGCGTCGAAGAGACAGAGATGGAATGAGTGCCTCGCGTGTGTGTGTGACTGCCCAGCATAACGAGTGCAACCACACCTTCGTTCCTTTTAAGTTCTCTTACATGTTTCTGATTTAGGTCCTCGAGGCTGATGCCTTGGAATTAATTTTCCTTTCCCTTAATTCTATTTCTTATTATCTTTTGATCTTATATTCTAGGTACAGTGTTTCATTTTCTCTTTCACCTAGGCCCAGGTACACACTAATCATTCCGTACATTCATACAATTCCCTTCCGCAATTCACCCTCATTTTATTGAGTGGTTTGGGGAAGAGGAAACAAAATTTAAATTCCTGTGTAAAAATAAAAATAAAAAGCATCAGAGAATAATTTTAATCCTAGATTAAAATTATTCTCTCAGGTCATTACTCTCCTCATTCGCAAGTTGGCTCGCTGTCAGTCCCCGGGAGCTTGGAATGCTGCGTCAGCATGCTGACAGTAAGCTCTCAGGTTACGAGCGAGCAGAGAGTCCCTTGATACTCATATAGAGTTTTGAATCAATGTGGCTTGAAATAATATTTCGAGCCACACTGATTATAAAATAAAAAGAATGGAGATTCGCTCGTAACATGCCGTTGCGCGGATAATCGGAGAGACTTTTGAATTTTCCAAAGAAGAAAATCATTTTTTTAACATTTCAGCGCAACTTTTTGCTCGTTGACACTACATACACCGTATTCAGAAGCTAAAATATGCAATTTGTTTCACGAATGATCTCCGTACGTTATTTAGTTTCGGAGATGATACCTCACTACTTTTTTGTTATTAACTTTTTTTTATTATTATACCATTAAGCCATTTCTCAGGTAGGGGGTATAGATTTTTTTTTTTTAGATTAATCTAGAATTCTCGTGTTATTTTTTTAAATGACACGTTAATTCCGCAAACTGCTCCGACCCAAGTTGCTGCTCAATCTCTCTAGCGATCACCCCAAGTGAAGAGCCTCACAAAATTGTTATGTGTGGTTCCCCACTTGGGCCTATTAGTATCCAAGGTCTTTGTTTCAGGCGTCATTCACTCTATTGTCACTAATAACAAATCATTATTTCTGACTCTAAAATTTACCATTGTGCACAGAAAGGATCAAAGAAATTCTTATATTTTTTTAGACTTTTTGTAATTTATTTTCAGGGACTAACAGCCATTCAAAGTTGAGCATTCTGAAATCATCGTAAGAAAATGGTACTTTTTAAGCTTACACTCGACAGGAAATAATTGCTAATCGACCGAAAATTTCACAACTCTATATCAGTATAGATAGGGCATATACTGATATAGAGTTCTACAACATGTACTTTTTCTCATATTTATAGAATTTTTTTATGCTTAGATTTTTATTATAATCAGCACAAAAATTTAGGTATCTAAATTTTTTGGACCGATGGTATAGTTTCAACCAATTTAAACTTTTAAAAACCCACGTTGCTCATCATTCACAGTGAATAAAACATTTCTCCCAAACGTTTAACATCAGTTTCAAATGAATTAAAAATAATATTAAATCCCATGTCATTATTTTCTAAAATAGTTCAAACATTTCTAAACCTGTTCAAAAACTAATCCGAACGAGGTTGCAAATTGGCTGAACTCGGTTTTAAAACAGAATCAAACCTGTTATATTGTAATCCAAAATAGTTTCAATAGTTTCAATGAAAAAATGTAATAATAAACGAAATTGTAATCATACTTACCATTTATTGTTAATTGAAGTTCATTCCGACAAATATATAGGATGACACATCCACAGGTCTATTGCACATCTTGTAGATATATGTGCAATTATCCACTATTATCATAAAAGTGAATGAAACTTATAAGTTATCTGATTAAATGTAGTTCCCATCTAATATTTTTCATTTGTACCGTTTTTGATGTGAAATATTGTTCAATTCCAAGAATATTCAATTGAAAAATATGAAATGTTGAATATTTTAGTTTGAAATATTTTCCAATTTTGAAAACCTTGAAATTAAAATTATTTGACCTGTTATAGGTAATGCTTTTAATGTGAAATTACTTATATATTTCAAATTGTTCAATTTTAAATGTTTACACACTTAGTGTTAACGAACTGTCTACCGCTACGGAAAATTCCGTCATACTAGTAGTGCCAAGTTTTAAACGATTCCATCTGAATTTATTCTACTTTGAATGCTTTACTTTTCAATTAAGTTTTTAAATAATTGGAATAATTAAAATGTAAAGTTGTTTACTTTAGAGAACTTGAATAACATTGTTTGTGAAAATAGAATTTTTAACAGATTATTATTTTAAAAAATCTGCCCGCTGGGCGGGCACATTCGCATCGAGCGCGGCTCGCTTCACTCGCAAGTTTGAGCGCGCCTAGGGCACGCGACTGTTGGTTCTCGCGCTTCGCGCTCGATAATGTATTTTCCTCGCGCTACGCGCTCGGTCTTTGTATTTCCCTCACATTTGTGTGCAGGCCTTTTAAAATTAAAGGTCAAAGCATCGACAACCGTCATTTAGTGATTGTGAATTCTTTTTTGTTAAAGCTCCTTCGGCTTTAACGAACACATTCTCATTACGTATCTCGTGCTTCGCACTCGATTTTTTTTTGCCAATGGTAACTTTTCTACATTATGTTCAACTCTATTATATCAAATGAGGCACCTAGAGCAAGAGTCGAAAAATTATCATTGGTCAGGAAAAATACGATCGAAAAGCAGTTGGAGCAAGAAAAAGACAAGTTTCGTTCCGCTGTAAAGACGAACAGATTGAAGTTGGAGGAAAACAGCGACAACGGAGTCGCTCTTTTCCTCCAACTTATTTGCGTTCGTCTCTTCCGCGGAGCAAAACTTGTCTGTTTCTTGCTCCAACTATTTCGATTTCTATCTATTCACGAAGGATTCTCATTCAGTTCTTAACCCTTCGCAGGATATTTTGGAAGTGTTCAAATATATATACAGAATCGATGAGTTGTAGTAAGTTTATGTATCGATTTGATGAGTTCTAAGTCTTATAAATTCAGGTTTCAATTAATGCAAATATTTCTCTAACCTTGCTTTTGAAGTGTTTATTAGTGATACAATTTCAGAAACTTCACAGGATTTTTCAAAAGTTGGGAAAACGTCTACGACACTTTTCCGTCAGTCTATCATTTTTTTTCACAAATGATTTGATAATTATTCAGAAAAATTCGTGTTTCAGCGAGGTTTTAAGATTTCTTATCATAATATACCTAGGTAGAGGAATTTTTTATTACTGTAAAAATTTCGATAGGAAAATAAAAAAATAAAAAATTTCGAGAAAAATTGTTTTCCCCCAGAGCGTTATAGGCTGCAATAGAAAAAACCAAATTTGTTATTGTAAAAATTTCGATGGCAAAATTTTTAAGAACAAAATTTTATGAAAATTTTTTTTCCTGTGCGCGTTATAGGTTTCAATAAAAACAACTATATTTGTTATTGTAAAAGTTTCGATCGGAAAATTAAAAAAAAAAAATGTCGAGAAATTTTCTTTTCCCCACAGTTTTATTTATAGGCTTCAATCAAAACGACTAAATTTGTTATTGTAAAAAATTCGATAGCAAAATTGAAAAAAAAAAATTTCAAGAAAATTTTTCTTCTCCAGAGCGTTATAGGCTTCAATAAAAACAACTAAATTTGTTACAATAAATTTAAAGGAGGTTGTTTGGGTTTTAATCGTGTGCAAAGCTACGAATCTGACCAACTTATATATATTCTCTACAATACCTGTGATTGGCCAGAGCGCCCCATGGTGGAGCCTGGTTGAACTTGATTGGCCAATCAAGTCCTTTTTTAAAAACCCGGGAGGATGGAAAGCCAAATCGGATAGGTATTCTCTGTGTTTTCTTAGAAAAATATTGTACGTTTTTGCGTAGACGGTTGTTTTGTCAAATAAAATGCTATGTCCTGTTTCCATATGATGTTCAACTAGTGCTGATTGCGTAAAATGTTTTAGCCCGACTTTACTCTCATGTTACTTTACACGTTGGCTCACCGCTCTCACAGTTTCTCCAATGCCTTTTCATCTTTAGGGTT
>CAKNYM010051798.1:24398-51267 GCA_932195095.1 Andricus curvator | reverse complement strand
AAAAATATGCATCCTAGCGTAAAGTGGTTCTAAGAAAATTTGTAAATGTATAATTTAGGCGAAAAACTTTGTTAGATAAAATATTATTGTATCGTGTATCGTTTTTCCAAAAAGTTAATTTTTTTATTTTAAATGTACTTTTATAACAAAAGTTTATAACAAATTTGTAGCTCCTTTCTGAGTGAACAACCTTTATCTATTAATTTTTTTCGTGGTTTCTGTCGTTTGTCCAAATTTATTTTATTCTTAAATCAGTTTTTTACAAATGAAACAAAATCTACGCGTCCCATCAAAAAGTGATTCATAACAAATTTGTAGATCTTTTTTGAATGCACGATTTTGTCTATTCATCTTTTTTCGTATCTTGTATATTTTGACCGCAAACTGGAATTTTTGATTTTTCATAATTTTTTTGTGCGATAAAAATTTGAATTTTCGATTTTTCAAGAAAATTGAAAAAAGTCTTATAACAATATAGTAGGATGTTAAAAAAAAACATTTTTCTTTTCTTGAATTTTTTTCATATCGTGCGTTGTTTGGCTTAAAATGTTCATTTTCGTTTGTTTTTTGGAATTTTGTAAATGCTATAACTCCAGTAATTTTTGTTTTATCAAAAAAAGCTACTGGGATAAATCGTTTGTCTTTGTGAGTACTACGAATACCCCGACATAGAATTTTTAAATTTGAAAAAAGTGGTCTCAAAAATTTTGAAAAAACGCTCACTTTTTGAATTTTTATTCAAAATGGCTGGCTAACGGACTTGACCTTCACTTTAGGACACTTGAAGAGTATACCAAAGCCCAATCCAATTTGTCAATTCTTTCGAAAGTTATCTTGCTAACAAAATAAAAATCTACATACATACACACACACACTATATACATACATCCTTGCATACACACATGCATACATACATACACACATCCACACATACATACATACACACGCATACAGACATATTCGCGAAAACCTGTTTTTTGGGTTCAGAATGTCTCAAAACATGGACATTTGACAAAAACGGAGAGGGTCAAATTTTACACAAATCTAATACTTTCTCCGATGAGAATGTAAACAATTTTTGTGTACCTCTATTCGTTTTTATCACGCATTATTATTACAGAGTAGCCACTGAAACTTAAAAAAACTTCCAGGTCATTTTCCGGTTTTCCAGGTAAAAAATTACATTTTTCCCAAATAACTTTTAATCATTTTTAATAATTATTATTTAATACTAATCGCTTTGTTATATAAAGTTTCAAAAGAATTACACATTTCACAGCCCAAAGTAATATCGAAACAGGGGAAATAGAGTAATTTTTCAAACAAAAAAAGTCGGCCCGCTGGGCGGGCACATTCTCATTACGCGCTTAGCGCGCGGCTCACTTCGCTCACAAGTTTGAGCGCGCCTAGGGCGCGCATCTATTGAATCTCGGGCTTCGCGCTCGAGACTGAATTACCTCGCGCTTCGCGCTCGGATATTTATTCTTTGCACTGGGAATGCCCAAATGAAATTTTAGCAAAAACATATATTCTATAGATCGCAGTTCTTTGCATCTGCATACTCTGAATTTTCTACGTAATTGAGCATAGTTAAAGATTAAATTGCTCAAAGCAATTTAATTTTATTTTCTGAACTACCTTGAATAAAAATCAACAATCCTTTCTTCAGACTTCCTTTCCTATATCGCGTTGTTAAGAAAATTTGTAGGAATTTTTAAAAGTTGAAATTCCTTCAAAAACTTGGAAAATAGAGCTTTTTTATATTTCAGCTTTTTTGACACTTCTTATCTTAACCAAGAACTATAGCCCACCTGTAATTCGCCAATAGTTATATATACTTAATTGTAGGTATATTCCGATGTTCTGTAATTTAATAATAATAGCCTACAGGTGGGATGGCTATGAAATATGCATAAATCTAACTTTACATCTTATAATTTTCGTGAATAATGTTAAAAAATGTCTATGCTGTCAAAGATTACTTTTCAACATTAAACAGTTTAAAAACAAAAATTTCACTATGAACAATTGGAAAAAATATTCTTCAATTCAAAGAAAATTTCCTTGAATTAAAGAAATATATTCATTGGCTCTCCAGCCGAAGAAAAGTTTAATTGATGCAAGTGTCTACAAGTGCCGAAAAAATTTGGTCAATTGTACCGAAATTTCGGTACAAATAGCCCATTTTCCAGCTCTATTTGTACCGAAAAAATCCGCCTATTTGTACCTAAATTTCGGTACCCGTAGCCACGACCTTATTTGATTCAAAGACATTTCTTTAGTTCAAAGAAATGGTTTTTTGTTTGAATAAATATATTTTTTTTAATTTGAGATGATTTTCTTCATTTGGAAGTTTCTTTTGGTTGAATAAAGAAACGTATAAATCAATAAAGTCTCAAAAAAGTATTTTTGGTGCCTTTTTTTGAAAATCTCAAGAATCAGTTATATCTCTGGCTGGTCTGAAAGATCTAAATTCTAAAATTCAAACAAGAAACCAAAAACTTAATGTAGGAAAGTGTCCTTGAAATTTTTACTCAATATCTTTTGTTAGCCAAAGTAAATTTCCCGAGTACCCCATCCTTTAAATTTAAAGATTTAACCTGGAGAGGTAAAGAAAAACAGGTATATATTTCGAGCGAGAGGGCGGGGCACTTCTGGTACTCCTGTTAGAAATTAGATCCCATTGATTTTGTTATTTTTTCTGAAATATTTTATATTTTTTTAAACCGTCATATCTACCTATAATTCTTTGAATTTTTATAATTTCAAAAGAAAATTTTTATCTTGCATAATAAGGTACATAATAAGGTATAATAAGTCAATATGAAATGCGAATTGTTTTATCTTCCATAATAAGGTATATAATAAGGTATAATAAGTCAATATGAAATGCGAATTGAATTCTCTGTTATATTAGTTTAAAATTTATAATTTAAGTTGAATTAAAATTGTTACAAAAATTGGTTCTCTGATCGTTATAATTAAATATACAGTTAGCTATTAACTGGTCAAATATATTTAATAAATCATTGTAAAAATGACGTAAAGGATTGAAATTGTACACCCTCTCAACGATACAGACAGAAAATTAAAAGAGTAATAACCATTGCAAAACTAAACATATCAATGAATTTTGTATTGACAGAGAGAATACAAAATTTTTGGTGTCAGGCTTTCAAACAGAGGTTCAACATTTTTTCAACTCAAAAAGTTTAAATTTGGGGCAACTAAAATGTGGCAGATTGAAAATGAAGCTTTAAAAATTCGAAGTCCTCAAATTCATACCAAAAAAAATCCAGCTATTCGTACCGACATTTCTGCAGACGCAGCCACGTCATTAAAAATTGTACACTTCAAAAATTGAAATGTTTAAAATATATAAATAAAATATTAAAAACTAAACATTTACTGATACATGTTCATATTGTTCAAAGTCTAACTACTTTACTATTTCAGGATGTACACTAGTTAGTAGTTATCTCAAGTTCAAAAATGAGCATTTTGAAAAATGATTTTTAAACTCGAGGAAAACATTTCCATTGTTAATTGTAACTAACTTTGGAAGATTGCGGAGGGCGAACTTTCAAAAAAATATTTAAGTTTAAAATTATTCAGTTATTTAGAGGCTTACATGTTTCTGCTTTCTATTCAGGTAAAAGTTGCGCGATTCTTATTTAATCCTAAGGTTGTGCGGATTATTCTATTTTTATTTAAAAAAATATATTTAAGATAAATATATTTAAAAAAATTAACAATTGTGTAATTCCTGAATAAAATTTTGTAAATAAAAACGTACCAAAGAGATTCGTAGAGAATCCTTCAAAGAATAAAATTAAGTGATAAAATAATAACCTGAAATATTGTTTTCTAAAGTTCGCCTAATAATAGGATTATTTTCCTCAAATTTAAGAATCATTTTCAACAATGCTTATTTTTGAACTTGAAATAACTAGTGTACATCCTTATTTATTGCGTCAAATTGGTAGGGTAGCCTGAAAAATTGAACAATTCTGGCCCTACTGGCGTTTGACTCCAAATAATAAACTATGATGCAATTATACCTTCAAAATTAAATTATTTTCAACCAAATAAGAAACTTGTTTTGTATTTGTATTGTAATCTTATCATTTTCAATGTCACTCATAAAATGTTTAAAAAAATTTCAATCATATAAATCAAACTGTTCACAATTTAACACTTTTAAATACAACCCGTTTCAAAATGAAAGCATTCTTAGTTGAAATAGTATAATTTTAGGGTCTTAAAAATTAGACGTAGTATGCGTAAAAATAAAATAATAAAAAATGTGCAACTTCACAATTTGAAGAGCTTAAAATTAAAAATGCAACAGTATCGAAAGTCGAACTATTTCACAATTCTGCAGTTATTTCATTTTAAATATAAAGGCTCAATAGATGCAATTTTTTTAAATGTAAGCTTCCCCAATCAAATCATATCAACTTCAAGTGCTGAAAATGGAAGGACAATTTCATTGTCAATGAATGTAAAATTTCAGATATGTAAATCGTTTGAAGTTAAACAATTTTGAATGAGGTCGAAGTGAATAAAAAAAATTACGTTATCTTTTTTTGTTTCTATTCTGGCGTATTCTGTTATAAACGTAACAATACATTCACTCGGTTTTGGTTTACGCGTTACGTTATTCAAAATAGCAAAATTCACGCCGAAATTATAATTTGTTAATTACACTGCAATTCTGAACAATATATTATGCAAATCGTTCTGTCTTTTATATAATTATTATTAAAATGTAAACGGATCATATTACAGAAAAACCATAAAACGGAAATTCTAATATATATATATATAATTATTTACAGTTGAATCTGAACGGAATTTATTTTCATTAAACAATGATAAATATTCATCTGTTTATTTATTGTTATTGACCTCGATCGCCGGGTAAGACAGACTTCAAATTGCTCTAGTGATCATGAATATTTTCAGAAAACTCTATTATCTACTGAAATTCATTTCGGCGACAGCGCCTCTGTCGCCGATTTTACTCACGAAGACTGTTAAGAGGGGATAGATACTTCAGCGGGTAGAGAGGCACAGCGGGGAGGGTTAGGATTTTCGCCGAGAGTGCCGTCTACATTTATCCTACCCTACTAATAATTCTATCCCCACTCCGCCGTCACTTGCCGCATCTAGGTGTATAATATCTTTGGCTGGAGACGTAACACTCGGAGTGCAGGTGGCCAACCGTTTTGGTTACTTTGCGCGGAGATCAAATATCCCTAGGCGGCCACTGCCGGTTCGCAAGATGGCTGTCGCTGCGCCAGTTTTCAATTGTTAACTTCTGACCATTAAATTTTGTTCATACACTAAAATTTTTCTTTTAACATAACGGTAAGTTTATAATATATTTTTCACATAATTAAAATAATGAAACTGTTTTCGAATTAGATATAAGCTCTAAATTTAAATCGAAATTTCCTAAAAGCGACAAAGAGATCAGCAGAGTACAGTAATATTTTGAAGCATAACAACAATAAATAAAAATTTTTTTAAACTTAGCATTTTGTAATTTTGAAAAACCCGCCTGTATTGGTTAACGTGTGCGGCTACGCGAACTGCAACGCGTTTGGTGGATAGATCTCCTACTTCTCATGTTAGCATTATCGGCTATCTGCAAAGGTGGTCTTGCTGGAACGGGTGGAATGCTCGATGGAGGATGTTGCTCTTCTTCATGTTGATAAAGAGCTTCATATCCGTTTTTTCGCAAAAAGGATACCTGATCTCTTAAATACTGAGGCGTTTGATGAGCATATTCCGGGTGCATATTGACCCAACGGTCATGTAACCTCTGCATGAATCCTCTTCGCGCCGGTGAGCTTCTTTGCCAACAGGTAAGGATGTCTCTCCTGAGATGGTCCGACCATTTAAATCGATGTTCTCGCGTTTGTCCGGGGCCATTGCCTGTTCGTCGCCTCGGTTCGGTCCTATTGCCACTCCCAACTGAACCATGGCCTCCATCCGAGAGAGGCCTATTGTGGGTGGCACTACGCGATACTGGTGTCGTAACCGCATAATTCATTGCATTGGGGAGTTAGCCCAAAACAACGTGGCTGACTGCAAGAGCCGGAGCTCTCGGGCGATGGGGTCGCCGCATCCCTACGTCGGGTAATTTTATTATTATGTGAGAAGTTGTAGGCTCCGGAAGCTACGATCATGGTTCTTTAAAAGCAACCAATCCCGACGCAACTGGAACGTGTACGTCATCCGCTTCTGCTCCTTCTGTCCTAGAAGGTAAGCAAGAGCGGGAAATTTACGCGAGAAAACATCGGGCAACACTGTTCCTTGGAGTCAGGTCTCTAGCCGCGGATGATCTTACGCGGCAGACGGGACAGTTGGAGATGAAGTTTCACCTCTGGATACTTTTTTAGAGCTACCAATCTTTGTAGAATGTTATGAGGAACAGTGTTGACGGACCAGATGAAGTGATCCCAGAAGAACAGCCTTTTGCATCCGGTTCGCGATGGAATGAGCCTGACGCTGGCAAGCCGGAATCTTGTTGAGTTGGCTAATAAATGAAGCTTTCATACCTCCAAGACAGCCGATTATGAGAACTACAAGATGGACTTTGAAGCCTTGGTACAGCCTGCTCAGCTCGAAAAGAAGTGCTTGATATTTCGCCCGTTTTTCTTCCTCCTTTGCCGTGATATTACCATCGGCTGGTGCCGAGAATTCAATCACGTAAATGATCTTGTTCTTCAGATCTTGGAGGACAATATCAGGCTTCGTAGCACTGATACGTTGAGTGGTCGAGAATGAGAAGTTCCAGTAGATCTTACACTGATCATTCTCCACAACGGACTCGAGTTCCCCCTGGGCGTATGGCAAGACGGGCAATAGATCAACACCATAGAAGTGCCTCAGATGGTAATATAACACTTTTAGAGCCGCATTGTGTCTCTCTATGTACCCGTATCGTGCATATTTTGAGCATCCACTGAGAACATGTCCAAGTGTTTCTGGCTCTTGCTTGCACGCTCGGCAGTTGGTATCGCCTACAGGTATATTCATTATGCGCTCGCGGTAAACTAAGGTGTCTATAACGCCATCTTGACAGGCAAAAAGAAATCCCTCAGTCTCCGATTTTAATCCAGCAGACTTGAGAAACATGTTGGACAGACCCATCGAGAGCTCTTCTCTACGTATAATGCCGTAGAATTTACCATGAAGGGGCTTGTCAGCATGTTCTCTTAGTAGAAGCGTATGTTCTGCTTCCTGTACACGACTTTTGAGCACCAAAGGTGTTAGTGATGCTAGGCCATGTGTAGTGTCGCTGGAATCAAATGGGCGGCCAAGCTCCTCTGCGGCCCTATCTGCGGCACGATATAGAAACGCCGCAGCATTGACGACTTCATGTTGATGTACTAGTCGCATAAGAAAATCTGTGCTATTTAGAACTGAGCAGGCTGTAGCCAGAACCGTTCTGCGATGAAGACACTCTAAGCTCAGCAAGCCTCTACCCCCTTTATCTCGAGGGAGGTATATTCGAGGTACGGAAGATCTAGGATGATGACTTCGATGGATTGTCATCATCTTGCGTGTGCTTCGGTCAAGTTGCTTCAACTCATCGACGTTCCATTTTACTGCACCAAACGTGTAGAGCAGTATAGGAACGGCCAGCAAATTGGTCGCCTGGATCTTATTCTTTCCAGATAATTCGGAAGCCCAAATTTTTCTGAGAATTTGGCGATACCTTTTTCCAACGGCCGTTTTTAACGCAAGCACATCATGGGTTTCCGCTTGCGGTATTCCAAGATATGTATATGTTTCTCCAATACCAAGATGTTGAATGGTATTTCCGCCGATGAGTTGAACATCCTGATCGTGAACCGATGATGTAGTTTCTAGTCTTCCTTGGTGTAGGTGGACGCAGGCACACTTGTCCAGTCCGAAGCTCATGCCAATCGCTTTAGAGTACCTATTTACCGCCTCCACAAGGATGTTAAGGTCCTCTTTCGAGGAAGCAAAGAGTTTAAGGTCGTCCATGTATAAAAGGTGGTTGACCTTATGTTCTCTTTTGTTCGGCGGGCCACATAGGTATCCAGAGCTTTTGCCTCGGAGCACAATAGATAGAGGCAAGAGGGAGATGCAGAAAAGTATCGGACTTAGAGAGTCTCCTTGGAAGACTCCCCTCTTATATGTGATATAGTTTGTAGTCACTTGTCTTTTGTCAGATGTTATGACAAATCTTGTCCGCCACAAGAGCATAAGCTCTTTTATGCATCTCACTATTTTTGGATGCACCTCCATGCATTCAATGAGCTTAATAAGTAGCTCATGGTTCGTGTTATCGAATGCCTTACGGTAGTCAATCCAAGCCATGGACAGATTGCGTCGATACCTGATCGAGTCCTGGGTGATAGACCTGTCTATTAACAGGTTCTCCCTGCAACCTGCCAGACCTCTCTTGCATCCACGTTGTTCAACTATTGCACTCCATACCGGCTCGATAGATGTTAATATCCTCTCTTTGAGGATGCCAGTGAATAGCTTGTAGCTGGTGTTTAAACAAGCTATGGGCCTGTAGTTCTTTGGACTTGACAAATCTCCAGTCTTAGGAATCAATACCGTGCGTCCTTCCACTAGCCACTGCGGGACTGGTTGTTCTCCGTTTAAGAAAGTAGTAAATATACGAGCTAGATGTTGGTGCGTAGAAGTAAACTTCTTCCACCAAAAGTTGTTGATTTTATCTGGCCCGGGCGCTGAAAAGTTCTTAGTTCTAGCGATAACTTTCTTCACTTCTTCAGCAGTAATTAGTGGAAACTCTTCCTCTGGACCTTGTAACCTTTGCCTTTGGCAAAAGTTACGAAAGAGTGATATATCTGAAGCGTCTTCATTTAGCTGATAAGTATCTCCATATACTTGTTCCCAGAAGACTTGAATCTCTTCTCGACTAGGCGGATTTTTAACGGCACGTGACGTTTTATTGAACAGACGGGAAGGATGAGTAGAAAAGGTGGAATTTTCCTGAATGCACTGTACTCGCCGTTCAAGGCGCTGTTTCGCTGTTGAAAGAGATCTTATTTTTTGCGTCCAGTGCTGCTTGATGGTCAACAGTTTACACTTGTTCAGCGTGTGATTAGCTTTCCTCAAGTTTCGAGCAAGTGCCCTAACTTTTGGAGTGAATTTTTTATTTAATGTTATGTAGCTAATCACGCACTGAATATTTGATGCATGCCGTCTCGCCGTTTCAATTTTGAATTGAAGCTGTGCAATACGCTCGCGAGTCTTACTCAGACGTACTGAAGTTTCGTTACTTCTACTGTCGCTAAGCAAGGACACCGCCTTCTCGTAAACAACGCAGTTCAGATTCCAGAGATTAACATCTTCGGGGAGCAAATCGGGGAGAGCAGTATTAGCTTCAGCTAATTTGTCCATCCTGAGAAAGACTTTTTGGTGGATAGATCTCCTATTTCTCATGTTAGCATTATCGGCTATCTGCAAAGGTGGTCTTGCTGGAACGGGTGGAATGTTCGATGGAGGATGTTGCTCTTCTTCTTGTTGATAAAGAGCTTCATATCCGTTTTTTCGCAAAAAGGATACCGGATCTCTTAAATACTGAGGCGTTTGATGAGCATATTCCGGGTGCATATTGACCCAACGGTCATGTAACCTCTGCATGAATCCTCTTCGCGCCGGTGAGCTTCTTTGCCAACAGGTAAGGATGTCTCTCCTGAGTTGGTCTGACCATTTAAATCGATGTTCTCGCGTTTGTCCGGGGCCATTGCCTGGTCGTCGCCTCGGTTCTGTCCTATTGCCACTCCCAACTGAACCATGGCCTCCATCCGAGAGAGGCCTATTGTGGGTGGCACTGCGCGATACTGGTGTCGTAACCGCATAATTCATTGCATTGGGGAGTTAGCCCAAAGCAACGTGGCTGACTGCAAGAGCCGGAGCTCTCGGGCGATGGGGTCGCCACATCCCTACGCCCCATTATTATTATTATTATTAATTACTACTACCACTATTATTATTATTATTATTATTATTATTATACCATTATGCCATTTCCCTATCGGGGTAGGCGTGACTTGCTCGGTTGGAAAATAGTAGTGTGTAGATGGGTATATAGGTATAAGGTAGATATGTATATAGGTGTAAGGTATAGATATTTTAGATTGATCCGGAATTCTCGTGTTATTTATTTAAATGCCACGTTCGTTCCGCAACACTGCTCCGACCCAGGTTGCTGATCAATCTCTCTAGCGATCACCCCAAGTGAAGAGCCTCACAAAATTGTTATGTGTGGTTCCCCACTTGGGCCCATTACTATCCAAGGTCTTTGTTTCAGGCGTCATTCACTCTATTGTCACTCTGTTTATAAACTATTTGTCGCCACACTTTTCTGTCTTGGCATACTACTCCAGCTTCCTTCACGTCCATGCATTTTTCATGCAAGCTCTCGTGTTTCTATGGCTTCTTATATCTCTTCGGATTAATGTCTCATTCACAGATTCTAACCATACTTTCGGCGGTCTACCTCTGGGCATTCTGCCATTTACTTTACCTTTATACACTTGTTTGGTCAGTCATTCAGGAGGTTTGACCGGAGGGTTTCTTCGACAAATTGCCAAACTTTTAATTTGCTCATGAAAATATTTTAAATAATTAATAAATCTTGGAAATTTGAAGAGCATAGAAAGAAGTCATCGGAAAGATATTCTTAGTTAATTCTGTAAAAAATGCACCCTATTCATTGGAAAATAGCCAAATTCTGATTTTTTAAATGAAAGTTGTTTGAATAATTAACAATTCTTGTAAATTTACAAAACAACATAGAAAAGAGCATCGGAAAGACAATCTTAGTTGACTCCGTAAAGAAATTGTGTCTATTCCTTCAAAAATTCCCAAACTCTGAATATGTTTATGAAAAACATTTAAATAATGAATAATTATATATCAGAAAAATCCTTTTAAAGCCCGAGAGTTTTTGAAGGAGCAGGTCGTTTTCTCCTAAAATTAAAAAAAGAAACCAAATATAAAATTCTAAAGTTTGATTATTTTCCCAAATGCATCTCGGAATACAGACAAATTCATAAATGATTTCTAACCGTGTGACTCAAGTGCCACCTGAAAATTGGAAAGAGAATGGAAAATATTCAAGACTATTTTTCGGATGAGTACTTTATACTATTTTATATTAATCTTGCGATCAAATGTGATTTCTCAAGCTAAAAACTTCAAATAACGCTGAAACTTTCTTCTTAATAAATATTTAGACCCACGCGCCTCATATGATGATTAAGCGGTGGGGGGGGGGGGGGGGCAGCAATGTTTATATATTTTTCACTAAAACCTATTTTTTTCAGTTGAATTATTTTAATTATTTTAACTCCAATATTTTAAGCAGGAAAAACTTGATATATGTGTACATAATTCTTTATCAAATTTCAACAAATTTATTCAGGAAAACAGAGTTGCTTCATAGAATTTCAGAATTTGTTTTCTCTTTCAGGTATTTCAAGATTTTCATTTATAGTGATTTGAAAATATTTTGGTGTATTCGAGGGAATTCTCAATTGATTTTAATAATCTGAAAGGAATTTCAAAATTTTTATTCTTTTAAAAATCCTGGCATATTAGGGCTTTTTGACAGCTTCCAGGGACCAATTTAATTTTTCTCTACTGGGATGAATTTAATGGAAAATCTGACTTTTTATTTCAATTGACTTCAATGATTTAAAAGAATTTCAAGATATTTTTAAGGGATCTTGGGGCGTTTTAAATCTGAAATTTCAGGAAATATAGAATTCCATGAAATTTTCGCAAAGATACTTTTTGAGGTGTTTGAAAACTCGAAAATTAAACTGATGACGTCTCCCTTTACGCGTTATTTTCAAAGATTCCTAAATGCATTTTTAAACTCTCCCAAAAAAATTATAATATTGCAGTTCAATTATGATAACTATTTTAATATTTCAGGCAGGAGAAAATTCAATATATATCTATATATAACTCTTTTTCAAAAAAAAAAAGGTAGGCCAGTATTCGGCAGATGAGCACATATTAACTCCTATCTAATACAACGCTGCTGAAAGCTGTTAACCTTCTCAGCATAAATCACCAACCAATTGAGACACTCGGTTTCGTTTCTCTGTCCTCACCTCCCCTCCCCACACACAGTAACAGAAGTTTTGGTGTGACTGACGTTACAACTAGACTCTCCACCGTACGACGAATAATCACTTAACTTAGACATGATTTCGGCTCGCAAAACAAATCTCGCGCATAAAGGTGACAGTTGGGTGTAGAATCTAAACATGAATAATACAAACAATAAAGTAGCCTCGGAATGGACTGAAACTTTGATTGACGAAATGCATACACACGTTAAACGTAAAGTTCGAGTTTCAGGCGATGAATGGAGACTGGGTGTTTGGAATGCTAGAGGAGTGAATGATCTTAAAGTAAGAGAACTACGAGAAACTATGGTATGCACGCTAGGAAACTAGATATTTTACGTGTACCTGAGACGAAGAAAAAGGGTTGCGATAGTAGATACATAGAAAATGGGGTGTTGAAAGGCGGTTTTGAAATATGGTCAGGAGTAGGTAGTGAATCAAATCGTAGTCGAGGGGTCGGTTTAATTATGAATGAAAAAGCAAGACAGCGTCTCAAAGATCATGGTTTTATATCTCCCAGATTGTTGTGGGCTAGAATGAAGGTAAGAATCAGAAGATTATTTATCATAGCGTGCTACGCCCCAGTTGACAGTGAGCCGCGAGAAGTCAAAGACACCTTCTGGGACACTTTAAATGACACAATAAGTACTGGCGATCAAGGTGAAAGAATAATTCTGCTAGGACATATGAACGGATGGGTCGGTGTCCAACGCCAGGATACAGATACAGAAAGGGTGCTAGGTAATTTTGGGGATCCAACAAGAAAAAATTATAACGGGGAAAAATTATTTAGCTTATGCTTAGAAAAGGGCCTATTTATTACCAATACTTGGTTTCGACATAAAATGATCCGCACGTACACCTGGTGTAAAGAAAATAACCGCAGTGTAATTGACTTCGTTATTGCGGATGAAAGACTAAGAGAACTAGTCAAAGATACAAGAGTCATGAGGGGTTCCGAATACAATACTGATCATTACCTTTTAGTCTCCAAAATAAACTTAGGGCGGGGATGGAGAAAAAAGAGAACAAAAAAAACGAAACAAACACGAATAAAGATTGAAAATTTACAGAAAACGGAAGTGCGAATAGAGTTTCAGAATAAGTTAAGCGAACGCATAGATAGGGCAACTTGGGAAGCGCTTATAAGCAATAAAGATATAGAGGGCTCGTGGACTTTGTTACGGGATATCATTGTTAAAACTGCAATTGAAGTGTGTGGTACGGCAGTGGTAGGAAGAAAGTCTGGTGATGCGTGGTGGAATGATGAAATGCAAGCAGCCCAGCAAGAAAAGAAAAAAGCGCATAAGAGAACATTTAAACATGACAGGTCTTAGCGATGAGGAGAGAAATAGACTCGAAAATTATTACAAAGACAAAAAGAGGAAAGTTAAACGACTAGTCAAGGAGAGTAAGGAAAAAATCAGAACAGAAGAAGAAAACAAAATACAAAACTACTTTGAAGGAATTATGAAACTATTATATAAACAGTTGAAGAAAAGTAAAAGTACAGAGTTTGCTAGCATGAGAAACAGCAAAGGTGAAATGCTATATGATATAGACGAGATAGTAGACGCTTTAAAAGACTCTTTTAAACAATTATTAGGAGGCGAAGATATAGGAAAACAGAACTGCGACATAGAACATAATTCATTAGAAAAACCCAATTGAAAAAGTCTGTGTCACTGAGGTCCGAGACATAATTAAGAACTTGAAAAACGGTAAGGCTGCTGGCATAGACAGTATTAGTGCTAAAATGCTTAAATACGGTGGCGAGTACATACCTCACAGGTTGTGCGAATTAATAAATTTATGTATCGAGACGGGGAAAGTCCCAGACGATTGGAGAAAAGCGATTATCGTACCAATATACAAAAGAAAGGGAGATAAAAGCAACTGCAGTAATTACAGAGGTATCAGCCTACTAAGTACCGTAAGTAAAATATACTCAAAAATACTTATTCGTAGGGTAATGGAAATCACAGAAGAAAAGATATGGGAAGTCCAAAGTGGATTTATGCCAGGAAGATCATGCACAGATCAGATATTTAGCCTAAGACAGATCACAGAAAAAAGCTTGAGAGTAGGAAAGAAAGTTTTCTGTGCATTTGTTGACCTAGAAAAAGCATTTGACACAGTAAATGGAAATAAACTTTGGGAAGTCCTTAAAGAGTACGGAGTAAATAGAGGGCTCCTACAAGCAATAAAAACAATTTATGCAGGTAGTAAAGCTAGTGTAAGGGTAAATGGGAAACTGAGTGACTGGTTCGATATTATGCAAGGCGTGAAACAAGGATGTGTTATGTCCTCGTGGCTATTTATCATATTCATGGATAAGTGTCTACGAACTGCCCTTTTCGATGAAGAAGGTGTAGATCTCGAAACAGTCAAAGTACGTGGGTTAGCTTTCGCAGATGACAAGATTGTTATGGCAGAATCAATCGAGGACTTGCAAAGAATGTTGAATAAACTTAATACAAGCATGAAGAACATGGACCTCAAAATTAACGTAAATAAAACAAAAATCATGGTGTTGGAGGGAAAAAGTGAGAAAACAATATGCAACATTGTCCTAAATGATGAGAGATTAGAACAAGTTGACAAGTACGTATATCTAGGTAGTCTATTCACTAGCGACGGAAAAATAGATAGGGAGTTAGATAGGCGCATAAATAAGGGTAAGCAGGTTATCGGTAGAGCAGGGTCCATCCTAACAAATAAAAACATATAAAAAAAAGCTAAAATGGCCATACATAATTCTATATTCGTACCGACTGTACTATACGGTAGCGAGACATGGACCTGTCGTTCTGGAACAGAACGTTCATAATTTTTTATTGTTAGTTAAAATTATAAGGATGTAAACGTCTTTGAAAATGTAAATGAAAGTAAAATAAAACAAATTTCTAAATGTTCATAATTTGTATTGTGTATTACTCTAATAAAAAAAATTCTTTTCGAAAAAAAGTAAGGCTGTATATTTGTAAAAAGAAATATTAAGAAATGAGCCAAAATATTTATTAAAATTGTAGTTTTGTCTTTAAAAATAATTAGCCGAGAATAAAATCATATTTTCAATTGCGTAATATTTCAAAAATAGTTTAAATTTGAAAGAAGTCACAGTCGTCGAAAGTGTAACTAAAATAAAAATAAAATGAATTTATAAATATTCATGAATTTGAGGCTATATAACTTTAAAAAGAAATATTAATAAGTGAGCCAAAATATTAATTAAAATTGTAATTTTTTCTTTGAGAATAATTAGCCCAGGATGAAATCATTTTGATTTGCTCAAGATTTCAAAAATAGTTTAAATTTGAAAAGTCATAGACATCGAAAATGTAACTAAAATAAAAATAAAATGAATTGCTACATATTCATAATTTTGCATTATTTATAATTATAATAAAAAAAGTTTCAACTTATAGTTGAAATTGTATTTTTTTTTAAATTTGCTTGAAAGCTATCTAAATTTTGAAAAAATTGAAAAAAACACAGAATGAATTCATTTAAATGTTTAAAAGTTGTTTAAATAATTAATGATTCTTGTACATTTGCGAAGAATAACATCAAACAGTCACCGGAAAAGCATTCTTAGTTGATTCCGTTAAAAAAAATTAAGAATGTTCGTTGAAAAATAACCAAACTCTGAATTTCCTCATAAAAATTGTTTAAATAAATAAATCATAATTCTTCAGAATTTGTAAAGTACTAAAGTTGTATAAATTTTACTCAAAGTAGAAAAGAGTGATCGCAAATATATTCTCAGTTAAATCTAAAAAAATTGAGCCTTTTCATCGAAAAAAAATTTGTTATAAAAAAATCATAGTTTTAAATAATTAATAATTCTTGGGATTTTGCGAAAAATCATGAAAAAAACTCATCGAAAAGACATTCTTAGTTGATTCCGTGAACAAATTGAGCATATTCGTTAAAAAATAGTAAACTCTGAATTTCCTTATAAAAATTGTTTAAATCACAATTCTTGGAAATTTTCAAAGCACCATAGAAAAGAGTAATAGCAAAGATATTCTTAGTTTATTATTTTTTAATTGAGCCTATTCGTTGAAAAATATAAGAACTCTGTATTTGTTTATGAAAATTGTTTAAATAATCAATGATTCTTGTACATTTGCAAAGTATAATATCAAACAGTCACCGGAAAGCATTCTTAGTTGATTCCGTTAGAAAAATTAAGCCTTTCGTTGAAAAATAACCAAACTCTGAATTTCCTCACAAAAATTGTTTAAATAAATAAATCATAATTTTTTAGAATTTGTAAAGTACCATAGAAAAGAGTCATCGCAAATATATTCGCAGTTAAATGTGTAAAAAATTGACACTATTCATTGAAAAAAAAAATTATTATAAAAAAACCTCGGTTTTAAATAATTAATAATTCTTGAGATTTTGCGAAACATCATGAAAAAAACTCATCGAAAAGACATTCTTAGTTGATTCCGTGAACAAATTAAGCCTATTCGTTAAAAAATAGTAAACTCTGAATTTCCTTACAAAAATGGTTTAAATCATAATTCTTGGGAATTTGCAAAGCCACATAGAAAAGAGTCATCGCAAGGCTAGTCTCAGTTAATTTTTTGAACAAATTGAGCATATTTGTTGAAAAATAGAAAAACTCTGAATTTGTTTATAAAAATTGGTTAAATAATTAATAATGCTTCCAAATTTTCGTTAATCAATAACCAAACTATGAAATTTTTTTTAAATTGCTAAATAGCTTCTTCTTTCAAGTAACAGTAATAAAACTTTTATTTCTTGCACATTCCATATAAAACTCTGGATATCAATGAGCTAAACATTCCCAATCTAGAAAAGAACTTTTGTTCAATAATTTGTTTATAACGTAATAAACAATTTTTTTAATCATTCTCAACTACTGGAAATTATTTACAGATAGTTTCAGCACAGATACGAAACCTTTTTTGATAAATCTGAAAATTAAAAAAAAATGGTACTTCTGAAAAGTTAAACAAAAATGTAAAGTTGGTTTTTCAATAAAAAATTAACAAAATTTATTATAAAAAATCCAAACACACAAATTTTCCGAAATGTCAAAAGCTTTAATTAAAAAATAAACGGTAATCAAAATTTGGAAATTTTCAAACATTTTGAAATGTAAATGAACTATGACTAAAACGTGAAATCGAAAATTAATTTTTCAAAATACGAATAAAATATTTAAAATGTTAATGAAAAGCCTTCTTTTCAAAAAATGCGTCAAACGAATCGTATATATACCGAAGTATACATGCATATACTTCCCCTAAGCTTCTTATGAAAACAAACTGAAATTGTTTTCTTTCAAGGCCTAGTCCCAAAGGGATAAGCTCCTCTCAGCTCCTTTTTCCGGTACCTGCGGCCGGCCACACGACCAGCCCTACTCTCTCTTCTATTGTGAACGAGGAAAATCCCATCTGGACATTTTATCTCGGAATTCCGATACGATACCGATACGAGACGGAAATTTTCGATATTTTTCCGATACGATACAAAACCGAGCGATACAAATCCGAGACTGGAAGGTGAGTATCGTATCGGTATCGTCTCAGTATCGAAAAATATCGCTCGGCGGCATCACTAGGCTGATCGGGCCTCTATATTTGTATTATCTACCAGTGTCACCCAAGTTGCCTGATCTATGCGTTCGTTTATCTTATTCTGAAAATTTATTCGCACTTCCGGTTTCTGTAAATTTTCATTCTTTATTTGCGTTTGTTTCATTTTTTTTGTTCTCTTTCTTTTCCATCCGCGCCCTAAGTTTATTTTGGAGACTAAAAGGTAATGATCAGTATTGCATTCGGAACCCATCATGACTCTTGTATCTTTAACTAGTTCTTTCCTTTACACCAGGTGTACGTGTGGATCATTTCATGTCGAAACCAAGTATTTTTAATAAATAGGCCGTTTTCTAAGCATAAGCTAACTAATTTTCCCCCGTTATAATTTTTTCTTGTTGGATCCCCAAAATTACCTAGCATTCTTTCACCTTGATCGCAAATACTTATTGTATCATTTAAAGTGTCCCAGAAGGCGTCTTTGACTTCTCTCGGATTGCTATCAACTGGGGCGTAGCACGCTATGATAAATAATCTTCTGATTCCTACCTTCATTCTAACCCACAGCAATCTGGGCGATACATATCCTTGATCTTTCAGATGCTGTCTAACTTTTTCATTCATAATTACATCGACCCCTTGACTACCATGTGATTCACTACCTACTCCTGACCATATTTCAAAACCGCCTTTCAATACCCCATTTTCTATGTTTCTACTTTCGCACCCCTTTTTTCTTCGTCTCAGGTACACATCAAATATCTAGTTTTCTTATGTGCATGGTTTCTCGTATTTCTCTTACTTTAAGATCATTCACTCCTCTAGAATTCCAAACACCCAGTCTCCATTCATCGTCTGAAACTCGACCTTTACGTTTATCGTGTGTATGAATTTCTTGAATCAAAATTTCAGTCCATTCCGAGGTTACTTTCTTGTTGGTATTATTCATGTTTAGATTGTACATCCAACTACCCCCTGTATGCGCGAAATTTGTTTTGCGAGTCGAAATCATGTCCGAATTAAGCAGTGATTTGTCGTATGGTGGAGAGTCTAGTTGTAACGTCATTTCCACAAAAACTTCTGTTACGGGGGGGGGGGCAAGGAATGGAAACCGAGAGAGTCGCAATTGTTTGATGTTTTATGCTGAGAAGGTCACCAGCCTTCAGCAGCGTTGTATTACATGGGAGTTCATATGTTCCCATCTGCCGATTCCCGGCCTACCTCTAAGCAGTCAACCAAAAACTCTTTTTTTTTTTTTTTTTTTTCAAATAATTAAAATAATTGAATTGAAAATAAAAGGTTTTAGTGAAAAATATATAAACATATCAAGACCCCCCCCCCCTTTACCATCATATGAGGCGTGTAAGTCTAAATTTTTATTAAGAAGGAAGTTTCAGCGTTATTTGAAGTTTTTAGCATTAGAAATCACATTTGATCGCAAGATTAATAGAAATTGGTATAAAATACTCATCCGAAAAAATAGGCTTCAATATTTTCCATTCTCTTTCCAATTTTCAGGTTGCACTTGAGACACACGGTTCGAAATCGTTTAGGAAATTGTTTGTATTCAGAGACACATTTATGAAAATAATCAAACTTTAGAATTTTATATTTGGTTTCTTTTTTAATTTTGGGAGAAACGACCTGCTCCTTTAAAAACTCTCGCAAGACTGATTTTTAGAACAAAGGGTACCATGTGTTTAGGGTCAGTTTACGATAACGTCGTATTTGGAAGTTAACCGTTGGAAATATTGTGTGCTTTAAAAAGATTTTTCCTAGATATTCTCGGATATGTAAAAAATCTGTGAAATACTGTGGAGGTCTTGATTTATTGTGAACAAGTTAATTGGAAATATATTAAAATATTATTAGAAAATTCACTGAAAACCATTAAATTAATCTCTGGAATCTGTCAAGAGCTTGAAATGATATAATAATGAGTTATACAATTATTATAACTTACGCCAAGGCAAGATTTGTAAATAATTCAGTAAATAATTTTAAGCAAAATTTCAAAATGATTATAAACTCTTGAAGTTTAAAAATAAATCGACGGCTCCACTGCAAAGACCTCCAGTTTTAGTTCAGTCCGTATACAGCTCCAACTCGCATTCTGCTCGTATACCGCTCAAAGTAATTTTTTGTCCATTTTGATTTTTTATGTTAGCATGAATAAATAGATCATTTTGCATAATGTGGTAAACTATTATACAATTATGTGCAGCATTAAAGAAGAATATAATAAAAAAACTAAATTGGTTACTTTTTTAATTTCACAACTAGACTGCTCCAACTCAAGCCGAGAAATTTAGAAGCAGGGCTGCAAACATACATGTACGAAATAATGAATTAAATCAGTGTGAAATATGCGAAGATTTAAGTTTTCACTATGATGCATTACATTTAAAAATTAAATTTTACAACCTTTTCAATAATTAAGGTTTCTTATGTGTATCTTTATAACCCTGATACTAAATCTCCAAATATATGATCGACACATGAGTTGACCACCCTGTGGGTTATAATTACCAAGTGATCACGTGTTGCTTTGTGAATTGGGGTTAATGTTCGATGCGTATTCGTTCCGCGTGTGAAGTGCTTATAATGTTTTTTTATAATAAAAAATCAATTTCAATGATCGTATAATTCCGTTTTCATTTTTTTCTACCGTATCTTTTTAAATTATGGTACATTTGCAAATAGAATGACATAACCTACAATTTTTTGGAGAAACGCATATTAGATATAGAAAACGTATATAAATGAGCTAAATATTTAAAGAAAAAAGCTTTCTCATCCCTTGAAATGGTACTTCTAGACAAATATAGTGTTTATTTTATTGATTACTTGAAATAATAATCAAAATGATTGACCATGGGGAGAAGTCATCTCTTAGTTATAGCATGTTTATTGATATAAATATGTTTATTGGCAAATGTTTGTTAATAGTATTAAGGCAAAAACTTAAGCTATCTATAAATACCGTTTTTATTATTTTGTACACCACCCCCAGATAACAATGTGAAACGCATTTGCTACTCACATTGCACGCACGCATGCGGATTAATTCACACGCGTGCGTTCACCACGGATGTCAGATGCGTCCTCATATGAGACGCATATCGCTCGCACGGGTGATGGTCGCACGCGTGCGTGTGAAATGCGATCATCGCGCGACTGTACCCTGAATCCTAAAATACTATTTATATATTTAAATATACACTGTCCGAGTTCTTCTAAGTTATTTAAAATGTTATATTTCTATAACATTGATAGTGAGCACGATATATTATAATGGAACGATAATATAAGAAAAAATAAGGTTATGTTTGTATACTGATACCCTCTCTGCAATTGATATCAAAGCTGCTGTATGCTAAACTCGATCGTATCCAATAAGCATAAACACCTAAAAACACTTCACTTTAAAATTATATCCGAAAACAATAACGAGTAAAACGCGGAAAACTATAAACAAAGCGGTAAACGCGGGCTGATGGCGGGAGACTGCGGAAGACAGGCCGGGAAACTACGTGGGTGCGCGACGGCCATCATCATTTCAAAGATATCGTTTTCAAAAACTGAGCGCGCTTTTTAAACTTCTTATCTCAACTTCAAAGTATTGACATCATTATAAAATTGATTAAAATTGATTAGAAAATTAAAGATGTATTAAAGTATTAAAAAAATAAGTACTCAAAATTAGGAAAATTCGATTTAACATTAAAGTTGGGTTTCTGCAAATACTTCAAAAAATTTCTAAACAGTAATACTAAACTTTATGCAATGAAAATTACAAATTGTAGTTATAAAAATTAAAAAGTATTTCATGCGCTATTTGAAATTAAAATTCAAAATTATAATTTCACCAACAATGTGATTTAAAAAAAAACTCATTTACAATTCAAATTAGAAATTTTCAAAATATTATTTAAATACAAAATAAACATTTTTGATTCATTGGAACTGTTTAGATAGCCCAATAAAATTTTCTTGCCTCGAAATTTTGTTTTTTGTCGAAGTTAATTTTCCAGCTAAACAAAAGTAAGAAAGAAATTTTCTTTTCAATTTGGAAAAATATTATAAATATATATATATATAGATAAACGTTTATTTTTTAGCCTGCTGGTCTTAAAAAATTGACTTGCTTACACTTCCATTTTTTACAGAATTTTCTTAAAACTAACCCTTAAAACTAACATCCTTCCACACCTTATCTCTAATGCCGCTCGCTGTTATCACATTGCCTTCCTCGCTCGCATGTCCCTACTTTCTTGCTTGCCTCGCATTACCAAACTCTGCCTCCGCGACTAATACCTAATACTTATCTACTATTTACAATATTTACATTTACTTATATTTACTTTCTCCTCTATTTACAATCTTTCCTTCTCCATTCCTCTTCCTCCTTCCTTCTCTTCTTCTCCATCTTACCCAATACTCCTTTCACACATGCTAATGCCCTTTTGTCCCCCCTTTCATGCATCAATACCTCCATGCTTATCCCGCTCCTTCCCACCTCCACGCACTCCTCCAACCAGTGCTCCACTCTTGCCTCCCCCTTCCCACATAGTTCACACATCCTCTTTTCCCTAGCGAGCCAGAACCTATTGAAACCCTCCATGCACCCACATCTCATCCTCGCTATAAGCTCCTGACTTCCTTTCTCTCCTTTCTCACACAAATATTGCGCTCTCGCCCTTGGCATAATCCACACATAGTTCCCATTAAACCTTGTCTCTCTTATTCTCTCTTCCCCTGCTGTCTTCTCTCTCTCCATGCTGTTTTTCTTAACCAACTCATATACCTTCCTTCCTTCCTCATGCATCCTTCTCAATTCCTCCATATGCAGTCCATTCGTTCTAAAATATCTTTCTCTTTCAACCTCCATCTTCCCACCCCCTCTCCTGTTCTCCTTCTCCCACCAACACTCCCTAACCAGCTTACTTCCCCCCTCTTCCAAAAATTTCTCCTCATATTTACACGCTCGACTCCCCGCTAGACTCCCTACACTCGTTCTCCCCGTCTCCCTCCTGACAGTATAATTAGGCGTGTTCCTTGCCAACCCCAGTGTCCACTTTACATACCTCTCCTGTATCCTATTTACCCCTTCGCTCTCCTTCCACCCCCACACCTCTACTCCATACAATAGCACACTCATCACTAGTGAGTCAAACAATTTCATTCTCCTTCCAAAATCATCTGCGAATAACTTCTTTCCCAACCCCCACACCTGCCTCATCACCACATTTGCCCCCCTCACTCTCTCTCTTTTATGTGACCATCCACTCCGCCATTCCTCCGAAACAAGAAGCCCAGGTACACAAAATCTTTCACCGCCTGCACCGCCTTTCCCTTCCACTTCCAATCCCCTTCCTTATCCCTTCCACCTCCTTTTCTAAAAACCATAACCTTGGACTTTTCCGCATTCAGTTCTAACCTGTTCTTATCCAGGTATCTTCTGAACCTCTTCATCATTTCCTTTAAGGCCTCCTCGCTTTTTGCCAACAACACTATGTCATCTGCATACGCTAGCGACCAAATTCTAACCCCTCCTATCCTGACTCCTCCTACCACTCCGGCCTCCAGCTTACTTTCCATATCCGCAATTAAAATCGCAAAAAGCGTCGGGCTAAGCGGACACCCTTGTCTTAACCCCCTATCCATCCAGAATCCCTCCGAAATCCCCTGTCCTCCTCTTACCTTATCTTTGGTTTCTTCATATATCTCCCTTACCCTCTCGATCAGGCCTCTCTCCCCTCCCCTCTCCTCCATCGCCTCCCACAATCTCACCCTATCCACCGACGGAAATGCGCCTTTCAGATCCACAAAAAACGCGTACACTCTCGACCCCTTCTTCGCTAATTCTCTATCCACCACGTGCTGCAGAACGTAGATATTGTCGATAGTACTCCTACCTGCCCAAAAGCCCGCCTGCGTCTCTGGCAATATTGCTTTCCCCTCGACATCCTTCCGCAACCTCTCCGCTACTACCATCGCGTATACTTTATACGCCGTATTCATTAGCGTAATCCCCCTATAATTTTCCTGCCTATCCCTATCTCCTTTCTTATACAGAGGCACTATTAATCCTTCTCTCCACCCTCGTGGGAATCCCTCCCCCCTCCATACTTTCTTCACTACCTCCTTCAGCCTCTCCCTAACCTCTTGTGTACTAAACAGCCATGCTTCGTTCTCTAGCCCATCCAGCCCTGCTTATTTTGACCTTTTTAACTTCCTTATCTGTTTCTCTATCTCCTCGTCATTCAACTCCTCCATCTCTGCCTCCCCCGTTCTTCTACTCCCATCATCTCTCTTCCTTGAATCTGAGCCCTGAAATGATTCTTTAAAAAACTCCCTCCACTCCTCACTCCCTATCTTGTCGCTTATCCCTACTCTACGCTTCATAAACCTATTTATTATCTTCCAGACGTCCCTTTCTGTCTTAACATTTCCTAACTCCTCCTCCAGCTCTCTCTCCTTTTCCTGTTCTTTCTCCTTACACATTAATCTAAACCCCTTCCTCATTTCTACGTACTCCTCCCTTTTCGCAGTACCCTCTTTCCACTTCTTATACTTCCTCTTCACCTTTCTTTTCATCTTTTTACATTCCCTATCCCACCACAGCTTCACCATTCCTTTCTTGTTCTTTTTGAATACCTTCTTTTGCACGCACCCTTTCACTTTCTCTTTTAAATCCTCCCATATCTCTTCCACCGTCTCGCCTTCGAAGCGTACCTTCCCTAACTGCTCCTTATATTTCTCTATCGCCTCCCTCGTCCAGCTAACCCTCTCCCCCGTCGACACTTCTTCCCCACCTTGCCTTCCGCCGTTCTCACCCCTTATCCACAACCCTAATGGCTGATGGTCTGATTCTACCCTCCCTTCTACTGCGAATCTCTCCATCTCCTCCCACCCTTGCATATTCATAACTACATAATCTATTACTGATACCCCCACCTTATCTACGTATGTGTATTCTCCCTCTTCGTCCCCAGTTGCCATACCATTTGCCACCGCACAGCCTCCATCCTCCATCCAGTCCCTTAGAATCTCCCCCTCCTTATTTATTAACCTATCCTTCGAATTCCTTTCGAAGCTCTCCCCTTCCCTGTGAAGGCCCCCTTCCCTCCCCATCCTCGCGTTAAAGTCCCCACCCAGTACCACCATACCCTCTTCTCTTTCACGTAACAGGTCTTCCACCCTTTCTTTAATTCTTTCCATGCCATCCTTATTGTACACTGTCACAAACTTACACATTACCCCTCCTATCTTTACTTTCCTCATTTTCACTCCCTCCTCATCTTCTTCTCCGTGAGCTTCTTCCTCTAATCCATCTCTAACCCCCGTTATAATTCCCCCACTAGCCCTTCCTTTCTTCTTCACTCTGACCGCCTCCTGGAGTCTCCACCTATACCCCCATTGGCAGCTTTGGCTCTATTCTATCCCATTCCTTTCTTTCCATCCACGTCTCTAACAGTCCTACCACATCAAATTCCTGGATATACCTCCAGAACTCCTCATCCTTCTTCTTTACCCCTGCTACGTTCCAGTAAAGCACCTTCAAAACTCCTCTACCCTGCATTACCCCCACCCCCTACTTCCAACGAAACAAATTCCCCTGCACTTCCTTCAACACCTCTTTCTCCTCGTCCCACACCCACATTTTCTCGTCTATTTTTATTTTCCGATATCCTACCTTCGCCGATCTCCCTTCACTCCGCTCCCTCCTAGCCCTGTCGTACAGCATTCTCTGTACATCCCTTTACTTTCTCGTCAAATCGTGATCGATGAAAACTTCCTTATCCTTTATCCTATTTTTATTTCGCATTACCCCCAATTTTTCTTCCCAGCTCTCCAAATCCACAACCGCCACTTCTTTCTCCTTTCTCCCCTCCAACTTAACTTTCCCTACCCTGCCTTTATTCCACCCTATGCCCTGTAGCAGCGCTTCCACGCCCTCCCTTTGTTCCCCGCTCTTCATCTTCAACCCTCTTATCACAATATTATTTCTCCTGTCTGCCTTCTCCTTTCTCTCCTTTCTCTCCTTTCTCTCCTTTCTCTCCTTTCTCTCCTTTCTCTCCATTCTCAACTCCATTGCCCTTATCCTTTCCCTATCCGCCCTCTCCACCTTTTCATTCCTACGCTCTCCTACTTTCTCTTCTATCATATTTCCTACTCTCTCCCAAATACCTTTAATCTCGCCCCCGCTACCCCCTTCTCCTATTTCCATTTCCGTCCTGCCCTCCACCTTCTCAAGCCTTTTTTCCGTCCTTTATTTCCACGCCCTAATCTCCTCTTCCATCTGTTTTATTTTAACTTCTTTTTCTTTTCTTTCCCTCTCTAACCCATCTACTCTCTCTCTCTCAGCTCTTTCACCTCCTTTTCCCATTTCTCATCTCTGATTCGCAAGTCCTCCCTGATGCCTTCCATCTGCTCCTTGGTCCCCCTTACATCCTCCCTCAGCCCCCCGATCTCGCCTAACAACATCCCGAGAGCCTCTTTTTCCAACATTTCCTCCATTTTTTTGGGGGGTGACCTAGGTGTTATCCCGCTTTTTTTAAACGGGCTCTCGACCTCGCTTTTCTCCGGACTCTCTTGGCTGTCGCTCTTCCTTTTCAAGAGATCCTCCCCGTCACTTGCGCTTGACGCTCTCTCCCTTACCTTCTCGCTTCCTTCGTTGCCACCGTCCCGATTTCTCCCTCTCCCCGACGCACCGCTCGACACCGGGCGACGCGTTGTTGTCCGTCGTGGCTTGTGGAAAATTCCCTCCCCGTCGGTTTCACTACCAGCACTGCCAGTACTCTCGCTGCCCACCTCCCGCTCTACCGCCGGTAACTGTGACCTATCCATGCAGTACGTGCCGCAACCGACAGATGTCTCTGGAAAATGTTGGCGTCTTTCGCCGCCAAATTTTCCTTTTTCCCCCCCTTTTTTTCAATTCCTCAGTCCCTGCCGTCACCCCTTTCTCTCCCTTAGCATCCCCTAACTTTGCGAGAACCACCCTTGACCCCTCGAAAGCCCAAGACTCCTGACCACGAACTCCCCCGATTACTTGCCAACCTAACCTCACTTTCCCTATCCAGCTAGATACCACCTCCCACCCACGCTGAAACTCACTTTTTATCTCCC
>CAKNYM010051798.1:784-23998 GCA_932195095.1 Andricus curvator | reverse complement strand
TGCGTGCGTTATGACTCGCACAGCGTGCCTCGCACGCATGCGAGTACTGTGCGTCGCACGATTGTTATCTGGGCCATGATTATCACTTTAAAGTCACGCGTAATATTTCACGCATGATTTAGGTGTGATGTGCTCATGAAATCTCGCACATGAAAAATTACGCGTGATTCTCAAATGATTTCACAGTGAATTCTTATGTGATATGTATTTGTCACGTCTGAGTCTCGCGTAAATTTTCACGCGTGATTTTCACATGACTTCATGGTGAGTCGGCAATTGTTATCCGCTCTGACTTCACGCGTGATTTTTTTCATCACGCGTGATTTCCACCTAATTCCACGATGAGAATATTTGGCTATCTGGGGTATTTGTGAATTTTAAAAACATTTTAAACTATAATCGGCCCTCCTGAAAAATGGCTAAAAGTGACTTAGAGCTGTATACGGGCAGAAAAAAACTTGGAGCGGTATACGAGTAGAACCAGAACTGAAGCACTCTGCATTGGAGCCGTCGAAATAGGTTTAGTAAATAGGTACTCAACAAGAGCGAGTTCACAGCAGCATCTCTTTATCACTTATAAGTGATAAAAGTGTCCCCGCCTCAAATTTTATTGTCGCCTATCTTATTGAAACTCCGCCAGATTGTAGTGCTAGTGGACCTCTTCAAATTCTGTAAAGGGGGTGCACCCAGTATGACGGGTTGTCAAGATACAGGGGTCTGAATTTTCGACGATTCACCCCGACCGCTAACTTTCAATTGTACATAAATCCTAATGCAGTTACCCTATATTACTTTTTTATGAGGGTTTCGGATAGGTCCTTTAACTAGATTTACGATGAAAATAATCATCATACAATAAAAAAATTATTTCACCTTGATTTTTCATTTTTAAAAACATTTTTGAGTTTTTCTCCAAATGCGGCATTTTTTATCTTTTTCTAAGTGAGCTAGAAAAAGCTTCATTTTTAGTTTTGAAAAACATCCCAAAACAAAAATGGGCTGGAAATGATTGGTTGAGTTGTAGAAGGTCGTAAGAGCGCGGGTGCCGCGCCAACTAGCTGCATCACGACCAGGCGTACTGTAGTGTCTCAGTGGTTCTAATACTTGATCAAAATGATTTTTCTCTGATATTTTTCATCTCTAAAGAAAATTATACCGCCACTGCTGAATGCCTTAAAACTCAGTTCGATTCTGGAAAGACTGTGCCGGGTACACAAAAATACCACTCCTTTGTACCCTCTCCGGAATGGACTCTGATTTTGAAGACGTACACCTTCGTCATCTCCACAGAATGTAATTCTTCCGAAGAGAAAGATCGCGTAGCGAAGAGCAAAGTAAACGTTAAATTCAGTAAAAACATCATTTTCAAGTACCACTGTAAGAATCAAGGAAACTCACACCAAAAAGCACCCCAAAACGTGAGAAGCAAGGGGACTTACATAAAAAACACCCCGAAATGTGAAAGACAAGGAGACTCAATCAAAAAGCACCCCGAAATACATATGAAAGGCAAGGAGACTCACATGAAAACCCACCCCAAAATGTGAAAGCCAACGAGACTCACAACAAAAAGCACTTCAAATTGTTAGAGTCAAGGAGATTAATACAAAAAAAAACCCTAAAACGTGAGAGGCAAGCGGACTTACCAAAAAACATCTCCAAATTTAACAGGCGCGGAGATCCATTCACCACAATCGTTAATTATTTTATTATTAACTACTGTTTTCCTACAACAAGATCGTTTTGAAATTTTTATATAGAAGATATCTAAATCGTTCTCCAACTACAGAAAAGTGAGTATAAAATAAAATTTTTGATACACGTGAACAAGAAAATCATTTTTATCAAATATTAGAACCACTGAGGTTCTACTCGCCTGCTGCACTTCGAGAGCCTTTTTGGTGAGACCGCTTGCTTCTCACGTTTTGGTGTGTTTTTTTGTTGTTAATCTCCGTGCATCTAGCAATTTGGGGTGCTTTTTGATGTGAGTCCCCTTGCCTTCCACGTTTTGGGGTGCTTTTTTGGTGTGATTCTCCTTGCCTCTCACAGTGGTACTTAAAAATTATTTTTTTATTGAACTTAACGTTTACTTTGCTCTTGTCTTCGCGATCTTTCTCTTCGGGAAAATATCATGCTGTGGATAATGACGAATACTTCTCCAAAATCAGAGTCGATTCCGGATGAGAGGGTACAAAGGAATTGTATGTTTGTGTACCCGGCACAGTCTTTCCAGAATCGAACCGAGTTTTAAGGCATTCACCAGTGGCGGTATGATTTTCTTTGGAGATGAAAAATATTACAGAAAAATCATTTTGATCAAGTATCAAAACGCTTTGAGATCGTTTTCAAGAGAAAAAATCAAGCTTTTTTTCTAGCTTACTTAAAAAAAGATAAAAAATGCCGAATTTGGAGAAAAACTCAAAAATGTTTTTTAAAATGAAAAATCAAGGTGAAATAATTTTCTATTGCATAATCATTACTTTTATCGTAAACGTCGTTAAAAGAACTTTTCAAAACCCGCATAAAAAAGTAAAATTGGGTAAATGAATCAGGATTTATGTTCAACTGAAAGTTAGCAGTCGGGGTGAATCGTCGAAAATTCGGGCCCCTGTATCCTGAAAACCCCTTATACTAGGTGCACCCCCTTTACAGAATTTAAAGAGGTCCACTAGCACTATAATCTGGCGGAGTTTCAATAAGATAGGCGACAAAAAACTTTTAGGCGTGGACACTTGGCAAACTTTACACCTATACACTTTTCCTCTTCCGAGACCACGTTTATTATTCCAAGAAGAAGTTAATTATTTATTTTAATGACAGTGATATTATTGCATTCGCCAGTCATTCGGACTTGTAAATAACAAAAAAAAAGAAAATATTTCAGTTCAGCAGTGGAACGCCGGGGCCGTTTTGCAGTCGAAAATCGAATAAACCTCTCTGTCTGTCTCCACACGTTAGAAAAAGAGATCCGGTCGATTTTCGACTTTCGACACGGCCGGGGCCCCGGAGTCCCACTGCAGTTGACTAGAGATCCTCAAGGGGGAGTTGAGACACGGGGTACTCCAATTCTGATATGACGCGATTTTCAAATCACAATTTTTATTGCAAGAGAATTTAAAACAGAATAGAGATAATTAACAACCATCAAACAAATATGCGAAATTATTGGCAAGGTAATAATATTTATTTTCAAACATGTATACTTGAAAATTTTCGTAAACAAAAGAACCCGGTAATAAGCGTTGAATAGAGAAAAATTAATATTTTCAGATTTCAGCGTAAAAGCGAAGATTATTCTATTCTTTTGGATGCGCGATTTTTCCATCTGTCTAAAATTTCATCATGAGAATGATGAACCACTGGAGGAATAGGATTTACACTGCCTCTTTTCCCGCTGGGGGATTTTTAGACGGAGGAAAAATCGCGTATTCATAGGAATACAAATTCTTAATTCTTCTGAATTCAATGCTCATTACCGGGACATAATACAAAATTACACAGTTCGTACATTTCGCACCCAATGAAAATATCAAGGTTCCGGTACAGCGGCGACCATTGAAGGGTATTGCCGATTTTTGGGCTCCACTACGTTTTTTAAAAATTCAAATTTCGAGTAGGGGTGCTGACTTGAGGTATGCCAGCACCTCCACTATATGAAAACTCAAAAAAATTAAAAAATAAAATCCGACAGAATTTTGGGCTCTCAAACGCACCAACAAGCAATTTTATAAAACCACCAATAAGTACAATAAAACTACCCCCTATTTAAGAACTCAAATTCGCAAAAAAAGAAAGTGCACTCGAATTTTGGGATTATTCTGAGCTCTCGAATGCACAACAAATTGAAAAATGACCCCCCCCCCCTATCTGCAAAAACCATAAAAAAAATTATGCAAAAAACAAAGTGCATTCGAATTTTGGGCTTATTTTGGGCTCATGATTCCAGCAAAAAAATTGCGTAAAACCACCCCTATGTAAAAAAAACCACCCCCTTCCCAAGAATTGTAGTTGGTATTTTTGATTAACCCAAAAATCAGTGACTCTATTGACACTATAAGATTCCGAAAAAGAATATTGTTTAGCAAAGTCGAACTGAGGTTGTACAGAAGGGTTGGTATTTGGCGATAAGGGTTAAAGCCAAAAAATCGAAGTTGATATTTTTGAAAAGCTCAAAAATCAGAGACTCTATTGACGTTGTTACATTCTCAAAAATATTATTTTGTTGACAAAATCATATATATGTGTGGTATAAAGGGGTTGATTTTTAACTTTAAGGGTTGGAGCCAGAAAATCGGAGTTGGTATTTTGAGGAGCGCAACAATCGGAGTCTATTCACCCTGTAAAATTCTGCAAAAGATTATTTTTTGGTAAAGTCTTTCTGACGGTGTAGAGAGGGGTTGCATTTTGGCGTTAAGGGCTGGAGCTAGAGATGTGCAAGGCCCGGAACCGGACCGATATTTTCAGGTTCAAATCCAGCAGTTTGCATAGCTTGATCCGAAAATTTCTGTCCGTATCTCTCAAATACCCGATCCGGTATTTTTTGGAACGGGTCTCTAGTTGAGCCGGCCGAAAATAATTTGTTCCGATCTGTGCGTGATATAACCGATACGGTATTTTTCGATTCGGATCTCTAGCAGACCCGAACTGAAAAATACCGGATCGGGGCGTATCTGCAATCACTATTGATAACACTGCCCGGACGTGGTCAAATTTCAGATTTTGGGGATATGTGGAGGCACGTGGTGACGCATTTCCGGCTGCGCAGTAGACTTATGGGGGATTGCTGGTTGCGCACTAGAGTTATATCCCACTTCCGGCTGCGCAATAGTCTTATGTGGCATAATTAGTTGCGCACTTGAATTATATCGTACTTCCGACTGCGCAGTAGACTTATGGGGAATTGCTGGTTGCGCAATATAGTTATATCGCACTTCCCGCGTATTTCAAATATTTTGGAATCCGGAGGACTTTTTATAAAAAATTCAATGCTTGTCTAAAACTTTGTCAAAATCTGCTGAATAAAAATTCGAGAACTGATGTTCTTAGATTTTGTTCTAATAATTCTTTGACTTTTTTCACTTTTTCGATAAAGTCGGCGGTTCTTTAACAAAAATTAGATGAGATCCTAAAAGAAACGTGGCCTATCCTAAAATAGGTGACTCGTCAAGTAAAGTTTCGACAACTTATTTTTTCCGTGTGGACCATACACTTTGCAGGAAAAAATAGAGTGATCGAAAAAAGACGTGAACAATGGACAAGTGCGATTAAACGTGGTCCTTTGAGTGAGTCGCTGATAAGCAATGCAACAATCTGCTCAAACCATTTTATATCAGGTAAGATAAATTAGATGCATTTTACACAAGGCTGAAGTAATCAAGTTCTAACCTCCAAATTCAGTTGCCTCATTTTACTCAATAAATACTAGCATAAAATATTTTTGAAATACTTATCGGTACTCTGGTTTTAAATAAAAGTGTAAACACAGAAGGAAAAAGTGTTTACTATGATAATTTTTGCGTAATACAAAAGTTTCGAATGTTTAGGTTAGTTGAAGTTACGATTTGAAAATTTCATTTTACGCAAAATTTATTCAATTAAACAGTTTATGCCTGAGCATACATACTCTAATTTAAAGAAGGAGTACTGCTCAGTGTTTAAAAATGATTTAATTCTAGTATTTCTTCAGTAAAGTGAGGTGATAAGATTTTGAAGTTAGAGCTCGAGTCCAACAGCCTTCCCGTTACAACAATTCGCTGCAACTTTTGTTCAACTCATGTATGACAATATATAAGTGGGTTAAATCAATTTTTCCTGACATGTTGCTTTTCTTGGTCATTTATTAGGACGTCCAGCTGATCTGGCCGATGTAAAGAATCCGGACTGGATTCCTTGCCAAAATTTAGGTTATGCCGTGGACACAGCTTTGAAAAGACCGTCTGCTCTTGCACGGCACGAAAGACGAACAAAAAGGGTAAGAAGATATAGCAAATACTTTTTTATAAAAATGATCACCAACCTATTGAGACTCTCGGTTTCCTTTCTCCTGTCCTCAACCCCCCCCCCCTTCCCAGTAACAGAAGTTTTGGTGGGACTGACGTTACAACTAGACTCTCCACCATATGACAAATCACTGCTTAATTCGGACATGATTTCGACTCGCAAAACAAATTTCGCGCATACAGGTGGTAGTTGGGTGTACAATCTAAACATGAATAATACAAACAATAAAGTAGCCTCGGAATGGAGTGAAACTTTGATTGACGAAAAGCATACACACGGTAAACGTAAACCCAGTAAGAAGGCTTGAATAGAATAGGATTGAAAATTTTAATTCATATTAATACCTGATTTTCCCTTCGTTCTCTTAAATCAGAAACAGTAATTAGAAAGAAGCAACTGCTATACGTTTCAATACAGTTTGAAAAATATAATTTTCTACCTATCTATTACCAAAAGCAGTAAAAGGACAATTTACTGACGATTATTAAAGAATTTATTATGACTATACGTATGTATAATTATATTAATTAAGTAACTAATTATTTAATTAATTATTCAAGTTAACTAATATTTTCAGAATACATAAATTCTTTTTGGTATCTCGGTATCACAAATCCTATTTCATTCAATTCTGTTATACCATTTGGAATTGAGGATAATACGTTTCATATAAAATCAATTCAGATTTCTTGAATTGAAGTCACACCATCTCTCCGCAATGTAAACTTGAATTCACTGTAATAGACCCTTGCTAACTTGAATTCAAAAACCGGTAATTCAGAAAATTCAATGTACACATTTCGCGAATGAATCAAACTGAATTGAACACACTTCATATCTAACCTTCTTTTTGGAATAGGAAAGAGAGTCATTAACACTATGTGAATAGACGGGAATTACATTTCTGAGCCACTTATTACTTTCTTGAACATTGAAGCCTGAAGGGAAAATCAGGTATTAAAAATAATAGGATTATCTCTACTTTCACGCTGAAATCTTAAATTTTTAATTCTATTCTATTCAAGCCTTCTTACCGGGAAGGTCGAGTTTGAGGCGATGAATGCAGACTAGGTGTTTGGAATGCTAGAGGAGTGAATGATCTTAAAGTAAGAGAACTACGAGAAACCATGCACATAAGAAAACTAGATATTTGATGTGTACCTGAGACGAGGAAAAAGGGGTGCGAAAGTAGAAACATAGAAAATGGGGTATTGAAAGGCGGTTTTGAAATATGGTTAGGAGTAGGTAGTGAATCACATGGTAGTCAAGGGGTCGGTTTAATTATGAATGAGAAAGCAAAACAGCATCTCAAAGATCAAGGATATGTATCGCCCAGATTGCTGTGGGTTAGAATGAAGGTAGGAATCAGAAGATTATTCGTCATAGCGTGCTACGCCCCAGTTGATAGCGATTCGAGGGAAGTTAAAGACGCCTTCTGGGACACTTTAAATGATACAATAAATACTTGCGATCAAGGTGAAAGAATAATTTTGTTAGGAGATATGAAGGGATGGGTCGGCTCCCAACGTCAGGTCACATATACAGAAAGGGTACTAGGTAAATTTGGGGACCCAAGAAAAAATTATAACGGGGAAAAGTTAGTTAGGTTATGCTTAGAAAAGGGCTTATTTATTACAAAGACTTGGTTTCGACATAAAATGATCCACACTTACACCTTGTGTAAAGGAAATAACCGCAGTATAATTGACTTCGTTATTGCAGATGAAAGACTAAGAGAACTAGTTACAGATATAAGAGTCATGAGGGGGTCCGAATGCAATACTGATCATTACCTTTTAGTCTCCAAAATGAACTTAGGGCGGGGATGGAGAAGAAAGAGAACCAAACAAACGAAACAAACGCGAATCAAGGTTGAAAATTTACAGAAACCGGAAGTGCGAATACATTTTCAGAATAAGATAAACGAACGCATAGATAAGGCAATTTGGGAGCCGCTTGAAAGAATGAAGATATAGAGGGCACGTGGACTTTATTACGGGATACTATTGTTAAAACTGCGATTGAAGTGTGTGGTACGGCAGTGGTAGGAATAAAGTCTGGCGATACGTGGTGGAATGATAAAATTGAGGCAGCCCGACAAGAAAAGAAAGAAGCGTACGAAAGAACGTTGCACATTACAGGTCTTAGCGATGATGAGAGAAATAGACTTGAAAATGATTACAGACACAAAAAGAGGAAAATTAAACGACTAGCCAAGGAAAGTAAGGATGAAATCAGAACAAAAGAAGGAAATAAAAAACAACATGGAAAGAACCGTGAAACTACTATATAATCAAATGAAGGAAAGTAAAAGTACAGAATTTGTCAGCATGAGAAACAGAAAGGTGAAATGCTGTATGATATAGACGGGATAGTAGACGCGTTAAAAGAATCTTTTAAACAACTATTAGGAGGCGAAGATATAGGACAACAGAACTGCGACATAGAACATAATTCATTAGAAAACCGAGTTGAAAAAGGCTGTGTCACTGAGGTTAGAGATAGAATTAAGAACTTAAAAAACTGGCTGCTGGTGTAGACAGAATTAGCGCAGAAATGCTTAAATACGGTGGCAAGTACATGTCTCACAGGTTGTGCGAATTGATAAATTTATGTATCGAGATGGGAGAAGTCCCAGACGATTGGAGAAGAGCGATTATCGTACCAATATACAAAAGAAAGGGAGATAAGACTAATTGCAGTAATTACAGATGTATCAGCTTACTAAGTACCGTAAGTAAAATATACTCAAAAATACTTATTCGTAGGGTAATGGAAATCACAGAAGAAAAGATATGGGAAGTTCAAAGTGGATTTATGCCAGGAAGATCATGTACAGATCAGATATTTAGCCTAAGACAGATCAAAGAAAAAAGCTTGAGAGTAAGAAAGAAAGTTTTCTGTGCATTTGTTGACCTAGAAAAAGCATTTGAAAAGGTAAATAGAAGTAAACTTTGGGAAGTCCTTAGAGAGTACGGAGTCAATGGATGGCTCCTACAAGCAATACAAACAATATATACAGGTAGTAAAGCGAGTGTAAGGGTAAATGGGAAACTGAGTGACTGGTTCGATATTATGCAAGGCGTGAAACAAGGATGCGTTATGTCCTCATGGCTATTTATCATATTTATGGATAAGTGTCTAAGAACTGCCCTCTTCGACGAAGAAAGTGTAGATCTCGAAACAGTGAAGGTACGTGGGTTAGCTTTCGCAGATGACAAGATTGTTATGGAAGAATCAATCGAGGACTTGCAAAGAATGTTAAATAAACTTAATACAAGCATGAAGAACATGGGCCTCAAAATTAACTTAAATGAAACAAAAATCATGGTTTTTGAAGGAAAAAGTGAGAAAACAATATGCAACATTGTCCTAAACGATGAGAGATTAGAACAAGTTGACAAGTACGTATATCTGGGTAGCCTATTCACTAGCGACGGGAAAATAGATGGGGAGTTGGATAGGTGCATAAATAAGGGTAAGCAGGTTATCGGTAGTGCAGGGTCCATCCTCACAAATAAAAACATATAAAAAAAAGCTAAAATGGCCATACATAAATCTATGTTCGTACCGACCGTACTATACGGTAGCGAGACATTTTCCTGTCAAGAAAAGGACAGGAGTAAAATTAACACAATTGGCATGAAACCTCTGCGCATAATATGCGGGAAAACACTGATGGACAAAGTCCGAAACGAGACAATCCTCAAAGAATGCGGTACAGGAGAGACACTAGTTGACATATGTGAAAGAAATCAGTTAAGATGGTTCGGACATCTTGAAAGAATGAAAGATGAACGACTGATAAAACAAGTGTATAAAGGTAAAGTAAATGACAGAATGCCCAGAGGTAGACCGCCAAAAGAATGGTTAGAATCTGTGAATGAGACATTAATTCGAAGAGACATAAGAAGCCATAGAAACACAAGAGCTTGCATGAAAAAATGCATGGACGTGAAAGAAGCTAGAGTAGTATGCCAGGACAGAAAATTGTGGCGACAAATAGTTTGTAAACAGAGTGACAATAGAGTGAATGACGCCTGAGACAAAGACCTTGGATACTAATGGGCCCAAATGGGGAACCACACATAACAATTTTGCGAGGCTCTTCATTTGGGGTGATCGCTAGAGAGATTGATCAGCAACCTGTGTCGGCGCAGTGTTGTGGAACGAACGGGTCATTTAAATAAATAACACGAGAATTCTAGATCAATCTATATTATCTATACCTTACCTATGTTATACCTATATACGCAGATACACACTACTATTTTCAACCGAGCAAGTCACGCCCACCCCGAAAGGGAAATGGCTTAATGGTATAATAATAATAATAATACAATGAATGTACGAAATAACATTAATTTTTTTAGGTCGAGATTACTGAATCTGTTAACGCAGACAGCCGCCTGGTGAATGACTCAATTGAACACATTGAAATCGAAATAGAAGTGGAAACCGGCACGGCTTCGCAAACTGACGTTCTTGGAACACAGATAGTTCGTTTACGTGAAGAATTAATGCTTGCAAAGGAGGAAATAAAGAAATTGAATAAGCGCCAGCAGAAGTCCGACTTGTCAGAAGAGTCATTCATCAATAATAACCCTAAAACTCTGTACTTCACAGGAATCCGGAGCTGCAATGTGTTATGTGCACTACACAACGTTATTGCTCCAGTTCTTTTTATTCGGGGTAATACTGTTCTCACCACTTTTGAGCAGCTTCTTCTGACGCTTATGAAATTAAGATTGAATTTGCCATTCAAGTATTTGGGATTCAAGTATGTTATTTTTTTAAATTATAACCTTCGCTTCTAAGAGAGCTTTATTCTATAAATTTATATTTTTCCAACATGTTTGGTGTGGGTACAAATACTGCTGCAATGTATTTTTACAAATGCTTGAATGTCTTGTATTGCTCCTTGAAAAATTTAATTCACTGGCCGGATAGAGGCACACTGCACGAAAGTATGCCTGATTGTTTCAAAGAGGCTTTTGGAAATGAAGTTTCAGAGATAATTGACTGTTTTGAGGTTTTTGTAGAGAAACCAAGTAACTTGTACTCCAGTGCACTTTGCTGGTCTCAATACAAACACCATAAAACTGTAAAAGTTTTTATTGGAATCGCACCACAAAGAACAGTTTCATTCATTTCGCAAGCTTGGGGTGGACGTGTAAGCGACAAGTATTTGACGGGAAATTCCGGTATTTTAAATCACATCTTACCCGGAGACGTAATCCTAGCAGACAGAGGATTTCTCATAGAAGACTCTGTGAACATGGTTGGAGCCCAATTGAACATTCCTGCATTTACCAAAGGTAAAATGTTTACATTATTCTCAAAAAATGTTGCATTACGAGTGTTCTGAATGAAAAATCGGTTGACTCTAATACTTTTTGTGTAAAAAGATTTTTTTTGGAAAAAATCGTTTCCTACAAAAAGTATTGAAATTAGCCACTTTTTCGCTCTGAATACAGACTCGATTTAAAAGAGGAGTAAGCTGTAAGTATCTGACAAAGAAGCAATTGTAGTATTTCTGGAGTGAACGAGGGAATTCAATTTTGAGGTGAGGGGATGGTTCCATCGTCCTTAAGTGCTTAAAATTAATATTTTCAGGATAAAGAAATGTACGAAATATTAATACTACTTTGAATTATTCAAGAAAATCACAACTCCATCCAAAAGACCTGGAGGATACGCGAACCATTGCTCAAGTGAGAATCCACGTGGAACGAGATTCTGAAAATAGTATGTTTATTACTTTTAATATTAGGACCAGCATGAAAATAATAATATAAATGTACTGTTCTATAAAATCTTTATTTTGCAATTATCACAATTTTACAGTCTTTGAAATCATTTTATTTCATAATTAACACAATTTTACGCAGTGGCAGCTGCTACTTGGGATGAAAAAATATTTGCACTGCACGTTTTACAAAACCAGAAGACAGTGCCACTAGTCTCTGGTACATTTATGCATTGGCTGTGGAACCATTTAATAGTGCATTCCTCATTCGCACAACGAACCATTTCTTGGCCGTCATCCATTCCGCGAAAATCGCACCACATTTCCTCTTCTACACTGCTCGCATTCTTTAATACTGTGTAATACTTTCCTAAAAGCTCTGGTATTATCACATTTTTAAGGAAGGAATTTGATTTTTCAAGCGCAACTTGAAGGAATCTGTCGTTAATATGTGTCCTTTCTATGTGCAAAAGCGCTTCGACCACACTACAAAATCGCAATATCGTGTATTTGTAACATACATTTGGAGTTGCACCTGATAATAATACTGGTGTTCCCTATTCATTACTACATTCCCTACCTGATCTAATTGCAAGTAAGAACCTGGCATACTTAAAAACGTTTACATATCGACTCTGCTATCTTTTTGCCTATATGGGCACTTTCTTTCAATGCAACCCAAGCCACAACAGTCGCATGAAATCATGCCATCAGGAGAAGCACCTAAAACTGGATTTTCCACGGAAACTATAAATCCTGATACGCTTATTTTAACGTTCTCGTGGATACTTACCATTTGTTTTTGAAATTCTTTCCTGGCAGCATTTTCATTATTCAAACCATACACTGTCGTTTTTGTCTCAAATCGTTTCGCAAGGGGATAGCAAATTTGTTTTATCAACGATAAGGACGGTGTCGCGAGAGAGGTTCGGCACACTAATTTAAGAAGTCAAGCTGTTATTCGTCCAGCTTTAAATTTGAACCACGTGTTGCAATTACTCTGCTCGATTGTTTTGTTGTGCACGGTAAGCTGCTGCTCGGGCGAAACATATATCTCGACAGAAATTTCTCTCATTTCTTCTAGAGAATACGCCTCAAACTCAACATCGTGAAAGTCCGTTAATAAGTTGGGCAAATCCAGAATTTGCGAAGAACGTTTTTGTGCTGCAAATGGCTGCATAACCCTTAAAATTGCTGCATCTAGTTCCCACTTCTTCACTTCTTCCAATAACTCCAATAATTTAGCACCTCCCTGGCAGACCGAACGAACGGAGCGGATACGCTACAGCGTATCCTTATAGTATCCACATCGTATCCTCTACGTATCATGCAAGAAAAACTCATTAAAAAAGAAAGATTAACATTTCACTTGTTGAAATTCGGATTAAACGTGAAATTTTGCGTTAAAAGGTAACGGAGTAATTGTAATAGTTTTTCTTGCAACATTAAAAACTTTAAAAAAATATAATACTTATCGATAACGTGGGCTGAAGGCGACTTCAAACGCATCGTCGACGGATAACGCCTATTAACTGCTACTGAACGACGATTGCGACTATTGCGATTACTCTGTGACCTTTTAACTCAAAATTTCACGTAGAATCCGAATTTCAACAAGTGAAATGTTAATCTTTCTTTTTTAATGAGTTTTTCTTGCATTATACGGAGAGGATACGATGTGGATACTATAAGGATACGCTGTAGCGTATCCGTTCCGTTCGTTCGGTCCGCCAAGGCTTCCAGAGGTGCGACATCTTCCCATTGTTCATCTAAATTAAAAAATAATAATTGTTAATACCAAATCCATTTCAAATCAGGCAGGTTCTACACTTGAAGTCGCAGAATCTCTCGAGGATGAAATATATAGCTTATCAGAGGAAATTAGGCAAAACGTATTATTCCGACTTGCAAAAAAATGTTGTTTACGTATTTTTCATTAAACTTTTTGAGACGTGCAAACATTTATCTTAACATTTTTTCGCATCTGTCATTGTTTGCGAGAAAAAGTAGAAAATTCGATTTAATGACAAAAAAAATCTTCTGAATGAATTCCATGAATGCCATGAATTCCATGAATTCTGCGAATTATACGAATTCCGTGAATCCAATGAATTCTGCGAATTATGCGAATTCCGTGAATCCAATGAATTCCTTGAATTCCATGAATTGCGTGAATTCCATGAATTGCGTGAATTCCGTGAATTACATGAATTTCGTGAATACCGTGAATTCAATGAATTCCTTGAATTCCGTAAATTTCATGAATTTTGTGAATTACATGAATTCCGTGAATTCCATGAATTCCGAACATTCCGTGAATTTCATTAATTTCATGAATTCCGTGAATTCCATGAATTCCGTGAATCCCGTGAATTTCGTGAATTACATGAATTCTGTGGAGTCCATGAATTCTTTGAATCCTATGAATTCCTTGAATTCCGTGAAATTCATGAATTCCACGAATCCCGTGAATTCCACGAATTCCGTAAAAACCGTGAATTCCGTCAATTTGGTCAATACCGAGAATTCCATGAATGTCGTGAATTCCACGAATGATATGAATTCTGCGAATTCCACGAATTCCGTTAATTATACAAGTCCGTGAATACCGTGAATTCAATGAATTCCTTGAATTCCGTGAATTACATGAATACTGTGAATACCGTGCATTCAGTGAATTCCTTGAATTTCATGAATTCCAAGAATTCCGTAAATTACGAGAATTCCATGAATGTCGTGAATTCCATGAATGTCGTGAATTCTGTAAAAACCGCAAATTCCATGAATTTCGTGAATTCCGTAAAATCCGCCAATTTCATGAATTCCGTGAATTCCATGTCTTCCGTGAATTTCGTGAATTCCGTACATTCCGTGAATATCGTGAATTCAATGAATTCCTAGAATTCCGTGATTTCCGTGAATTCCATGAAATCCGCGAATTTCGTGAATTTCAGCAAATCCGTGAATTCCACGAATTCCGTGAATTCCATGAATTCCATGAATTCTGTGAATTCTATGAATTCCTTGAATTCCATGAATTATTTGAGTTCCATGAAGTCGTCGAATATCATGAATTCCGTGAATTCCCAGGATTCCGTGAATTTCATGAATTCCATGAAATCCATGAATTCCATGAAATCCGTGAATTCCTTGAATTCCATGAATTTCATGAATTCCGAGAATTCCATGAATTCCGTGAATTTCATGAATTTCGTGAATTCCGTAAAAACCGTGAATTCCTTGAATTCCGAGAATTTGTTCAATTCCGAGAATTCTGTGAATGTCGTGAATTCCAAGAATTCCGTGAATTGATGAATGTCGTGAATTCCATGAATGTCGTGAATTCTGTAAAAACCGCCAATTCCATGAATTTCATGAATTACGTAAAATCCGCCAATTTCATGAATTCCGTGAATTCCATGTCTTCCGTGAATTTCGTGAATTCCGTACATTCCGTGAATACCGTGAATTCAATGAATCCCTTGAATTCCATGATTTCCGTGAATTCCATGAATGCCTTGAAATCCGCGAATTTCGTGAATTTCAGCAAATACGTGAATTCCATGAATTCCATGAATTCCGTGAATTCGGCGAATTTCATGAATTCCGTGAATTCCCCGAATTTTATGAATTCCGTGAATTCCATGAATTCCATGAATTCCATGAATTCCTTGAATTCCATGAATTCCGTGAATTCCCCGGATTCCGTGAATTTAATGAATTCCATGAAATCCATGAATTCCATGAAATCCGTGAATTCCGTTAATTATACGAGTTCCGTGAATTCCGCGAATAACGTGAATTCAATGAATTCCTTGAATTCCGCGAATACCGTGAATTCAATGAATTCCGTGAACTCCGCGAATTCCGTTAATTTCATAAACACCGTGAATTCCGCGAATTTAGTGAATGAAATTAATTCTGTAAAGTCCATGAGTTCCGTGAATTCCATTTATTCTACGAATTAAACGAATTCCATGAATTCTGCGAATTCCATGAATTCCGTTCATTATGGGAATTACGTGATTTCCGTGAATCCCATGAATTCTGTGAAGTCCATGAATTCCGTGAATTCGGCGAATTTCATGAATTCCGTGAATTCCATGAAATCCATGAATTCCATGAAATCCGTGAATTCCATGAATTCCATGACTTCCATGAATTTCATGAATTCCGCGAATTCCGTGAATTCCCCGAATTTCATGTATACCATTAAGCCATTTCCCTTTCGGGGTAGGCGTGACACTACCCGATTCGGGTAGTGTTTCTAGGTTGATAACTTGTAGTAAATAACTACAAGTGTGGGCTCACCACACCCACGATGTGCCAACAGCACTCAGTTTTTCTCGAATGGTCACCCATCCAAGTCCTAACCGCGCCCAACGCTGCTTAACTTCAGTGATCTGACGAGAACTGGTTTTTTCAGCGTGGTATGGCTGTTGTTCATGAATTTTATGAATCCCGTGAATTCAATGAATTCCGTGAATTCCACGAATTCCTTGAATTCCATGAATTCCTTGAATTCCAAGAATTCCTTGAATTCTTTGAGTTCCGTGAATTCCGTGAATTTCTTTAATTCCGTACATTCCGTGAATTCCATGAATTCTGCGAATTCCGCGAATTCCGTTAATTATACGAGTTCCGTGAATTCCGCGAAGAACGTGAATTCAATTAATTCCGTGAATTCCGCGAATACCGCGAATACCGTGAATTCAATGAATTCCATGAATTCCGCGAATTTCGTTAATTTCATAAACACCGTGAATTCCGCGAATTTAGTGAATGAAATGAATTCTGTGAAGTCCATGAGTTCCGGGAATTCTATTTATTCTACGAATTAAACGAATTCCATGAATTCTGCGAATTCCATGAATTCCGTTAATTATGCGAATTACGTGATTTCCGTGAATCCCATGAATTCCGCGAATCCCATGAATTCCGCGAATCCCATGAATTCCTTGAGTTTCATGAATTCTATAAAAACTGCAAATTCCATGAATTTCGTGAATTCCGTATAATCCGTCAATTTCATGAATTCCGTGAATTCCATGAATTCCGTGAATTTCTTGAATTCCGTACATTCCGTGAATTCTGCGAATTCCCCGGAATCCGTTAATTATACGAGTTCCGTGAATTCCGCGAATACCGTGAATTCCGTGAATTACATAATATCCACAAATTCCATGTATACCATTAAGCCATCCCTGTCAGGGTAGGCGTGACACTACCCGATTCGGGTAGTGTTTCTAGGTGGATAGTTTCTTGTAGTACCCACGACGAACCAACAGCACGCAATATTCTCGAATGGTCACCCATCCAAGTACTAACCGCGCCCAACGCTGCTTAACTTCAGTGATCTGACGAGAACTGGGGTTTTCAGCGTGGTATGGCGGTTGGCATTTTCAGCGTGGTATGACCGTTGAATTCCGGGAATTCCGCGAATTTAGTGAATTAAATGAATTCTGTGAAGTCCATGAGTTCCGTGAATTCTATTTATTCTACGAATTAAACGAATTCCGTGAATTTCGTGAATTCCGTTAATTATGCGAATTCCGTGAATCCCACGAATCCCATGAATTCCGTGAATCCCATGAATTTCGTACATTCCGTGAATTCCGCGAATTTGATAAAATACGTGTATTCCATGAATTCCGTGAATTCCGCGAATTGGTTGCATAAAATGAATTCTGTGAAGTCCATGAATTCCATGTATTCCACGAATTAAACGAATTGCGTGAATTCCATGAATTCCGCGAATTTCATGAATTCCGCGAATTCCGTGAATTCCATGAATTCCGTGAATTCCGCGAATTTCATGAAGTCCGTGAATATCACGAATTCCGTGAATTTTATTGTAACGGTGTGTTTCGCTTGGAGGGGTTTAGCCCCCTTTTATTTATCCCTCCGGAAGCATCAGCCTATCCAGGGTTGGTTTCAGGGATAAATAATGTAACATCGGTTTATTTTCTAGATTAAACATGTATGGGTGTATTCCCCCATAAGGTACAAATCTAGCTTAAACCTAAGTGGGAGTGTGACGGTGCGCGTGTCGAATATATGGGGCATAATTTCTGAAGTGTACCCACCTCGAAAACGAAAGTTGTCTGATCAGGCTGAAAATTGGCCCAATTGTAGTCCTACTAGATAGTACTCCTCACACCAAAATTTAATTTATTTTGATAATTATTTATCAAAGTGGAGGTGGTACAATTTTTGGGTTTTTTGAGAAAAGCCGTACATTCAAACGTTTGTAACTTTTGTCCTATTGCCTTAAACAAAATTTCACTTGAAATGTTTTCGATAGAATTTTTCATAAAATTTCTGGTGGTGATAACGATTTTTGAAAAAAATCAAAATTTGACCCAAATTTTTGAAAATCAAAAATAAATTTGACTTTTTTTCAAACTTGGGCACTTTTTTTTTTCTTCAAAATATTTTTAAACGAAAGCTGAGATTTTTTCCTATAAGACCTCCAATTTTCAGAGTGGAAAATTAATTTGTCTTTGAGTAATAGAACGATACGTAAACAAGATGCCGTGATAGGGCGGGTGGCGCGCGATTTTCCCTAGTGCGCTCACGCCGAGGATCGTTGTGCAACGCTTTAGTGCCAGTTTTTTAAGTTAAGTAATATTACATGGTAATATTATCTGTCTTTCTGTTCGATTTTTTGGCGATAGTTTCAACAGTTGTTTTCTTTGCAGGCTTCTTTTGCGGTTTTTGTTTTTTGCCATTCGAGAAGATGTCGTATTTCTCAGAGGACGAAAACTTCTTGAGTTGAAGTTTTCCGTCTTGAGTGGAAATGAAAGCGTGGTACTGTAATGTATCTGGCATGATGACAGCTTTGTCAAATCTGGCTTTCAGTCACTCGGTGGCTAAGGCGTGATTTTCTTTGCTGCTGAAAAAAATTTCGGTTTCCTTACAGTTACTGTTTGCCCACTGAAACAAAGCATGGAGAGTGAGCATGTGCTGTTTCGGAGAACATTGTAAGCTTGAACGTACTGCTTGTCTCTTTATATTCGCTCCTATACCATCACATGCACCCTTACCATGAGATGTTCCATGGAAGTGCCATTCAGCTTGGATACCAAAATCTTCTTCATGGGCTTGGAGATTAACAAAGCTACTCCTTTTTTTGAAATGTTGCCCTGTACCATCAGTGAAATAGTAGATTTTACTTGGCCTGAAATGAGTTTTCAAGTATTCTACTATTATCTTTTGATACTCGTGAACAGCCACCATGTCATGAGCTAAATTATCATTGCGCTACATTCTGGATTATGAAGGCGTAATTCTCAGCAAAATCGAAGCAAATCAAAAACTCCCCAGGCAATAAATTTTCCTTCAGGTTTTTGAAGAAAAATGTAAATTTAAAAGATGTATATTCTCACTTCTAATTTTTAAAGCATATTCCCAATTAATTTTACACTTACAATAATGCAGGCCTTTGTTAATTCACCCTGAAAATGCAGAGAACAGTTATTCTAGCAGCATATAATATTACTTAACTTAAAAAACTGGCACTAAAGCGTTGCACAAAGATCCTCGGCCTGAGCGCACTAGGGGAGATCGCGCGCCACCGGCCCTATCACGGCATCTTGTTTATGTAACGTTCTATTGCTCAAAGACAAATTAATTTGCCACTCTAAAAATTTGAGGTCTTATAGGAAAAAATCTCAGCTTTCTTTTAAAACTATTTTGAAGAAAAAAAAAGTGCCCAAGTTTGAAAAAAAGTTAAATTTATTTTTGATTTTCGAAAATTTGGGTCAAATTTTGATTTTTTTCAAAAATCGTTATTGCCACCAGAAAGCGTGTGAAAATTCTATCGAAAATATTTCAAATGAAATTTTGTTTAAGGCAATAGGACAAAACTTACAAACGTTTGAAAGTAAAGCTTTTCTTAAAAAACACAAAATTGTACCCCCTCCACTTTGATAAATAATTATCAAAATGAATTAATTTTTGGTGTGAGGAGTACTATCTAATAGCACTCTTAGGGCCGCATTATGTCTATAGATATACGTCGTTCCCGCGTGGGTCGGACACCCTGATAGTATGTGTTCTAGGTACTCAGCGTGTGCATGACACGCTCTGCACCTATCACTGGGAACTTCTTGACATAAAATGCGCTCACGGTATGCTAAGGTGGAAATAACACCGTCCTGGCATGCGAAAATAAAACCCTCTGTACCTGAATTAAGCCCTGATGATTTGAGGAAAGCAAAAGTTTGTTCCTTCGACAAGTACTGTTTTTCTACATTTCTGTGAAAGTTTCCGTGCATTTTCTTGTCGAGTAGCTCTTGGTGAAAATTTGCAACCTCTGCTTTCTTCACTTTGGTTTTTAGAAGTGAAGCATCTAGATGAAGTAATGCACTTTCCTCACTTCTGATGTTAAAATTCAGGCCAAGGGTCTCGGCCGCTTGCTCCGCGGCTTTGTAAAGGAACGCTCCTTCGCCAATCATCTCGTGGTTCCTGACCATCTTTAGGAGAGGATCTCTGCCATTAACAACGATGTAAGCTGTACTTAGAACAATCCGGTTATGAAGACATTGGAGATTCAGAAGTCCGCGTCCACCTTGACGGCGTGAAATATATAATCGCGGAACTGACGAATTGATATGCAAGCTTTTATGCATATGCATGACCTTACGTGTAATGACATCAAGGGCCTTAAGCTCGTTCTTCGTCCATTGAACTACCCCAAACGAGTAGAGTAGAACCGGGACGGCAAGCATGTTAGTCGCAGATACTTTGTTCAACGCCGACAGATTGGAAGACCAAATCTGTCGAAGAAGATGCTTGTATCTGCTTCGGAGAGACTCCTTCACTGATGTTACGTCCTGAATGCGGTTTTGAGGCACGCCCAGGTATGTATAGGTCTCTCCAGTATTAAGATGTCTGATAACACTTATATCCACAAGCTCAGGGTCCTTGGGAACGCCAGTAATCTTTCCTTTCTTCAGATAAATTTTGGCACACTTGTCCAAGCCAAGGTCCATCCCAATCTCTCCTGTGTAGTTCTTGACAATATTTATAGCAGTTTGAAGTTTGCTTCTACCAGAGGCATAGATCTTCAGGTCATCCATATAAAATACATGAGTGACCTTATGCTCGCGCTGATTAGTGTTTCCACAGAGGTATCCAGGAGAATTTCGTAGTGCGAGAGATAGAGGCAAAAGTGTGATGCAAAAAAGCAAAGGGCTCATGGTATCACCTTGAAAGACGCCTCTCTGGAAGGTGACGTTGTTCGTTGTCACACGATAATTTCTAGATGAGATAGTAAATCTAGTTTTCCAAAGAGGCATCAATCTCTCTATGCATCTCACTATGTGTGGATGTACCTTCAAGCTTTCCAACAGACAGATAATAAGTCTATGAGAGGTTGAATCGAAAGCTTTCCGGTAGTCAATCCAGGCCATTGACAGGACGCGCTGATGGGCTGCAGCGTCTTTACAGACACACCTGTCAATCAGCAGATTCTCTCGACAGCCTGCTACACCTTTTTTCGAGCCACGTTGTTCGTACATCTCTCGCCATACAGGCTCAATTCGTCGAACAATCCTGTTGTTGAGGACAGCTGTAAAGATCTTATACAGCGTGTTCAAACAAGTTATTGGCCTGTAATTCTCTAGGTTGGACAAGTTGCCTTTTTTTGGACGGAGTATAGTGCGTCCTAACACCAGCCACTGCGGAATGGGCGTCTCCGACTTTAAATATGAGGTGAATATGCGGGCCAAATGTTGATGTGTAAAAGTAAACTTCTTCCACCAAAAGTTCTTGATACAATCTGATCCAGCAGCGGAAAAGTCCTTCGTGCCTCTAAGTGCTTTTTTCACCTCTTCGGCAGTGATTGATGGACATTCCTCCTCAGATTTTATGAGGTTGTCGCAAAACTCCTTGAAGCGGATGATATTTTCAGTATCTTCTTTCAACTCTAGTGTTTTCGGGATCTTGTACACCTCTCTCCAAAAAGTCTCTACCTCCTTGGGCTTGGGTGGATTTTTTACAGAAACAGGTAGATCGCTGAAGAGGCGCGATGGGTCAGCGAGAAACTGTTGATTCTCCCTGATCCATCCCTCCCTCTTCTGTGTTCTCCTCCTTGCGTCAGATAACAGCCGTATTTTGTCAACAATATGCTGCTTGATTGTCAGTAGCTTTGACTTGTTTAGTGTGTGATTCAAGATCCTTAGTTCTTGGGCGTACTTTCGAACCTTTCCCGTAAACGGTCTACCAGATGTTATGTAGTCAATCACACATTGAACACGGGACGCATTCTGTCTTGCCCATCCAATCTTCTTGTTCAGTTGATGCAAGCCTCTTTTGGTCTTTTGATCCATCGTTGGTTTCAGCCTTCGATTTGAATCAGCTAAAGTTCTCGCAGCACCATAAACTGAGCAATTGATGGTCCAGAGGTCGGACTCTTGCGAGATTTCTCCACGAAGGAAGGCATCCATTTCAGCCAGATCTTGGGCTTAGGAGGAACTTGCATGTTAATGTTCCTTCTAGTAATGAAATTGCGATCATCTCTCAGAAGGTGCCTACTTTCTGCGGTTGTTCTCATTGTCGCTTCCTCATCTTCGTCTGCAGCTTCATAAAGCAGCGGTTGGGGAAGCGCTCCGCGTACATATCCATTTTTCCGGAGGTAGTCGGCTTGATTTCGCAAAGACTGATGCGAAACGTGCTGAAGCTCTGGGTGTTTCTGGCACCACAGAGTGTGTATACGCGCCATAAAGCCTCCGCGAACAAGGATAATGCTGGCATCGTAGCAGTCTAACACGTCATCCCTGAGTCGATCCGTCCACTTAATGTGGGCGTTTCGCCGGTTCGTCGTCGTGTTTCCATGTAAATTATTTTCAGCACCCCGAACTCTAGGCTGATCGGCATTGTTTGCCGACCCATTGTCGGGTGCTCTGCGCGTTCGATTGTCTTGAACCGCATCTACCACATTTTGGCTTTTTGGTGGTTTCATTGTTGTTCCCACGAGCAGCTAGGGAAAGGGTTAGTCCGTCCTTGTAGAGTCCCGCGTGCAAGGATAAGGCTGCATACTCTGAGAGGTCGCCCGGTATCCCAGAGTCACCGTTTGAGACACCTAACCCAGGTGCCATTCAGCTTTCAGCACGGTTGTTACGCCTCCGCTTAGGAGTTATTCCTTCGGGACCATCCCTGGAATTCCATCTGGACCATCCTGGACCATCCACGAATTCCTTTAATTATACTAGTTCCGTGAATTCCGCGAATACCGTGAATTCAATGAACTCCTTGCATTCCGTGAATTCCTTGAATTCCATGAATTCCACGAATTTCATAAAATCCGTGAATACTGTGAATTACGTGAATTCCGCGCATTTCATGAATTCCGCGAATTTGATGAATTCCGTGAATTTCATGAATTCCGTGAATTACATTAATTCCGTGAATTACATATATATATATATATATATATATATATATATATATATATATATATA
>CAKNYM010051796.1:179211-217285 GCA_932195095.1 Andricus curvator | reverse complement strand
GGGAAAGGAGGCTCTTGGGATGCTGTTAGGCGCGATCAGGGGGCTGAGGGAGGACGTAAGGAAGACGAAGGAGCAGATGGAAATGCCTGAGGGAGGACTTGAGAATCAGAGATGAGAGATGGGAAAAGGAGATGAAAGAGCTGAGGGAGAGAGTAGAAGGGTTAGAGAGGGAAAGGAAAGAGAAAGAAGTTAAAATGAAGCAGATGCAAGAGGAGATTAGGGTGTGTGAGAAAAGGACGGAAAAAGGGCTTGCGAATGTGGAGGGCAGGGCGGAAATGGAAGTAGGTAGAGGGGGTGGGGGGGCGAGATTAAAGGTATTTGGAAGAGGGTAGAGAATATGATAGAAGAGAAAGTGCGAGAGCATAGGAATGAAAAGGACGAGAGGACGGATAGGGAAACGATAAGGGCAATGGAGTTGGGAATGGAGAGAAAAGAGAAGGCAGACAGGAGAAATAATATTGTGATAAGAGGGTTGAAGCTAAAGAGCGGGGAAGAAAGGGAGGGCGTCGAAGCGCTGCTACAGAGCATAGGGTAGGTTAAAGGCAGGTTAGGGAAAGTTAAGTTGGAGGGGAGAAAGGAGTGGCGGTTGTGGAGTTGGAGAGCTGGGAAGAAAAGTTGGGGGTAATGCGAAATAAAAATAGGATAAACGATAAGGAAGTTTTCATCGATCATGATTTGACTAGAAATGAAAGGGATGTGCAGAGAATGCTGCTAGGAGGGAGAGGAGTAAAGGGAGATCGGCGAAGGTAGGATATCAGAAAATAAAAATAGACAAAAAATGTGGGTGTGGGACGAGGAGAAAGAGGTGTTGAAGGAAGTGCAAGGGCATTTGTTTCGTAGGAAGTAGGGGGTGGGGGTAATGCAGGATAGAGGAGTAGTGAAGGTGCTGTAATGGAACGTAGCAGGGGCAAAGAAGAAGGATGACGAGTTCTGGAGGTATATCCAGGAATTTGATGCTGTGAGACTGGTGAAGACGTGGGTAAAAAGAGAGGAATGGGATAGAATAGAGCCAAAGCTGCCAAGGGGGTATAAGTGGATACTCCAGGAGGCGGTCAGAGTTAAGAAGAGAGGAAGGGCTAGTGAGGGAATTATAACGGGGGTTAAAGATGGATTATAGGAAGAAGCTCACGGAGAGGAAGAGGGGGAGTAAGTGCAAATGAGGGAACTAAAGATAGGAGGGTAACGTGTCAGTTTGTGACAGTGTACAATAAGGATGGGATGAAACGAATTAAAGAAAGGGTGGAAGACTTGTCAGGCGAAATAGAGGAGGTTATGGTGGTACTGGGTGGGGACTTCAATGCGAGGATAGTGAGGGTAGGGGGCCTATACAGGGAAGGGGAGAGCTTCGGAAGGAAATCGAAGGATAAGGTAATAAATAAGGAGGGGGAGATTCTAAGGGACTGGATGGAGGATGGAGGCTGGGCGGTGGCCAATGGTATGGCAATTGGGGACGAAGAGGGAGAATACACATATGCAAGTAAGGTGGGGGTATCGGTGATAGACTATGTAGTCATGAATATGCAAGGGTGAGAGGAAACGGAGAGATTCGCAGTAGAAGGGAGGGAAGAATCAGACCATTAGCCATTAGGGTTGTGGATAAGGGGTGAGAGCGGCGGAAGGCAAGGTGGGGCAGAAGTGTCGACGGGGGAGAGGGTGAGCTGGACGAAGGAGGCAATAGAGAAGTATAAGGAACAGTTAGGGAAGGTAGGCTTCGAAAGGGAGTCGGTGGAACAGATATGGGAGGATTTAAAAGAGAAAGTGAATATGGGTGCGTGCAAAAGAAGGTATTCAAAAAGAAGAAGAATGGAATGGTGAAGCCGTGGTGGGATAGGGAATGTAAAAAGATAAAAAGGAAGGTGAAGAGGAAGTAGAAAGAGCAGGAAAAGGAGAAAGAGCTGCAAGAGGAGTTAGGAAATGTTAAGACAGAGGGGGACGTCTGGAAGATAATAAATAGGTTGAGGAAGCGTAGATTGGGGATAAGCGAGAAGATAGGAAGTGAGGAGTGGAGGGAGTTTTTCAAAGAATCATTTCAGGGCTCAGATTCAAAGAAGTGAGATGGTGGGAGTAGAAGAACGGGGAAGGCAGAGATGGAGGAGTTGAATGATGAGGAGAAAGAGAAACAGATAAGAAGTTTAGAAGCTCAAAAGCAGCAGGGCTGGATAAGGGAGAGAACGAAGCATGGCTGTTTAGTACAAAAGAGGTTAGGGAGAGGCTGATGGAGGTAGTGAAGAAAATATTGAGGAGGGAGGGATTCCCACGAGGGTGGAGAGAAGGGTTAATAGTGCCACTGTACAAGAAAGGAGATAGGGATAGGCAGGAAAATTATGGAGGGATTACGCTAATGAATACGGCGTATAAAGTATACACGATGGTGGTGGCGGAGAGGCTGCGGAAGGATGTCGAGGGGAAAGGAATATTGCCGGAGATGCAGGCGGGCTTTAGGGCGGGTAGAGTACTTCTGATTTTTGTTCAAAATAACCAATTTCGGGTAAAAATCTCAACATAACCTAAAATTGTTCAAAAATTATAAATGTTCTTTGAACCCTTTATCGATATTTCTGGCGAAAATTACTGACTCAACTAACAAATTGTACAAAAAATGTGAATCTTTTTTTAAATCTAACGATTTTTCAATAAGAAGGCCAAAAACATTAATTTTCAACCAAAAGATGCTTTGTAATAAATTGAATAATTTTGAGAAAAAGTGATTTTTGGTCTAAAATCCAATTGTTTTGTGAAAAAATGTTCCTGGTTTAAAAATTCAAATATATAATACATATTTTTGTAGAAAAATCTTTTCTTTAATTGAAAATTTTTTTTTCAACTGAAAATTTAACTATTTCCATTTTTGGTAAAAATTTATCTTTTTTAGTTGAAAATTCCTGTATTATGTTAATATTTGTTTTCTTTGGTGTGAAATTGATCTTCTCACTTAAAAGTTATTTTTTTCTGGTTAAAAATTGAAATCTTTTGGTGAGATTTTGAACTATTTTGTCAGAAATTAGCTTTTGTTTGGTTAAAACTTAATTTCTTTAACAGAAAATTAAACTTTTTCATTTTTGATTTTATATTTATCTCCTTTAGTTAAAAATTTTTCTGTTTGGCTGAAAAAATATATTCTTCAGTTGAAAAATTCCGCAACTTGGTTAAAAAGACGTGTATTTTGTTAATGATTCATTTTTTCGACAGAAAATAAATCTTCTCTGTGAAAAATTAATGGTTTTGTTTAAAAATTAATGTTTTAGTTTCAAAATTTATGTTTTTGGTTGGAAATTCAATTATTTGAAAAAAAGTTTATCTACTTTAAAAAATTCAACATGGACAAGTGTCTAAGAATGACCCTCTTCGACGAAGTAGGTGTGAATTTCGGGACAGTGAGGGTACGTGGGTTAGCGTTCGCAGAAGATAAGGTTTTTCTGGCAGAGTCAATCGAAAACTTGCAAAGAAAGTTGAACAAACTTAATACAAGCATCAGGAACATGGGCCTTAAAATTAACGTAAATAAAACAAAAATTATGATGTTTGAAGGAAAGCCTTAGAAAACAATGTGCAACATTGTCCTAAATAATGAGGAAATAGAACGGTAGCGAGACCTGGAGCTACCAAGCCAGATCTAGTCTTGTCTTAACTGGCTGGACTAATAACATGTCTTGCCTCTGTTGATTAGACAGATCTTTAGTCCTGTTTCAACTGGATGGACTAATAACATGTCTTGCCTTTGTTGGTTGAACTGATCTATAGTCTTGTCTTAACTGGCTGTACTACCAAAGTGTCCTGCCTTTGTTGATTGGACTGATTGAGAGTCCTATCTTAACTGGCTACACTACTAACATGTCTTGCCTTTGTTGTTTGGACCGATCTGTAATCATGCCTTAACTGGCTGCACTACCAAAGTGTCTTGCCTTTGTCGATTGGAATGATCTATAATCTTGTCTTAATTAGCTGGACCACTAAACATCATTTTGAAAAATCTCCACATTGCCAGGGCAGTTTCATAGTATTGCCTTTAGTGGCTGGACTGACTTCTTCTTTGATAATTGGACTGATCTACATTCTTGTATTCATTGACTGAAGTATCTTCTACCTACAATATTTCGAACAGTATTTACATTGCCAGAGCAGGCACATGATGTCGCCTATTATTACCAGGACAGCGCCATTTTGTTGCCGTTATTAGCTGAACTGGTCTTGCGAGTAATCCCAGTGTGGTCAGTAATTGTGCTGATCACATTTTATTCAAAAATTTATTCAAAAATGTGCACTCGTCTTCAAGATTCGAGCGGGACATTAGATTCGCTTGTGATCATATTCTTTGCGTTCAACCCCAGCTATTTGGAATACTTTTTATTTTTTGGACTTGAACTTAAGAGGATTTTTTGAGTAAGAGGCTTTGAACAATAATATATTGCAATTTCAGCAATTTCAAAATTTGAACGATGTTGGAGTCGTTAGATGAAATGATAGATGACTAGACATTCCTGGTATTTTAATTGTCACTGATTGAGAAATATTTACTCCGAATGTGATTGTAAGCGGAACAGACGACAGAAATGTGCTGTGCGGATTTTATCATTTGGCAAACAATTCCCATTTATTTTTGCCACAACCGCAGTACCACACACTCCAGTTGCACTCCTAAGAATGATTTTCTAGAACGTTGGACATGCACCCTTCATATGCTTATTGGGTCTTGGCATCTACTCTACAGTGTCTCTTTTTTAAGATTATAGAAAAAAAGCAAGGAAAATATTCACCTGTAATATTTAACATTCTTAGATGCGCATGTGGTTTTCTTTAACAGCTACGTGGATTTAATCGTTCTACAAAGAATCCCCAATCATTTTTGCCACAACCGCAGTACCACACACTTTATCTGCACTCCTAAAAATGATTTTGTAGAACATTGTACATGCGCCTTCGATATTCTTATTCTGTATTGACGTCTACTTTACAGTGTCTCTTTTTCGAAATGATAGAAAAAACGCAAGGACAATATTTAAGTGTAGCGTTCAACTTTCTTAGATACGCATGTTCTTTTCGTTAAAAGCTACGCGAATTTCATCATTCCACAAAGCATCCCCAGCCATTTTTGCTACAAGTGCAGTACCACACACTTTAGTTGCATTCCTAATAATGATTGCCTAGAACATTGTACATGCGCCCTCTATATCTTTATTGCGTATTGGCTTCGGTAAATTCTTTTGCTTGATTCGCGTCTGCTACGTCTTTTCAGTTCTCTATTCTTGACCTAAGTTCATTTTCGAAACTGAGAAGTAATCCGTTCCGCATTCAGAACATCTCATAAACCTTGTATCCCTTACTAGCTCTCTCAGTCTCTCATCCTCATCAACAACGTTAAAAATACTGTGGCTACCGCCTCTGAACCACGTGTACAAGTGATCGCAAGAACCTATAAAACCATTTAGAGTGTCTCAGAAGGTGTTCTTTGCTTCCCTGATCTCACCTTCAACAAGGGCCTAGTGCGCTATGATAAATAATCTTCTGATTCCCACTTTAATTATAAAAAAAAATCTGGGAGGTACAAGTGTGGATAAGTGTTGTCCTACTGGACGATAATTTTCCAAAAAAATATTTATCTGTTTTGTCAAATAGTAGCCGAGTTGGAGGGGGTGAAATTATAAATTTTTTAGTGGATACTCTCTGTTGCGCGAATATTTGTTTCTTTCATAAGCAATTCAAACAAAGTCACTCTGGGTGTTTTCAATAGATTTTTTCACGACCTATCGATAGGTCACAAGAATTTTTTGAAAATTTGAAAGTTTGATTTCCGTTTCTCGAAGGCAAAAATATAGTTGACTTTTTCTTTTAGATCAGAACTTTGTATTTATTCTTTAAATGTTCTAGAAGGACAGCTCAGGTTTGTCGCCATAAAATAGCTGTACTCAAATTTTTTATTATTCATCGTGATAGCAGCTTGTATTTCCGAAACTTGATTTAAATAATTTTTTTTAAGTATAATGTCATGGATCTGAAGTATTCCTTGGATTTAGTGTGGAAGGAACAGAGATATGAAATACAAATATTAAGAAGGCCAAATGCGAGGCCAATTGCGATAGGGACTTATGCCAGATAAGCTGTAATATTTGGAAAAATATTCATCTCTTACACTCTTATCGAAATTGTTCACAAGTGATCTTTTTTTATTGAAGAAAATGAAGAACTTGATTGGAACTTTCTTTTTCATCTTGATGATTATCCCTAATCCTATTGGTAAATATATATATATATATATATTTATATCAAGTCAAGAATATAATAATTTTTGTTTCGAAATACTAATTTGAGGTATAAAACGGTAACGTAACAAAAACCAAAATGCCCGAGCAAAATTTTTTATATTACTAATTCACCATCAGTCGGTAAAACAGGAAGCTTCCAGGGACCTACTTTGCGAATCAATTCTTGGAGGGTATATTCCAGCAGACGGGGAACCAGACCAAAGGGGATGGGCCATATTCTAGCTGTACGTCTCCCTAAAACCTTAATCAAGATCCTCGCGGCTCTATATTACCCACCCTATTTAGTTACAGGCAGGGTTACCTACCGGGTAATCTAACAGGGATCCGTGAAGAAAACCAGAAGCGGCAAGGGACGCCTTGAGTCGACCTATCAAGGGCTGATTCGGCAATCTTCATGATGCAAATAAATTTGCACCACAGCAAAGGCATCTCGACGGTTTTAACGAGGCGTGTGGCAGTAGTGCAGATAGGCATTGTCCTGAACCAAACACCTTGGGCATACAAGAAAAGGATGAGTGACTTGGAAGAGTGTGGCTCTACGTATAAGGGACCACATGAGGAAGCACCAAGCGCGTGCATAGCTGTCAAGAGTATAGATGAGATTTGGGTTCCTAATTTCTGCTCCTGGCCTTTCCTGGCCGATGCTGAGGAGTCCCCAACTGCTGTAGAGTCAAAGGCTCTAATTTAGCACTGTCAGCAGAACAGGATTCCTCTGCTGTTGAGCTGTGATGCAGAATCCCACCATTCAGTGTAGGAGAGCACAAACATAAACGGCACAGAATGAGATATAATTGAATATCTACTGGATACTGAGCTAAAGATACTTAATTGTGGTAATACCCCTACATTCCAAAATATAAACAGGAGTGAGGTTCTCGATTCCACTCTATGCTCAGAAGAACTGAGCAGCAGGATAGTGGGCTAGTGAGTCTCTAACGAGGACTCTCTATCGGACCACAAACATATCTTCTGCTAGTTAGCTCTAGGAAAAACGGGCTGTTCCAAAGTTTAGAAACCCCAGGAATACACTTTGGGTTTCATATGAAGAGGAACTCAAAGGTCGAGTTGTTAAACTCCCCACAAGATACGGCATAATAGATTTGCCCTACAAGTACAATTAGGTCTAGGAAAAGAGCAGAATGTTGAAACACCTACTTGGAGAAACTTCTTGAAAAGACTAGAGCGTTATACAAATGGTCAAACAGAATTAAATTGCTTTCAGACTGGGACATCTGTAAGACGGCTTAGTATGTATACAATAGAAACATAAGAATTTACAAACAGGAATACTGGAGGGCCTTTTGCGAAGAATCTCAGAACATTGAGACACAGCGAGGCTTCACAAGATCCTGAAAAAAATGCGGAGAATCGCCAGAAGCTCGTAAGGCTCAATACTAGCGGGTTTTGCCCAAGACGAAGAAAAGTTGCTCAGTCACGTGATGAAAGCCTACTTCCCAGGTTTTTAGCACACTTAAGCCGACTGAAATGAGAATGGCCGGGGCCAACAGAGTGAGAAGGCGATTGGAATTTCGCCGCCAAGGTCGTCGGTATGAAGAAGGTGCAATGGGCCCTTGGGTCATTCTGCCCATCAAAATCACTGAGGACGGTGTGACACAATAGATTTTATATCGATTTTCTGGTCCTAAGGCTGGTTTCTTTGTTATGCGTCACATATGTATAGAGGTAATCCAGTGTAATACGATATAATCTACCTTTTTAGGAATTGTTTAAACACTCGGTTGAGGCTCGCCGTGACAAGCCTATGATAAATACTATGATTTACTAAGTTAGTTTGATAATAATGAACTCGATAATTAATTTTCTACCTTTAATTTGTTTTTCTAGAATTATCAAGGATTAGAGATCTGATGAGGCGACTGTATTCTAACTCACGTAATCGGGCCATAAGTCCTATTCCCTATCGAACTGATGTTTTTTATTACCGACAATTTTATTCTGATATTGTTCGTGAAGAGTTACCAGAGTTTTATACAGCAGCAATACTGAATAATTATATCATCGGAGCAGTCTTCGGTAGTTATAAAATTTTGTGTCCATTAGTACATAGAATTGATGGTGAATATGAAATGGTTAAAGTCCACTTAAATAACAACATGGAAATTATAAAATTGGGTGACGAGGATGAGATTATCTTTGACCAATTATTCTCACCATGGACACAAGACACTCATCCAGCCCAGCGACCTGCTCTACCTGCAAATAATGCAAACAATGCAAATAATTAAAGAGTGAAAATATAGATTCAAAAAAATCTAAGTGTATGCGCTAGGGTGACCTGATAATGTATTAACATTTCTTGTTTGAATTTTCATGCATATCCCCCCAAATTTGTTCGAATACACAAAAAATAAATTCTATGTATCAATCGAGGCACTTAAAAAAATATTTGAGTTTTCAACAGAATAATTAAATTTAGTATTTGAGCAATCTCGTCGAAACCCAGTGTGGCCCCAGTCGACTTTCCCACACGGGTGCGTTCACATCCATCGATTTTCAATTTCTAATAGTAGTAGTAGTAGTTTTTTTTGTAGAGGAGGTGAGAATGCATTTACGCACTGAGTGTGGGAATCGACTTAAAAAACAGTAATACCCACTAACCTCACCTCCTCTTCCTGCCAACCCATGTCTTTGGAACCGCTTTCGCATTACTTCAAGGACATGGGGGTAAGGCCACTAAGGCGTGCTTCGGCTTCCACTCTTGACTGCCAGCTTGGGATTCTTCCAACCATCATCCGATCAGGATGCACTCACGTCCTCAGTAGTGTGATGGTACCACACAACGGGCTCGTCGGCCTTCGGCATCCAGGTTGGGTGTATTCTGTAAGGCAGCGCGTCCTTGAGGCTTCTTCACCGAAGCTGCCTTTCGGAACGTCCTGTGCCTTATCGTTTCCGGCTGATGGTCCGTCCGGGGCTCTTCTTCTGCTGCAGCGCAGAGGAAGCACTGCGGCGCACTTTCGCACGCCGCAGCCCTATGGCCCTCATTGCCACATCTCCAGCAGGCCTTCGTCCTGTCTGGATCCTTGCAGCCCGCTGCCATGTGCCCAAAGCCTAGGCAGCAGCCTTCACTTCTTCTGCTTCTCTAGTGGTGTCGAGGTCCAAGACCTCGAGTTCAATGCGACGAACAAGCTCGCGCACGTTTCTCCCAACACCAAACACTTCCTTCATGGCCGCCGACAGCTTTCCTCTGCCATCAGCTGCCGGCCCCACTTCCACCAGAATCTCCCCATGTCGGGTTTCCCTGACACCCTTGATTTTAACACCAAGGGTGTCCGGCTACACCTTTTGCTTGAGGCTCCTGAGGACCTTCGCGTAGCTCGAGCCTTCGGCAGGTCTTATGAGGACCGCCTCAGGTCGGGCTCGCCTTGCCGGCTTGGCCTGCTTCACGGTAGCAGCAGGCTTCTGCTCCACGCCTCCTCGTTTTGGTGTCGAGGTCACCGCTGCTGCAGCAGTGCGGGTCCTCGGCCTCTTCTTTTTCGGCTTTGAAGAATTAGTCTCAATGGGACTCATGGTGGACTCCAGTTCGCGCTTCCCAAACTTGACAGCGGAAGTTTCCACGGCTTCTTCCGTCTGGGTCACCGTTTGGCTAGTCTCTTTTGCCGCATCGCCCATCTTGCTCACGTTTGCCTTCTTCATGTATTTGACCGCGACCTCCTTTCCAACATACTTTATCGCGCTTTCGTAAGAAGATTCAGCGTAGCCTATGCTCGTTGCCAGCTTCTTCATTAGAAGCTGTGCCTCCTTCAGTCCATCCCTGATAGGCATGAACATATTTCTCTTTGTGTTGCAGAAATCCTGCATCCTGTCCAACACATCATCCGAATCCATATAGATTTTTCGACCCTGCTCCATCCTTTCCTCCGCATACATTCGGTCTACCACATCCAAATCTCCACCCAACTCCTCACGAATGCTCCTGTTCAGTGTTTTTTCAGCTTGCTCCATCAGATTCCCTCGAGTAGCTGGGGAAATGAAGGTCGAACCCCGCAGAGCCCCACATGCGGGGGTAAGGTCTGTATACTCTAGGAGGCGACCTGGTATCCTAGAGACACCGTTCAAAACACCACACCCTGGTGCCATGCAGTCTTCGGCACGGTTGTTAACGCCTTGACTTGGGGGTTTTTCCTTCGGGACCAGCCCTGGACCATTGTCCGTGACTGCTTATTGAGTTGTGGAACTGTATTCAGCAGAAACCCTCGGTACACGGCCCCCCTATCCGCAACCGGGGGACGCGCCCGGCAACCTGGTCAAAGGCGCCGAGCGTAGTAGTAGTAGTAGTAGTAGTAGTAGTAAGTATTAATTCTTATTTAAACAAAAAAATTATTAATTATTATTAATTATCACGTGGTTTGTAGCATCTAGGAAGTGGAACTGGTATGAAGGATACGAGCACACAATTATGAAATAGCTGTAAGCATTTGTACAAATTGTTCAACTGTGTTGGAGTCGTGAGATGAGAAAATAGTTAACCAGGCATTCCTGCGGTGTTTATTTTCACTGATATTGAGAAATATTTACTTCGAATGAGATTACAAGCGGAATAGACATGTCTTATAATTTCATAAATGCGGAGTACGTTTACGATTTCCGTGTGGAACAAACAGAGATATGGAATACAAATAATTAAAAGAATAGATATGATAGCGACTAGTCTACGATAAACTGAAATATTTGAAGAAATACTCATTTCTTACGCTCTTATCGAAATTGTTCACAAGTAGTTTTCTTTAATTGAAGAAAATGAGGAACTTAATTGGACTTCTCTTTTTCATCTTGGCGACGTTCCCTAATCCTATTGGTAAATATAGTATCTATAATCTTATTTAAAGTTTTCATTGCATAATATATTCATTTTCTATTTCAAATATGTAGAAACGAAAATAAGACTTTTTATTTCAATGTGAAGAAAGTTATGCCTATCTCGTGCTAGTATTTGTTACAGTTTTCACGCAAAATCTCAATTCGTTTCTTGCGTTTCCCAGATTAGAAATTATGAACTATTCCACGTGCAGAAGATAATCAAATAGGATAAGAATTCATCAAATATTCGCCCAAAAATAAATCCACGCTGTGATTATTACTGTTAAAAATTGAACAATTTTCAATTGTATATATTTACAATTTACCTAAAAATAAGAAAAAGATGTTAAAATTATATCCCTTCAAATTGGATACATCAAACAGCAAATGAATTTAATCATATTTTCGAACCAAATACTTTTAAAATACAAATTGAAGCCTCCCCAAAGATAAGGTTATATCAACAATGAAAATTAATGACATCGTTTTTTTAATGACATACGTACCTCATCATAGAGCAGTAAATCCTTGGGCTTAAATAATTTATCACACTATATACATTTTTTTCAAAGAAGTGATTTTGTTGATTCAACGTTATCTTTGTGGAAGTTTCCATTGTGAAATTAAAACGTTTTTACTTTCTCATCATAATGAAAGGGTATTAGTTTTATTAATACGAATGACTTCTTGATAAGACGCTTTGTTTTTGTTTCATTCGTAAAAAACAACATTAAAAATAAAGAATAACATTTTTTGGACCAACAACACAAGCTACGAAAAAGAAGAGGAGGATCCGCGTAGTTTTTATTTGAACCGTAAAAAATAACGTTAAAAATTTTAAAAATAATTTGTGGAAAAACGACACAAGGTAGGAAAAAAAATTGATAGACATCAGACTTCACCCAAGAAAGAGATAAAAGAAAAAATATTATTTTCAATTTTAGTTTATGAACACGTTTAGTGTATTAACAATTAATTTAATTAAATCCATTCTTTCACACATATCAGTATTTTTAACTAATGATTATCCACTGTAGAGCGGTTTCCCCGAGATACAATTTCAGAGAAATAGTTCAATTTTGAATTAAAAAAGATAAACTTTCAACCATAAATAAAAGAGTGGTATTCCCAGGCTGAAAAGTTACATTTCAACAAAAGAAATGAATTTTCTACCAGTTCAGTTTATCGAAAAAAGTCGAATCTTCACAAGAATATTTAAATCCTCAATGAAAACAGAATAATTTACAACCAAACAGTTCCATTTTGAACCAAAAAGGTTCAATTCTGAACGAAAAGTATTAGTTTTCTACCAAAAATGACAAATATTCAACAAAAGGCATGAAATTTCAACTAATCCCACAGAATGTAGTCCTGACTTCTGCGAGCGGGGCTCTGCAGTGGGTGTTTTTCTTATTTCACTAGCTCGTAGTGGGACCAAACCGGGCGACACAGATGAAATGAAAGAAAAATAATGTGGGCTCCAACCCGGAGGCCGCCTCTAACCACGGCTCAGGATGGTAGGCTCCTCAGGGGCCATTTTATCAGCAGCGGTGAAGACATCTAACACTGATGACAACAACCAAGCTGCTGTGATGGAAGAGCAGTTGACAAGGCACTCTGTAGAAGGAGAAAAACCGTGGTGGTACCCAGAAATTGAACGCCCGCGTGACGCGGCAACTAAACAGCAGCCAAGGCGCCTTACAAGGGGCCTTGGGTGCCGCAAAATCATCTGGAGCAACTTCTCATGCTCGTTCTACGGGAAAGAGGAAGAAAGACTCTAAAGACTCTACCCCGAACAGGGATTTGGAACGACAGGAGGCTCTATAGCAGGGCCTTACCTTCTACATTGCATCGGGTTATCCTGAAGCCTGGCTAACTCCCAAGAAGCTGGACACGCCAGAGACATCTCGTCAAGGAGCTGACTAGTGAAAGAAACACCAGCTTTCAGGCTCAAGGAGGGACTCAACCTGTAGGTTAGTGGATGAAGTGCTTCCAAAGGTACTGCAGAGCGGCGTTATTGATTCCTGACAACGGTTGAAAATCTGACGGTAGTTCTCGTACACTTGCGCTTTCAGAAACCTACTCGACGAACTGATTCTTGTAGGGTATATTCCAACAGACACAGCGCTAGACTGAAAGAGACAGGCTGGATTCTAGCTGTAGATTTCCCCGGAACCACAATCAGGGCCCTCGCGGCTTGAGATTACCGTCTCTGTCTAAACCTTTCGGGTTTCCCAACAGGGCTTCATAAGGGAACCACAAGCGATCCGAGACGCCCCGAATTAACCTATTGGTAGTAGAGACAGAAATCGTCATGATGCAGATAAATTTGCACCACAGCGAAGGCGCCTCGGCAGTTCGAGTCAGGCGTATGGCAGTGTTACAGACAGGCATTGCCCTAATCCAAGAACCCTGGTTATACAGTGCAAAGGCTCTATTTCAGCACCGTCAACAGAATGGTTTCATTCTGCTGTTGGGATGTGACGCGAACCCCCCACCATACAGTGTGATTCTCGATTTGACTTTGTTCTCAAAAGAACTGAGAAGCAAGATAGTGAGCTAGTAAGTCTCCGACGAGGACTCTCTTTTGAAACACATGTATATCTGGTTCCAGTTGGCCTTAGAAAAACTGGTGGTTTCAAAGATGAGGAACTCCAGTAATAGACTTTAGACTCATATGGAAAGGAACTGAAAGACAGGGTTGTGGAATTCTTTAAGAGCTACGGTACCACAGATGAGCTAAAGCACGCCGCGGATTTTCTGCGAAGGACACTTGTTACAACATACAAGAACAGTTTCCCTACAAGTACAACTAAAAGTCTAGGAATGGAACAGAATGATGGAATTGGCATATCTGTATGACGGCTCAGTATGAATACAATTAAAACATAAAGATTCACAAACAGGAAGATTGGAGGGAGATTTGTGAGGAATCTAAGAAAATATTGGACACAGCGAGGCTTCACAAGGTCCTGCCGAAAATCCGGAGGCTCGTCTCGGGCTCATAAGGCTAGATGATTGCGCGTTTGCCGAAGACGAAGAAGAAACGCTAAATCACCTGATGAAAGTCCACTTTCCAGATTTTGAGTAAAATCAAACCGACCAAGTGGAAGAAGGCTGGGGCCATAAAATGGAGAAGGTCGAATGGAATTTCGCCGTCAAGGTCGTTGAAATCGAGAAGGTGGAATAGGCCTAGACTATTCCATTTTTGATGGAAAGTTACCTAATTTCGTTGGGAATTCAACTACTTGGTTGGAAATTCGTCTTTCTTGGTAGAAAATAAATCTTCTTGGTGAAAAGTTAAACTATTTTGTTAAAATGTTACCTATTTTGTTGTTGACTAGAAAATGCTGGAAGAGTTTTGGTTTGAAATCGCGTGAGCCTAGTTTAGGCGGAGTAATCTGCCATAATTTAATGTAATCCAGTGTGATGCTCTGTATTTTCTACTTACAATTTCTTTTTCTAGAATTACCAAGGATCAGGCATCTGCTAAGACGACTGCAACCTAATCCACCTAATCCGGCCTTACGAATACACCCTATTCCCTATCGAACTAATGTTCTTTATTACCGAGACAGTCGCGACTCTTATGAACTTTCTCGGTTAGATGAGTATTATTACGCAGCAATACTGAATAATTACATCATCGGAGCAGTCTTTGGTCGTAACAACTTCTTGAAACCATTCTTGTATAATGTACTTGGAGGTAATGTATATGAACATGTTAAAGTCCACATAGGCGAAAATAACAACATGGAGATTTCAAAATTCACTACTCCAGACGATGATCATCTCATTAGACAAATATATAAAGAATGGCAAGGAGCCACTCATCGAGTCCAGCGACCTCCTCTACCTGCAAATAATGGAAATAATGTTAATAATGCAAATAATGCAAATAATGCAAATAATTAAAGAGTGAAAATATATATTATAAAAAATCGTAGTGTATGCGGGTGGCCCAAAAATGTATTGAAAAATTGTTGGGAATACAGAAAAAAAAATTAAGATTTTTAAAATGATATTTAGAGGTCCGGTAAGCCCCATGAAGTTTAAGGTATATTTGCCGTAACAAAAAAGACGTTTTGGTCAATTTTATTTAAAATCGTCAATATTAGATGTATCGAGTTGATTCTTAGCATATACAGTTCTTGACGCTAATTATTATTTGTTTGCGGTTTGCATTGCTACAAATGGTTTCCAATATATAAAATATTACTTTCCTGATAGTGAGATGTTCAAATTAATAAAGAAATAATGTGTTGAATTATTATTTATGAGAATTTTCTTTGAAAATAATTCTAGGAAGTTGCAATATTTTCTTACATTTTCATCTTTTCGTCGACATTGTATCTATCAACAAATAACAAATGAACATCAAAAAGAATCATTTTTAAATATTATTCTATTTTTCCGGAATAAAGTATTTTTACTCTGTCGCTAATATTTGTAAAATATTGATTTAAAGAAAAGGGCTCTTAGTAATAAATTCAAGGAAAAGTTACATTCAATATGAAGTTTTCTGATGTTTATTTATTATTTCTTCATAACTGAAATGACAAACAGAAGTGAAAACAAAAAGAAAGACAATTTCTTTTTTTTTCGAAAAAAAGCGCATTTATTTTTTTGTAGAGTCAAACAAATTTTCGAGGGATATGTATGGAAATTTGAAGAAAAAAATTTGACCATCTTGTATGCACGCTTTTCTAGATATTTTTTTTGCGAAAATACACTAATTTAATCTTTATTATTGTATTTTTCCTATGCATTTCTTGTTCTAATAAATGAAGAATGTTATGTTAAAAGCGTCGTTAGTTCATTTGCATTTCTTTGCAAATTAGGATTTAAGAATCATTCGATAATTGATTAAATTTTATTAACAGTAAATGCATGCGCGTAACATCCTGTACGGCTTGCTAAATAATCATTATACAGTAATTGGGCAATCTTTCCGCAATCCAGTGTGGCCACAGTCGACTTTCCCACACGGGTGCGTTCACATCCCTGAATTTTCAGTTCTTAACAGTAGTAGTATTACATAATTTAAAATACTTGTTAAGGACCAATAAGTATATGAAAGTGGAGATCCAAAAGTATTGATTGTTGTTTTTGAGAAATATTTACTAACTATTATTAATTATTATCTGGTTTGTAGCATTTAGGAAATAGAACTGGTATTTAAGATATGGGCGCGCAATTGTAAAATTCCTTTAAGCATTTGTACAAACTGTTTAACGGTGTGGGTGTCGTGAGACGAAAAAATATTTAATCACGCATTCCTGCGGTCTCTATTTTCAGTCATTGAGAAGTATTTACTTCAAATGAGATTGTGAGCGAAGCAGATAAAGAGAACCTGTAAGGAGTTAACAAACTCAAGTTTGCAGAATTCACACAGTTCGGAACTGAGGGCAAGATAAAATTTCTCATTTTTAATGTATATTTTCAACACATGTCTGGAGGAAGTACTTTATGATCACTGTGATTACCCTTCTGATTACTTCTGGCCTACTTCAGACTTTGGGTGATCCCAAAATAAACTGAGAAACGCCAGTGATTAGGGGCTACTGTCGCTCGTCGCTTTTTTGGTTGCAATATAAATGAGTGAATATTTTCAACAATACTTCTTATCCTCATTTGTCAAAGCCCCTTGCGCACGTCTCGGGGCGCATAACCACACCATAGCTGAGAACACTGCCGGACTACTTGCGCTGCGTCTATAGTTGCGGATAGGAGGCCCTGTACTGAGGGTTTCTGCTGAATACGGTTACATAACTCAATAAACAGTCACAGACAATGGTCCAGGGGTGCTACAAAAAAAGCCTCGGTTGAGGCTCTGCTTGGCGACTGTTTGACCAAAGCTATGGTTTATTGAAGTCACTTAATAATAAATAACGCAGAAAACGATTTTCTAATTTGAATTTTTTTTTCTAGAATTACCAAGGATCAGAATTCTGATCAGGCGACTGCAGCCTAAACCACGTAATCAGGCCATAAGCTTTTCTCCCTATCGGAATGCTGTTCTTTATTACCCAGAAAATCGGTGGACTACACTTCGTAAATTGTTACCAAAGATTTATAAAGCAGCAATACTAATGATCACATCATCGCAGCAGTCATTAGTAGTCAGAACTTTTGTTTTCCATGAATTCATGAAATTAATCTCTAAAATTTAGTTGTCATAGTCGACATAAATAACAGCATGAAAATTGAAGAAGTGTTGGAAGACGAGGAAGAGGATACATTAATCTTACAACTCTTTTTAAAAAAATGCACACAAGCCAGTCATGTAGCCGAGCTACCTGATCCACTTTTTGAAACATTTTAATTCCTACCCTCCTTTAGAAACATAGCTTCCATCGGCTTGGATTTTACCCTTGCTTTCTTCAACTAGTAGTTTTATTTCTCTGTTTTTGTCCCTATAATAACTTTCCAGTATAATTACCTCGTCATTGTAGAGATCTGTAATGTTCAACTTTCTCAGATACGCTTGCTTCCTTTCGTTAATGGCTACGCGGGTTTCCACATTCCACCGAGCATCACCAGACATTCTTCTTACAACCGCAGTACCACACACTTCAGATGCACTCCTGATAATGATTTCCTGAAACAATGTCTATACGCCCTCTATCTCTTTATTGCATATTAGCATCTTCCAAATTGTCTTAACTAGGCGTTCATTCACCTTGCTCTAAAAATGTTTTCGCACTTCCGTTTCCTGTAAACTCTCTATCTTGATATGCATGTTTTGTATCTTTTTGGTTCTCTATCTTCTCCATCCTTGACCTAAGTTCATTTTTGAAATCAAGAGGTAATGATCCGTTCCACATTCAGAACCTCTCATAACACTGGTATATTTCATTAGCACTTAGACACTTATTCATAACTTTTGTGCTACCTTGCATGTCAAGGTCGGACAATCACTGGCTCAACAGTGATGATTCAAAATACTGATTCAACCAGTGACGATTTAACTGATTTTTTTAGAGACAGTAGCCAATTTGCTCCCGTTATCATTTGTTTTTGAATCCGCGAAATGACCTAGCACTCTGTCCGTACCTTCACGTTGCACTCGAATCCATCTATTAATATATTTTAGTAGAACGATCCTTTTCCCGTGAATGAATGGATTAGAAAGAAAACTAATTTTGGACAAGTGCTTAAAACTTCATCATTCCTCATTTTGAGAAACTAAATTGTAAAATGCCTAATGGTAAGACTTATTATAATTTTTCATAATAAATTTTTTTTTCCGAAATAAGGGGGAAAAATTTATTTTTTCTAAACAATTTATATAATCTTCTGATTTTAAATATTGAAATTTTAAATTTCTTTCAATGAAAAGAAGAAAAAATAGTATTCAATAATATTTTCCAGAAATTATATTATAAGCTTCAAAAAAGTTAGCATTACTCTGCCTTATTATCCCTGACCGTTTCTACTATATATTAACAAATTAAATGATTAAAATTAAACCATATATAAATACAAAATAATTGCTCAGGAGGTTGATCTGTTAAGTGGAAATGAAATACAGAAATATTAATTACGCATTCAATATAGCATCCTTTATTGTCAGGAATACGAAGAGAAAAATACCATAATATATATTGAATCAGTATATTTTCAAAATAAAATTAATCTGAAAAGCGTGCAAACTAGGGTAGTCCATATTTCTTTCCATCGAATTTTCATGCATATCTCAGTAAAATTTTTGTGGAATCCACAAATAATAACTGACGTTTTTTTTTTTTTTTGACGAAAATAACCATAGAATAAGAATAATAAATTTCTCTTTAAAATGCGCTCGAACAAATTGAGGATGGGGGCGGTATGCATAAAAATTCGGGTAAAAGTCAAAAAATTTTAGAATAATTGATTGGATAAGTAATTTGCAGGTGCTTTCCATATGGCTCCCTCAGCGAGTTCCTGAGGTACATTAGGACGCTTGGCTCGTTGAATGTCTTGTGTCCATGGATTCGAGAAATGTACCCATATGTGGTTCTCGGAAGCTTCAAATCAAATGTGGTATAGATGTACAAAAATTGGAACTTTATAAACCGGAAATTCAATTGGGATGTTGCTGCAATGTTTCAAAGTATACCCCTTGAATTGGTTAAACAGGCAATTTTAAATAGTTGGGACAATATAAAAACACGTATTCGATTAAGTCAAAAAGATTTTATCAAAGGGATGGTTTTCATTATGAACTCAACTTATTTTAAATTCAATAGATCTTTTTATAGGCAAAAGTTTGGTACTCCCATAGGTTCAGTCATTTCTCCGATTTTAGCACAAATAGTTATGGAAGATTTGGAGGTCTTTGCTTTCAAGAAGCTAGATTGTGTTTTGCCCTTTTACTTTCGGTATGTTGATGACACCTTATTGCACGTTCCTCTAGCTAATTTGCAGGTAGTTATTGATGCTTTTAACAGTTTTCATCCAAAACTTCAATTGATCCATGAAATAGAGAAAAATAATAAAATAAGTTTTTTGGACATAGAAGTAATTGAAGCTCAGGATGGTTATATTATTACCAATTGGTATAGGAAAAGAACATATTCAGGTAGAATTTTGAATTTCTTTTCGGCTCATCCTTTCCAAGGCAAAGTTGCAGTAATCAAAAACTTAGTTGACAGAACTCTAGGTTTGTCCCACATTTCATTTCACAAAGAGAATTTGCATATTGTTAGGAATATCCTTTTTCCTAATCCTTACCCACAAAAGTTAATTGAGCAACATATCACAATTAGAATTCAACAAATCAAAAACAAACAAAGTTCGTTTGGGACGTTGTTATAAGAGTGTTCTTGCTAGCCATACAAAAGGTTTGTTGATGTTGACCATGAGTTTGACTGGGATAATGTTGAAATTTTGCATAGTGAAAGTAATGAGGGAAAGAGAGAATTCATGGAAATACTTTATATTAAAAAGCAAAATAGGTTTTCTATTAATTTAAGAACTGATTTGGATAAATTAAACAAAAGTTATTCTAGCATGATTAATTACATTTAGCAATAGGTTTTCATAAGTCTTGACTTTCTCTTATTTCTTGTTTGTTTATAACGGATACCTTGATAAGGGTGCTGTATGAGCACCGAAACGTTGGTCAATATTGTGAATGCTTTCATATTGTGATTTGATGAAAATAAAAATGAAAAAGACGAAAGAAATAAAAAAGAGAAGGAAGGGGATTTCGTTGCTTGCCTTCTCATTTTTCTTTCCTCTTTTTTATTTTTGTTCAAAGAAACAAATTTTGTTTTGTTTTTAGAAATTGCAATAGCAGCATTTTGTGGTGGTTGTCCAAATTTGATCGTTAGATTCTTGTTTTATTTTCAGGAATTCTATGTATTAACATTTCTTGTTTGAACTTTCATGTATAGTCCCCCAAATTTGTTCGAATACACAAAAAATAAATAAGTTTTTTGTTTATGATATTTGGAGGTCCTACATTCGTAGGATTATTAATTATTACGTGGTTTGTAGCATCTACGAAATGGAACTGGTATGAAGGATACGAGCACACAATTGTGAAATTGCTTTAAGCATTTTTACAAATTGTTTAACTGTGTTGGAGACGTGAGATGAAAAAATAGTTAATCAGGCATTCCTGGGGTCTTTATTTTCACTGATATTGAGAAATATTTACTTCGAATGAGATTATAAGCCGAATAGACATGTCTTATAATGTCATAAATGCGGAGTGTTTACGATTTCCGTGTGGAACAAACAGAGATATGAAATACAAATAATTAAAAGAATAGATGTGATAGCAACTAGTCTAAGATAAACTGAAATATTTGAAAAAATATTCATTTCTTACACTCTTATTGAAATTGTTCACAAGTGGTTTTCTTCAATTGAAGAAAATGAGGAACTTAATTGGACTTCTCTTTTTCATCTTGGCGATGTTCCCTAATCCTATTGGTAAATATAGTATCAGTTATCTTATTTAAAGTTTTCATTGCATAATATATTCATTTTCTATTTGAAATATGTTAAAACGAAAATAAGACTTTTTATTTCAATGTAAAGAAAGTTATGCTTACTTCCTCCTAGTATTTCTTACAGTTTTCACGCAAAATCTCAATTCGTTTCTTGCGGTTCCCAGATTAGAAATTATGAACTATTCCACGTGCAGAAGATAATCAAATAGGATAAGAATTCATAAGATATTCGCCTGAAAACAAATCCACGCTGTGATCATTACTGTTAAAAATTAAAGAATTTTCAATAGTATATATTTACAATTTAACTAAAAATAAGAAAAAGATGTTGAAAATTACATCCTTTCAAATTTGAAACATCAAACAGCAAATGAATATAAACGTATTTTCGAAACGAATAGTTTTAATATTCAAATTCAAGCCTCGCCAAAGATAAGGTTCAAAAATGAAAATTAATGACATAGTTTTTTCAATGACATATGTACCTTATCATAGAGCAGTAAATCCTTGGGCTTAAATAATTGGATGAAGTTCCGAATAGTGGTTACCTCCGATTCTGTTGACACCACATACACTTCCGTATTTTGATGCGCTGATTACGAAAATCATAGTGAAAATTGGCAGCAAGGACGTTTTCATGGTAAAAACCATAAGAAACCCCATAAAAATAATGATTTTTCCGTTTATTTCCGTATATACGGAGAATTTTTCAAAATATTTTAAACAAAAGTTCTAGCTATTATAAAAATACATCTTTTTTGTATCATACGCTTTTCGCCTAAAACCATTATTTTTCGAGAAAAAGAGGATTGCGTTGGAAAAACAATAAAAACAAGAAAACAGTTACAGATATGCGTTCGGTCACGCTTGTCCCTTTCTTTCTCGTCCCTTTTTCGTAACTATCCAGTAAATTCGTACCCCCCCCCCCCCCAAGTTAAACCTGGAAAAGGAGACGACTGTGACTGAACACATTTCCGTAACCAGTCAGTAAATGCGTAGCCCCTTCCCCACTTAAACCTGGAAAAGAGGCTCATTTTTGGAAAATCTTGTTTTTCTTGTTGAAAAATGGTTTTAGAGAAAACATGTACAGAACATAAAAGATTGACATTTTATGCTCTACAACTTTTGTGTGAAAATTTTTCCAAAATTTTCATTTTTCACAGAAATAAATGGAAAACCCCATGATTTTACGGGTTTTTCATGGTTTTCGTCATTATATTAGAATTTCCGCTAATTTTCACTATGATATTTGTAATCAGCGTATCTGCACCCAAATAATTTATCACACTATACAAATTTTTTTACGAACAAGTGTTTTTTTTGATTCAACGTTATCTTTGTGAAGGTTTCCACTGTGAAATTGAAACGCTTTTACTTTCTCATCATAATGAAAGGGTATTAGTTTTACTAATACGAATGACTTTTTGATAGGACGCTTAGTTTTTGGTTTATTCGTAAAAAACATTAAAAATAAAAAATATGTTTTTTGACCAACAACACAAGCTACGAAAAAATAGGGATACGCGTAGTTTTTGTTTAAGCCCTAAAAAATAACGTTAAAAATCAAAATAATAATTTGTGGAAAATCGACACAAGGTACGAAAAAAAATGCATAGACAACAGACTTCACTCAAGAAAGAGATACAACTTTCTTATTGATCACTTTTCTATAGGTCGCGCAGTTTTTGTTTTATTTGGAAAAAACAAGATTAAAAATAAAAAATAAAATTGCCCAAAAGTATCTCAAAATAGGTGAAATAGGGTGATTTTGCGTCACAATAGAAAAATAATAGGAGAATAGATTCTTTCAAATAAAACGAATGGATCCCAAGTCAAAAAGATGGGTTTTTTTAAAGGATAGTTGAATTTTCAAGAAAAAAGTTAACTTTGAACGATAAAAGATGAATTTTCAATCGAACGGGACAAATTTTTAACACAAAAATTTATTTTTCGTCAAAAATTTATTTTTCGACAAGAATAGATGAAGTTCAAAAATAGTCGAATTTTCAACAAAATGAAGAAATTTTGAACAAAATAGTTAAATTTATAGCAAAATAGATCATTTTTCCTCCCTAAAGTGGATAATCATGTTTAATTTTGAACGAAAAGTATTAGTTTTCTACCAAAAATGACAAATATTCAACAAAAGGCATGCAATTTTAACTAATGCCGCAGAATGTAGACCTGACTTCTGTGAGCAGGGCTCTGCAGGGAGTGTTTTTTTTATTTCACTAGCTACTAGTGGGACCAAAACGGGCGACATAGATGAAATGAAAGAAAAATAATGCGGGCTCCGACCGAAGGTCGACTCTAACCCACGGCTAAGGGTGAACGGCTCATCAGGGGCCATTCTATCAGCAGCGGTGAAGACATCCAACACTGATGACAACAACCAAGCTGCTGTGATGAAAGAGCAGTTGACTGGACTCTCTGTAGAAGGAGAAAAACCGTGGTGGTACCCAGAAATTGAATGTCCGCGTGACGCGGCATTTGAACAGCAGCCAAGGCACCTTACAAGGGGCCTTGGGTGCTGCAACACCATCTGAAGCAACTTCTCATGCTTGTTCTACGGAAAACAGGAAGTTAAAGACCCTCCCCGAACAGGGAGTTGAAACGTCAGAAGGCTCTATAAGCACAGGGCCTAACCTTCTACCATCGCTTCGGGTTATCCTGAAGCCTGCTTAACTCCCAAGAAGCTGGACACGCCATAGACATCTCGTCAAGAAGCTGACTAGTTAAAGAAACACCAGCTTTCAGGCTCAAGGGGGGACTCAACGTGTAGATTAGGGGATGAAGTGTTTCCAAAGGTACTGCAGATCAGCGTTACTGATTCCTGACAACGGTTGGAAATCTGACGGTAGTTCTCGTGTACTTGCGCTTCCAGAAACCTGCTCTACGAATTGATTCTTGTAGGGTATATTCCAACAGACATAGCGCTAGACCGAAAGAGAGAGGCTGGATTTCAGCTGTAGGTTTCCCCGGAACCACAACCAGGGCCACGGCGAAGGCGCCTCGGCAGTTCGAGCCAGGTGTATGGTAGTCTTACAGATAGGCATTGCCCTAATCCAAGAACCCTGGTTATACAGTGCAAAGGCTCTAATTCAGCACCGTCAAGAGAATTGGTTTATTCTGCTGTTGGGATGTGACGTAAACCCCCACCATACAGTGTGGTTCTCATTTTGACTTTGTCCTCAAAAGAACTGACGTCTCTGACGAGGACTCTCTTTTGAAACACATATATATCTTGTTCCAGTTGGCCTTAGAAAGACTGGTGGTTCCAAAGAGAAAAAAATCCAGGAATAGACTTTAGACTCATATGGAAAGGAACTGAAAGACCGGGTTGTGGAATTATTTAAGAGCTACGGTATCATAGATAAGCTAAAGCACGCCGCGGATTTTCTGCGAAGGACACTTGTTACAACATACAAGAACAGTTTCCCTACAAGTACAACTAGAAGTCTAGGAAAGGAACAGAATAGTGGAACGACCACCTGTATAAGCTTCGCAAAGAGACCAGAGCGTTTTACAACAAGGCAAACAGAACTAAGTTTCCTACAGACTGGCACATCTGTATGACGGCTCAGTATGAATACAATTAAAACATAAAGATTCCCAAACAGGAAGATTGGAGGGAGATTTGTGAGGAATCTAAGAAAATATTGGACACAGCCAGGCTTCACAAAGTCCTGCCGAAAATCCAGAGGCTCGTCTCGGGCTCATAAGGCTAGATGATTGCGCGTTTGCCGAAGACGAAGAAGAAACGCTAAATCACCTGATGAAAGTCCACTTTCCAGGTTTTGAGTAAACTCAAACCGACCAAGTGGAGGAAGGCTGGGGCCATGAAATGGAGAAGGTGGAATGGAATTTCGCTGTCAATTTCGTTGAAATCAAGAAGGTGATAGGCCTAGACTATTCCATTTTTGATTGAAAATTTATCTAATTTCGTTGGAAATTCAACTACTTGGTTGGAAATTCGTCTTTCTTGATAGAAAATAAATCTTCTTGGTGAAAAGTTAAACTATTTTGTTAAAATGTTACCTACTTTGTTGTTAACTAGAAAATGCTGAAAGAGTTTTGGTTTGAAATCGCGTGAGCCTAGTTTAGGCGGTGTAATCTGCCATAATTTAATGTAATCCAGTGTAATTCTCTGTATTTTCTACTCACAATTTCTTGTTCTAGAATTACCAAGGATCAGGCATCTGCTAAGACGACTGCAACCTAATCCACCTAATCCGGCCTTACGAATACACCCTATTCCCTATCGAACTGATGTTCTTTATTACCGAGATAAACGCGATTCTTATGAACTTTATCCGTTAGATGAGTATTATTACGCAGCAATAATGAATAATTACATCATCGGAGCTGTGTTTGGTCGTTACAATTTCTTGAAACCATTCTTGTATGATATACATGGAGGTAATGTATATGAATATGTTAAAGTCCACATAGGCGAAAATAACAACATGGAAATTTCCAAATTTACTACTCCAGACGATGATTATCTCATTGGACAATTATTTAAAAAATTTCAAGGACTCACTCATAAAGTCCAGCGACCTCCTCTACCAGCACATAATGAAAATAATGTTAACAATGCAAATAATGCAAATAATGAAAATAATTAAAGAGTAAAAATATATATTTAAAAAAATCGTAGTGTAAGCTTTAGGGTGGCCCAAAATGTATTCAAAATTTTGGTTTGAATTTTCATGCATCTCCCCCTAAATTTTTGGTAATACAGAAAAAAATAATTAAGATTTTTTAAATGATATTCAGAAGTGCGGTAAGACCTATGAAGTTTAAGGTATATTTTCCGTAACAAAAAAGACGTTTTGATCCATTTTATTTAAAATCGTAAATATTAGATGTATCAAGTTGATCCTCAGCATATACAGTTCTCGACGCTAATTATTATTTGTTTGCGGTTTGCATTGCTACAAATTGTTTCCAATATATAAAATATTACTTTCTTGATAATTGGATGCTTAAATTAATGAAAAAATTATGTGTTGAATTATTATTTATGAGGATATTCTTTGGAAATAATTCTGGGAAGTTGCAATATTTCCTTAAATTTTCAGCTTTTTGTTGACATTGTAACTATCAACAAATAATTAATGAGCATCAAGAAGAATCATTTAAAAATATCATTCTATTTTTCCGGAATAAAGTATTTTTCCTCTCTTGCTAATATTTTTAAAATATTGATTCAAACAAAAAGGCTCTTAGTAATAACTTCAAGGAAAAGTTACATTCAATATGATGTTTTCTGATATTCATTTATTATTTGTTCATGAATGAAATTACAAACAAAAGTGAAAACAAAGGGAGAGACAATTTCTTTTTTTTTCGAAAAAAACGCATTTATTTTTTTCTAGAGTCAAACAAATTTTGGAGGGATATGTATGGAAATTTGATGAAAGAAATTTGACCAACCTTGTATGCACGCTTTTTTAGATATTTTCATTGCGAAAATACACTAATTTAATCTTTATTATTGTATTTTTTCTATGTATTTCTTGCTCTAGTAAATGAAGAATGATATATTAAAAGCGTCGTTAGTTATTTTGCATTTCTTTGCAAATTAGGATTTAAGAACCATTCGATAATTGATTAAATTCAATTGGCAGTAAATGCATGCGCGTAACATCCTGTACGGGTTGCCAAATATTCATTATACAGTTTTCAAATTAGATATAAGCTCTCAATTAGAGTTGAAGATTCCTGAAAGTGAGAAAGAGAACAGTAGAGTATCGCAAAAATTTTCAAGAAAAAAAAAAACTTTTTAAACTTAGCATTTTGTAATTTTCAAAAGCCCGCCTTTGTTAGTTAGCGTGCGCGGCTGCGCGAGCCACAAATCCTTTGACGGTGCTCGCCTCTAAATAAAAATAATCAATAACAACAAAATAAGTGATCACCTTGTTCTGTTTCTTATTCTCCGTCTGTCACTTGCGTAGCTTTATTAATAAAGGTACTGAACCAATTTTATGAGAGAAAACATTATGTCAGATATTATTGGGACAGCGCTGACTGCTGAAAGTGATTGGGATTGAGGTAGAAAGGAATATCAGGATTCTTAAAGTTCCTAATTCATAAAAAAGTATCGAATTAAAAAAAAATGGATTTTCATCTTTTGTTAATTCGTTTTCTATGAATCAAATAATTGTATGCTTTTATATCAATTAAGCGTAATCACGATTGCCTAACTGCGGTTCTACTGGTTACCCCAATCTGGTGATTGGTTGATCTGGGCGTTACAACCCAGTATTGATTATTATTTTTTAGAAATATTTACTAATTATTATTAATTATTATGTGGTTTGTAGCATTTAGGAAATAGAACTGGTATGAAAGATATGGGCGCGCAATTGTAAAATTGCTTCAAGCATTTGTACAAACTGTTTAACGGTGTGGGTGTCGTGAGATGAAAAGATAGTTAATCAAGCATTCCTGGGGTCTTTATTTTTACTGATTAAGAAGTATTCACTTCGAATGAGATTGCAAGCGGAATAGACGACAAGAATGTGTCGGCCAACCTGAGCTTACAAAATGCACACAGTTCACAAGTTCGTTTACAAAGAATCCCCAGTCATTTTTGCCACAACCGCAGTACCACACACTTCAGCTGCACTTCTCACAATTATTTTCTAGAACATTGTACATTCACCCTCCATATCCTTATTGGGTCTTGGCGTCTACTCCACAGTGTCTCTTTTTTGAGATCATAGGAAAAGAGCAAGGACAATATTTACCTGAAATGTTTAACCAGGTTAACCAGGCATTCCTGGGATCTTTATTTTCGCTAATTGAGAAATATTTACTTCGAATGAGATTATAAGCGGAATAGACGATAAGAATGTGTCGGCCAACCTGAGCTTACAAAATGCACACAGTTCGGAAATGAGGGCAAGATCAAATTTTTGGATTATAATGTATATTTTTAGTACATGTCTTATAATGTCATAAATGCGGAGTATGTTGACGATTTCCGTGTGGAACAAACAGAGATGTGAAATACAAATAATTAAAAGGTCAAATGTGGTAGCAACTAGTCTTAGATAAACTGGAACATTTGTAAAAATATTCATTTTTTACGCTGTCATCGAAATTGTTCACAAGTGGTTTTCTTCAATTGAAGAAAATGAGGAACTTAATTGGACTTCTATTTTTCATTTTGATGATGTTCCCTAATCCTATTGGTAAACATAGTATCTTATTTAAAGTTTTCATTGCATAATATATTCATTTTCTATTTGAAATATGTTGAAACGAAAATACAGTTTTCACGCAAAATCTCAATTTGTTTCTTGCGTTTCCCAGATTAGAAATTATGAACTATTTCATGTACAGAAGATAATCAAATAGGATAAGAACTCATGAGATATTCGCATAAAAATAAATCCAGGCTGTGATTATTACTGCTAAAAATTAAACAATTTTCAATTGTATATATTCACAATTTACCTAAAAATAAGAAAAAGATGTTGAAAATTACATCCTTTCAAATTGGAAACATCAAACAGCAAATAAATGTAAACATATTCTCGAACCGAATACTTTTAATATTCGAATTGAAGCCTCACCAAAGATATTGTTATATCAACAATGAAATTGTTTTTTTCAAACAAGTGATTTTGTTGATTCAACGTTATCTTTGTGGAGGTTTCCATTGTAAAATTGAAACGTTTTTACTTTTTCATCATAATGAATGGGTATTAGTTTTACTAATACGAATGACTTCTTCATAAACGCCTAGTTTTTGTTTTATTCGTAAATAACAACATTGAAAATAAAAAAATAAAATTTTTGGACCAACGACACAAGCTACGAAAAGCATGAGGAGGATATGCGTAGTTTTTTGTCTAAACCGTAAAAAATAACAATAAAAGGCCAGAAGAAGGTGAAACACAGGATCTACTTTGCAAGGTGTAGCTGCTCTAGGCAACTGACTGACCCTCAACACTTTGACGCGCCACGCTCAGTCAAAGCTATGGGTGAACGGCTCCTCAGAAACTATTCTATCAGCAGCGGTGAAGACATCTAACACCGATGACAACAACCAAGCTGCCCCGATGGAAGAGCAGTTGACTGGGCTCTCTGCAAAAAGAGAAAAACCGTAGCGGTACCCAGAAATTGAATGTCCGCGTAGCGCGGCTTTTAAAAAGCAGCCAAGGCTCCTTAAAAGGGGCTTTGGGTGCCGCAACATCATCTGGAGCAACTTCTCATGCTCGTTCTACGGGAAAGAGGAAGAAATACTCTGAAGAGTCTCCCCGAAGAGGAAGTTGGAACGGCAGCAGGCTCTATAAGCACAGGGCCTCACCTTCTGCCATTGCATCGGGTTATCCTGAAGCCTGCCTAACTCCCAAGAAGCTCGACACGCCAGAGACATCTCGTCAAGCGGCTGACTAGAGAAAGAAACACCAGCTTTCAGGCTCAAGGGGGGACTCAACCTGTAGGTTAGGGGATGAAGTGTTTCCAAATGTACTGCAGAGCGGCGTTACTGATTCCTGGCAACGGTTGAAAATCTGACGGTAGTTCTCGTGCATTTGCGCTTCCAGAAACCTACTCTACGAATTGATTCTTGTAGGGTAAATTCCAACAGACACAGCGCTAGACCGAAAGAGACAGGCTGGATTCTAGCTGTAGGTTTCCTCGGAACCTCAATCAGGGCCCTCGCGGCTTGAGATCACCGTCTCTGTCTAGGCCTTCCGAGTGTCCCAACAGGGCTCCATAAGGGAACCACAAGCGACCCGAGACGCTTCGGATTAACCTATTGGTAGTAGAGAAAGGAATCTTCATGATGCAGATGAATTTGCACCACGGCGAAGGCGCCTCGACAGTTCTAATCAGGCGTATGGCAGTGTTACAGACAGGCATTGCCCTAATCCAAGAACCCTGATCATACAGTGCAAAGGCTTCAATTCAGCACTGTCAAGATCCTTTGACCGAATAACAACAAAATAAGTGATCACCTTGTTCTGTTGCTCATTCTCCGTCGATCACTTGCATAGCTCTATTAATAAAGGTACTGAACCAATTTTATGGGAGAATACACTATGTCAGATACTATTGGAACAGCGCTGACTGTTGAAAGTGATTGGGATTGAGGTAAAAGAAATATCAGGATTCTTAGTGTTCCTAATTCATAAAAAAGTATCGAATTAGAAAAATCGATCTTCATCATTGGTCACTTTGTTTTCTACCAATAAAATAATTGTACCCTTTTTTATCAATTAAGCGTAAACACGATTGCCCAACTGGGGTTCAACTGGTTTGCCCCAATCTGGTGATAGGTTGATCTGAGCATTACAGCCCAGATTTATACAGCAGCAATACTGAATGATCACATAATGGGAGCTGTCATTGGTAGTCAGAACTTTTGTTTACCATTAATTCATAAAATAGATCGTTAAAATGTAGTTGTCATAGTCGAAATAAATAAGAACATGAAAATTCAAGAAGTGTTGGAAGACGAGGAAGAGGACACATTAATCTTACAACACTTTTTCAAAAATGGACACAAGCCAGTCATGTAGGCGAGCGACCTGATCCACCTGCAATTAATTGAACACTAAAAAAATGTAATGAAAAGAATCTTAGGGTTTGCTCTAGGGCAGGGTACCCCAAAATCCACAGGTGTAGCCTGACCCAGAATCGATTGCCATTTTCAGGATTTACCCGTTTTTTTCGATGGGAAACTGAGAGAGAATTAATGACCCCTTGATTTGCCTTAACTCTCGCAAAGGATGTATCTTCAGGTGTTCTTAACGAAATCTCAGGATGTCTGTTCATGAATTTTCGGTACCAATCCTTTCCAGCTGATCCGATGGTTTTGTTGAAATTGTGAACCATTCCTAAGTTCTTAGCAAATTGAAAAGCAACTCGTCGTTACTCGTTTTGAGTAAGTCAAAAAAAGTTGCTATCCATTATTCGAATATGTTCCACGAGTTCTTTTTCTTGATATTCACTAAATGTTGGTCGACATTTAGCATGCTGAAAAAACTTTACTTGATCAAGGCCGCCCGTTTCTAACATTCTCTTACATCTGGGTTCTAGAGTCAAGGCTGGAATTTGATACTTCTCGGAGGCTTTTGTGAAACTTGACTTCTTTTCCAGAATGTCTTTTAGAGCCCCATTTTCGAAAAATTTTAATTCCTTTCCTGATTTAGAAACATAGCTTCCAAAATTGACTGAAACTTTGGCGAGATGAGGGGGGAGGAGGCAGCACAGACGAGGCGAACCAATATAATTTTTTATTTCCTCTCAAATCCTTTCGCATTTCGCATATTTTTACTTTTCTGCTTTCGTCCCTATAATCATTTTCTAGTATAATTCCCTCGTCATTGTAAAGGTCTGTGATATTCAACTTTCTCAGATACGCTTGCTTCCTATCCTTAACGGTTATGCGGGTTTCCTCATTCCACCGAGCATCACCAGACATTCTTCCTACAACCGCAGTACCACACACTTCAGTTGCACTCCTGATAATGATTTCCTGAAACAATGTCCATACGAACTCTATATATTCATTGCGTATTAGCATCTTTCAAACTGTCTTAACTAGGCGTTCATTCATCTTACTCTAAAAATCTATTCACAGTTCCGGTTTCTGTAAAATCTCTATCTTGATTCACATGTGTCTTATCTTTTTAGTTCTTTATCTTCTCCATCCTTGACCTAAGTTCATTTCTGAAATCAAGAGGTAATGATCCGCGCCACATTCAGAACCTCTCATAACACTGGTATATTTCACTAGGCAACAGGTTAAATCAGTGAGGTTCTCTGGTTACTCCGTACCAGAAGTCATCTGGTCGTGCACGTTGTCGTCCGTAAGCTGGTTAGGTATGAGCTACGTGCTGGTTCACCCAGTCAAGGTCAGACAATCACAAAATAATTAGTCGGAAGGTTTATTTGTCATGTGGAAAAGAAATACAGAACGGTTAATTACGCATTCAATATAGGATCCTTTATTGTGAGAAATACAAAGAGAAAAATATCATGATAAATATTCAATCATTCTTTTTTTACAACAAAATGAATCTAAAAAGCGTACATACTGGGGTAGTCCATATTTTGGGATTATTATTTTGATAAGTAATTTGGAGGTGGTTTCCACATGACTCCCTCAGCGAGTTCCGGAGGTACATTAGGTCGCTTGGCTCGATGAATGGTTCCTGTCCATAGTTTCCAGAAGTGTCTCCATATATAGGTCTGGGAAGCTTCAACTTCTGATATTTCCATGTTCGGATTTAACCTGACTTTAACTCTTCTTAACTCACCACTACTCATAACATGCACGAATGGACGTAAAACTTCATCTTCCACCATAACTATTCCGATGATGTAATTAGCCAGTATTGCTGCTGTGTATTCCTCTGGTAACGGCATACCTATACGAGGAATCTGATTTGTTTCGAAAAGGATAACAGCAGTTGCATAGGGTGGTAAGAGCATCCGAGCACGTCTCCACAATTCTTCGGGCGTTGGGTGTTCTAGAAAAATATAATTATATAATTAGATAGATAGATAGATAGATAGATAAACGTTTATTTTTCAGCCTGCTGGCCCTTAAAAAAATTGACTTGCTTACACTTCCATTTTTTAGAGAATTTTCTTGACACTAACCCTTAAAACTAACATCCTTCCATACCTTATCTCTAACGCCGCTCGCTCTTATCGTCTTGCCTTCCTCGCTTCGCCTCGCACGCATGTCCCTACTTTCTCGCTTTGCCTCGCATTACCAAACTCTGCCTCCGCGGCTTATACCTAATACTTATCTACTATTTACAATATTTACATTCACTTATATTTACTTCCTCCTCTATTTACAATCTTTCCTTCTCCATTCCTCTTCCTCCTGTTCTTCTCCATCTTACCCGAAACTTCCTTCACTCATGCTACTGCCGTTTTGTCCCCCCTTTCATGCATCAAGACCTTCATGCTTATCCCACTCCTTTCCACATCTACGCACTCCTCCAGCCAGTGCTCCACTCTTGCCTCCCCCTTCCCACATAGTTCACACATCCTCTTTTCCCCTGCGAGCCAGAACCTATTAAAACCCTCCATGCACCCACAACTCATCTTCGCTATAAGCTCCTGACTTCCTTTCTCTCCTTTCTCACACAAATATTGCGCTCTTGCCCTTGGCATAATTCACACATTGTTCCCAATAAACCTTGTCTCTTTTGTTCTCTCTTCCCCTGCTGTCTTCTCTCTCCATGCCGTTTTTCTTAACCAACTCATATGCGTCGATCTGCAGTTCATTCGTTCTAAAATACCTTTCCCTTTCAACCTCCATCTTCCCACCCCCTTGCCTGTTCTCCTTCTCCCACCAACACTCCCTGACCAGCTTACTTCCCCCCTCTTACACAAATTTCTCATCATATTTGCACAACCGACTCCCCGCTAGAATCCCTACACTCGTTCTCCCCGTCTCCCACCTGACAATATAATAAGGCGTGTTCCTTGCCAGCCCCAGTGTCCACTTTACATACCTCTCCTGTGTCCTATTTACCTCTTTGCTTTCCTTCCACCCCCACACCTCTACTCCATACAATAGCACACTCATCACTGGTGAGTCAAACAATTTCATTCTTTTTACAAAATCATCTGCGAATAACTTCTTTACCAACCCCCACACCAGCCTCATCACCACATTTGCCCTCCTCACTCTCTCTTTTAAGTGGCCATCCACTCCGCCATTCATTCGAAACAAGAAGCCCAGGTACACAAACTCTTTCACCTCCTGCACCGCCTTTCCCTTCCACTTCCACTCCCCTACCTTATCTCTTTCCCCTCCTTTTCTGAACACCATAACCTTGGACTTTTCCGCATTCAGTTCTAACCTGTTCTTATCCAGGTATCTCCTCAACCTCTTCATCATTTCCTTTAAGGCCTCCTCGCTTCTTGCCAACAACACTATGTCATCTGCATACGCTAGTGACCAAATTCTAACCCCTCCTATCCTGACTCCTCCTACCACTCCGGCCTCCAGCTTACTTTCCATATCCGCAATCAAAATCGCAAAAAGCGTTGGGCTAAGCGGACACCCTTGTCTTACCCCCATCCATCCAGAATCCCTCCGAAATCCCCTACCCTCCTCTTACCTTATCATTGGTCTCTTCATATATCTCCCTTACCCTCTCGATCAGGCCTCTCTCCACTCCCCTATTCCCCATCGCCTCCCACAACCTCCCCCTATCCACCGACGGTAAAGCGCCTGTTAGATCCACAAAAAACGCGTACACTCTCGACCCCTTCTTCGCTAATTCTCTATCCACCACGTGCTGCAGAACGTAGATATTGTCGATAGTACTCCTACCTGCTCTAAAGCCCGCCTGCGTCTCCGGCAATATTTCTTTCCCCTTGACATCTTTCCGCAGCCTCTCCGCCACCACCATCACGTTTACTTTATACGCCGTATTCATTAGCGTAATCCCTCTATAATTTTCCTGCCTATCCTAATCTCCTTTCTTATACAGAGGCACTATTAACCCTTCTCTCCACCCTCGCGGGAATCCCTGTCCCTTCCATACTTTCTTCACTACCTCCTTCAGCCTCTCCCTGACCTCTTGTGTACTAAACAGCCATGCTTCGTTCTCTACCCCATCCAGCCCTGCTGATTTTGACCTTCCTAACTTCCTTATCTGTTTCTCTATCTCCTCGTCATTCAACTCCTCCATCTCTGCCTTCTCCGTTCTTCAACTCCCATCATCTCTCTTCCTTGAATCCGAGCCCTGAAATGATTCTTTAAAAAACTCCCTCCACTCCTCACTCCCTATCTTTTTGCTTGTCCCTACTCTACGCTACCTGAACCTATTTATTATTTTCCAGACGTCCCCCTCTGTATTAACATTTCCTAACTCCTCCTTCATCTGTTTCTCCTTTTCCTGTTCTTTCTTCTTACACATAAATCTAAAACCCTTCCTCATTTCTACGTACTCCTTCCTTTTCGCAGTACCCTCTTTCCACTTCTTATACTTTCTCTTCACCTTCCTTTTCATCTTTTTACATTCCCTATCCCACCACGGCTTCACCATTCCTTTCTTCTTCTTTTTGATTACCTTCTTTTGCACGCACCCTTTCACTTTCTCTTTTAAATCCTCCCATATCTCTTCCACCGTTTCCCCTTCGAAGCGTACTTTCCCTAACTGCTCCTTATACTTCTTTATCGCCTCCCTCGTCCAGCTAACCCTCTCCCCCGTCAACACTTCTTCCCCACATTACCTTCCGCCGCTCACCGCTTATCCGCAACGCTAATGGCTGATGGTCTGATTCTACCCTTCCTTCTATTGCGAATCTCTCCATCTCCTCCCACCCTTGCATATTCATGACTACATAGTCTATCACCGACACCCCCACCTTACCGACATATGTGTATTCTCCCTCTTCGTCCCCAGTTGCCATACCATTTGCCACCGCCCAGCCTCTATCCTCCATCCACTACCTTAGAATCTCCCCCTCCTTATTGATTAACTTATCCTTCAAATTCCTTTCAAAGCTCTCCCCTTCCCTGTAAAGGCCCCCTCCCCTCCCCATCCTCGCGTTAAAGTCCCCACCCAGTACCACCATACCCTCCTCTCTTTCTCCTGACAGGTCTTCCACCCTTTCTTTAATTCTTTCCATCCCATCCTTATTGTACACTGTCACAAACTTACACGTTACCCCTCCTATCTTTACTTCCCTCATTTGCACTCCCTCCCCTTCTTCCTCTCCGTGAGCTTCTTCCTCTAATCTATCTCTAACCCCCGTTATAATTAGATAATTTAAACTTGAAAATATCAGTGCATTTTCAATATTATTGAGAATTTTTTTTTTTTTTTGATTGAAAAATTCTATAAACGACTATTTCTAGTAATCGGAAATTCGGACAATTTATCCGAACGACTTTTTTTGATTAGAAGAAAGTTCGTTAAAGCCGAAGGAGCTTTAACAAAAGAGAATTCACAATCACTAAATTTCAGTTGACGATGGTTTGATTTATTTATTATATTATTTATATTTATAAACAAATTCACATTTCCCAACATTATTTCACAAGTAGACCAAATTTTTTGCGTAAACAAATAAAAATGTATTGCCAGTGCCTCATAGCTGTAATTTTGTTCAAATTGGTAGAAAATACTATTCATTTAAATATTTTCTTAAAAATGTATTTTTTGGTTGAGAATGCAACTAGTTAAAAATAATAATTTTCTTTAATTTTTCAGGATTTAAAAAAATATGGGGTAAACTCAATTTTGCAGAATGTCGAAAAAATCAAAAAATCTTTAGGTTCCTAGAAAAAATTAAAATTATTTTTTATTTTGAAAAATTCATTCGAAGAGAATATTAAAAAAAAATTTTTTTTAACATTTCAAAAGATTTCTAAAATTGTGAAAGAAGAATCTGAAAGATTTTGAGACAGTTTTCTTTATTCTGCAGAATTTAAAGAAAGCTTTCACGAAAAATTTGAATAATTTAAAAATGTTAGAAGCTTCAACATTTTTGAAAGGATTAAGAAAAGAGCCTGTTGAGATTTATAGGAATATTTTTTAGGATTTTTTACCTTGAAAAATGAACTTTAAGAGAAAGTTGAAGAAGATTTCCTCAAATTTCGAAAAAGATCAGAAGATTTTAAAGCAAAATGTTTTAATTGGTAAGATAAAAAAATCGAAGAAATTCAAAAACTATTTTGAAGATTCGAAGATTTTGAGAACGAATTTTTAGCTGTAAAAGATTTTAAAAAAGTAGATTTTTTCAAGATTTCAAACCATAACTTTAGAAGCTAAAAGAATTTTGAAAGATTTCAAGTGAATAAACAAATTTTCTTAAAATTTCTAGAAATATTTGGAAGATTTTGAGGCATTTTTTTAAACATTTTAAATTTTTTTTCAAAATCTTAATTAATACTCCTAAAAGTCCTGAATATCTTTTGAAAAGGCTCGAATTTTTCCTAATATTTTATAAAATTCTGTAAAATAATAATTTTTTTTCAATCTTCTAGATTCTTCTAGACACATCTGAAATACTCAGAAATCTTTTCTAATTTTCTTAAAATTCTTAGGGAAATTCAGAAGATTTTGAGGCATTTTTTTACACTTTGAATGATTTTTTAAAATCTTGAGAAAAACTCGAGTAAGCTAAAAATATTTTTAAGAATTGAAGAGCTTTTTCTAATTTTCTCAAAATTTCTAAAAAAATTCGGAATTTTGTTTCCTTTTTTATCAAAAATTAATTTTTAACGTAAGATTAGAAAATTTATGTATTTAATTGAAAAGACGTATTTTTATGGTACCTGATTAATGTTTTTGGTTAAAAAAACATCTTTTGGTTAAAAATGAAACTATTTTATTGAATGTTCAACTCTTGTGTTGAAAATCTATTTTTTGTTGAAGATTCATCAATTTAGTGGAAAATTGATCCCTTTGGTAAAAGATCTAATTTTTGTTTTTAAAAGTTTTTTTTTTTTTGGTTCCGAATACATTTTTGTATCTGAAAATGTAACCACATCATTTTTGTTTGAAACTTGATATTTTTAATTGAAAATTGATCTTTTCTAGTCAACAATTCAAAGATTCGTTCAAATAGAGAATTAACCTTCTTTGTAGAAAATTCATCCTTCTGTCTCAAAAGTGGAACTGTTTTCTTGAAAATCAGTCAGATTTGGTTGAGGATTCAAATCCTTTTTTTTTTGTTGAATTTACCTTTTTCTGATTACAAATAAAAATATCTTTAGGGGACAATTATCAGTTCAGTGGAAAAATTAACCATTTAATTGTAAATTAACATTTTTGTTGAAAACTCATATTTTTTCTTTGAAATTTATATTTTTATTCGAAGATTCAACTAGTTGAATGAAATTTTGTTTTAATCAAAAATTCAAATACTTGTTGAAGAATTTTTTTTAAATATTTTCGTCGAGTGTGCGTCCGTCGGTCGTACTTTTTTCCAAGGAGGGGAGGTGAGGTAGGGAAAGTGAGAAAAGGGTGGGGGGAGTGAGGGAATGGGAGGGGGAGTGAGGAGAGAGGTATAAAAGTGGGGAGGGGCAGGTAAGGTAAGTGAGAGGGG
>CAKNYM010051796.1:154301-164538 GCA_932195095.1 Andricus curvator | reverse complement strand
ATCGTCTGCGTATGCCAGTGTATATATCTTTTCGTTCCCTATCCTAAATCCTCCCCACTCTTTTCTCTTCATTTCTTCTTCCAAGTCTTATATTAATATATTAAATAAAAGTGGGCTCAAAGGACATCCCTGCCTTACTCCTCTCACCAACCAGAAACTATCTCCTACTTGCTCTCCTACCTTTAGTTTGCTTTTTGTCTCTCTAAAAATTTCCGATACTCTCTTTATTAATCCCTCTCGTATCCCCTTTTTCACCATAACTTTTTCTATCTCGCCTCGGTCTAATATGTCAAACGCCGCCTTCAAGTCCACGAATATTGCTACCATTGCCCCTTTCTCCCTTTTAATCCTCTTATTTACTAAATAGTTCAGAACATATATATTGTCCATCACCCCCATCCCTTGTCTAAATTCTGTCTGATTCGGTGGCTCTATCTTTTTCTCCACAACTTCTTTTTTTAACCTCTCCGATAGAACAATCACATATACTTTATACAATGTTGGCATTAGTGTCACTCCCCTATAATCTTTAACCTCCTCCCCTTTGCCTTTCTTCACTATGGGTATCACTACTCCTTCTTTCCATAACTCTGGCCACCCCTCTCCTCTCCATACTCTATTGCACATTATCCATGCCCATTCCTTTAATTCTGTCCCCCCATATTTCCATACTTCATTTGGAATCTCATCTATACCAGGTGCCTTTCCATCTTTCATCATCCCTAATACCTTGTCTATTTCTTTCCTTGTAATGTCCTCCTCCTCATCTGTTTCCCTACCATCCTTTCCTCCTTTCCTAACTTTCCTCTCTACCCCTCCTAGTAATTCCATAAAATATTTTTTCCATTCTACCATCTCAATATCCTGGTTTACTCTTTTCCTTCTTCGTCTTTCTCTATTTACCACCTCCCAAACCTCTTCTTCCGTCCTAGCCTTTTCCGCTTCTTCTTCAAACCTTTTATTTTTCTCCTCTTTTTTTTGATCACACAACTCATTATACTCCTTCTTTTTTCTCCTATATTCTTCTCCACTACTTGTCCCTTTTCTCCATTTTCTTAATTCCCTTTTCACTTCCTTCTTCTTCTGTTTACAATTCTCATCCCATCCACTTCTATCGCCTCCTTCACTAACTTCTTTTTTGCTTGTGCACTCTAATACTCCTTTTATTTCTCCTATAATTATTTCCATTTCCTCGTTTACGTTTCCTTCCCCCATTTTGATATTCCTGACTTTTTCTTTAAACTGTTCTTTACCTTCCATTGACCAATCCACTCTTCCTGCTTTTTTTACTTTTGCTTCCTTTTTAGCCTTATTGATATTACTCATTTCTCCCTCTACTGTCACTATTATGGGAAAGTGATCCGAATCTACATAATTCCCTACCTCTAGTTTCTTAACCTTCTCTCTTACTTCGTCGTCCACTACCACATAATCAATTACCGTTTCCCTCTTTCCCCCTGCACGTGTATATTCCCCTTCCTCATCCCCCTCTATACTTCCGTTTAGGATAAACCATCCCATCTCCGCTAGGCTCTTTAACAACTTCTTTCCCTCCCCATTCAGTATCTTGTCTTTGGATTTTCTCCCTCGCTCTCCGTCCCATTCCCTTCCTCCTCTATCTCCTGTTCTCGCATTTAAGTCTCCTCCTATTATAAACCTACTCTCTTGCTTATTTTCTTCCATCAGTTCCCACATCTCCTCTGATTTTTCCTGCATATCACCGTTCACATAAACCCCCACTATCTTCCACCTTTCTCCTCCCATATTTATCTCTTCTACTATTAATCCTTATTTATGTCCTATCAACTCTTTTTTATCCTTCTCTGTTATACATTCGTTCCTTACACCCATCACAATTCCTCCCATTGCTCTGCCTTTTTTATTCTTCCTCTTTGCATTTTGAACCTGCCATTTGTAACCTCTTGGTAATCTTCCCCTTACTCTTTCCCATCCCTTTTCATCTAGCCACGTCTTCATCATTACTACTACATCCCATTGTGTTAAATTTTTTATAAACTCCCTATCCTTTCTTTCTAAGCCTGCTATATTCCAGTAGCATATCTTCCAATTTTCCCTACTTTTGTTTCTCGTCTCTTTTTGTTTCCTACTATTTCTTATTTGTTTATCTCCCGTTTTTTTCTCTCCTTGTTTCCCGACTCCTCATTATTTACTATCCGTTTCTTGTCCTCATCCCAATTCCACCATACACCTTCTATTTATATTCTCCCATACTTAACCCATGTTCTTTTTCCCTTTTTTCTTTCCTCTTCCGCTATTTTCCTTAACTTATACTGCATGTTCCTTTCTACCCATGTCAAATCATCCTCTATTCTCTCCAAGTTTCCATATAACACCCTCTTCTTTGTCATCACTTCCCTCTTATGTTCCCATTTCTTCAGTTTCACTAGTACCATTCTTTCCCCTCTTCGCTCTTCCCTTCGTGAAAGTGTGTGATAGCGGTGAAAGTTTGATGCTGAATTTTTCGGATAATTGTGGTGAAATTTGGGGTGAGTGGATTTTGGATGAGTATAGAAGGGTTCGTTTGTGAGGGATTGATTGAGAGATTAAAAGATTGACAAGGGAGTGAGGATATTTTTGGGGATAAAGACAGATTTGTGTGGAAGTTGAGGTTATGTGGGTTTGAGGTTTGTGACAGGGTGGGAGGAACAGGTTGGTCGTAGCAGGGCAGGGTAGAGAAGGAGAAAGGCAAGGCAGGTAGACGCGACGATAGATAGAGACAGAGAACGATAGAAGGCGGGAGAGTTTGAATTGGACTCATGGCTAGCGGAGCGAATGCCAGCAAGGAAAACAGGGATTTAGACCACGTCGTTTCCAGTACACCGATAGGGGAGAACAAAGAAAGGAGGGCAAGGGGCAAGTATAGGAAAACGGTAGAAAAGGATAGATTGAGGGCGAAGAGCGTGGGATCCATCGAGGCATTTATCAAAAGGAAGAGAGAGGAGAGGGAGAGCAGTGAGGACAAGGAATATATAGAGTCAAGCTTGAAAAATCAAAAAATGTATAGATCGCCGCCGGAAAAACATAGTTTTGTAGAGAATGATGAGAAAAATAAGGGAACAGATAGAGACAGAGCTGAGGCTAAAGATCCGTTGGAAAAGGAAAGATTGAAAGAAACGCGCGAAATGATGATAGAAGTAATGGGGATGTATGAAGAAAAGCAGGAGAAACGGGTAGAGGAAATAAGGAAAGAAATTAGGCAGGAAATGGCCGAAATTAGGAAAGAAATGAGGAAATGGGAAGAAGTCAGGGAAAAGCTAGAGAAAAGGATGCAGACGTTGGAGCAAAGACTAGAAAAGAAGGAAGAGCCTAATAAAAAGGTAGACGAGTTGGAAGGCAGATTAAAAAAAATAGAAAGCGCAAACCGTGAGTCTGGAGGTGGGGAGAGTGGGAATAAGGAGAAGGAAAGGTTGAGAAAGATAGAGCAAAGGCTCGAAAAGAAAGAGAGAGAAGAAAGAAAAAGAAACATAGTGATAAAGGGTCTAAGATTAGAGGGGAAGGAGCTAATGGAAGGCGTGCAAGAAGTACTAAAATACATAAATTTTCAACAAAAATAAAATGTTTAATTTTCAGTAAAAAAAAATAATGTTTTACCGAAAAAAATTAATTTTTAACAAAATAGTTAAAATTTTTAACTAAAACAAAAAAATGAATAATTAAGTGAAATTAAATAGTCAACATTTTAATTATAAAGATTAGTTTTGGGCAAAAAAGAAAATTTTTGATAAAATAGTTAAATTTTTTAATGCAAGAAAGAAATTTGTAACCAAAAAGACGATTTTTTAACAAATTACATAAATTTTCAACTAAGAAAGACAAATTTTCAACAAAAATAAAATGTTTAATCTTCAGGAAAAAAATTAATGTTTAACCGAAAAAAAATTAATTTTTAACAAAATAGTTCAATCATTTAACAAAAGCAAAAAAAAATTAAAATTAAAATTAAATGGAGTAGTTAAAATTTTAATTCAAAAGAATAATTTTAGGAAAAAAAATTGTTGATAAAATAGTTGATTTTGTAACGAAAGAAAAAAATTTTCAACCAAAAAGACGATTTTTTAACAAAATACAGAAATTTTCAACTGAGAAAGACAAATTTTTAACAACAACAAAATTTTTATTTTTCGGTAAAAAAAATTAATTTTTATCCGAAAAAATGAATTTTTAACAAAATAGTTTAACTTTTTAACCAAAAAAAAAAATTATATTCAAATGAAATTGAATAGTAAAATTTTTAATCAAAAAGATTAATTTTAAGCAAAAAAAAAACAAATTTTTGATAAAAAAGTTTAGTTTTTAATGAAAAAAAGAAATTTTTAACCAAGAAGACGATTTTTTAACAAAATACATAAATTTTTAACTAAAAAACACAAATTTTCAACAAAAATAAAATGTTTAATTTTTAGTAGAAAAAAAATGTTTAACCGAAAAAAATGAATTTTTGATAAAATAGTTGAACTTTTCAACTATAAAAAAATGAATATTCAAGTGAAATTGAATAGTTAAAATTTTAATTAAAAAGATTAGTTTTAGGCAAAAAAACAAACTTTCATAAAATAGTTAAATTTTTTAATGCAAGAAAGAAGTTTTTAACCAAAAAGACAATTTTTTAACAAAATACATCATTTTCTAGCTAAGAAAGACAAATTTTCAATGAGAATAAAATGTTTATTCTTCAGTAAAAAAATTAGTGTTCAACCGAAAAAAATGAATTTTTAACAAAATAGTTGAACCTTTTAAATGAAGCAGAAAAAAAAAATATTTAAATGAAATTGAATAGGTAGAATTTTAATTTAAAAGATTCATTTTATTATTATTATTATTATAGATTAGCAGTTCGAACTCGAAAGTTCATTGCCTCATCTACCCGAGACCGCCACACATCTCTGTCTTGTGCATTCTCCATCCAGTTTAAGTAATCATGTCCTAGTTCTTTTAGATCATCCCTTACATTTTTCTCCCATCTGTTTCTCGGTCTGCCTAGGGGTCTCTTACCAGTCGGTCTTCCTCTTAAAACTTGCGCCACTGTTCTTTCATTGCCCATTCTTGCTACATGCCCCGCCCATCTTAATTTACGCGCTTTCATTACTCTATTAATATTTGCTGACCCGTAGAGAGCGTGCAGCTCATCATTATGCAGTTTTCTCCACTCGCCGGTCTCTTCGTGCCTTTTTGGACCATAGATTTTTCTAAGTACTTTATTCTCGAAAACTCTAAACCTATTCTCTTCCCCTTTCGTCAGCGCCCACGTTTCACACCCGTACATGACGACCGGCATTATTATCGTTTTGTAAATTCTTACTTTGATGTTTCTAGATAGCGATCGCGATTTTAGTAGCGTGTTTGCTGCATAATAGCACCCATTGCCAGCGTGTAGCCGCGCATTGATTTCCGTTTTAATCTTATTTTCGCTAGTTATAATAGACCCGAGGTATTTAAACTCGTTAACCCTTTCGAATTTCATATTTCCGGCCATTAGATCCCCGTCTTGAATACTTTCTCCGGACCTGACGACGGTCATATATTTTGTCTTCGATTCGCTAACTTCCAAGCCAATCTCTTTGGCTTTTGCGATCAAGATTTCTGCATTTTTAGCTACCGTTTCTTTATCATCCCCTAGTACGTCGAGATCATCCGCATATCCAAGAATTTGTATTACCCCATTGAGGGTAGCACCGGTCGGATTCGCCTGCACTTGCCTAACCACGTATTCTAAAACTAAGTTAAAAAGGACGCACGAAAGTGCATCGCCCTGTTTCAGGCCATCGCGGATCGAAAACTCTTCAGATAAACTACCGTTTACGCGTATTCTACCCTTACTGCCGCTTAAGCAAATTTCGATAAGTCTAACCAATTTTCTTGGCACACCCAAGAACTCTAGGATCCAGTACATTCGCGCGCGTATAATAGAGTCGTAAGCTTTTTTAAAATCGATAAATAGCTGATGTACTGCTTCTTTAAATTCCCATTTCTTTTCTAACAGTTGTCTGATTGTAAACATTTGATCGCTTGTAGATCGGTTTCGGCGGAATCCACACTGGTAATCCCCAATGATTTCCTCGGCAAAAGGAGTTAGTCTACTTAGGATAACATTAGACAGGATCTTGTAGCACGAAGGCACAAGTGAAATTCCCCGATAGTTGTTACAGTTAGTTTTATCGCCTTTTTTAAAGATGGGAATAATGATAGAGGTATTCCATTCTTCCGGCATGCGTTCTGTTTTCCAAACTGCGCGTATCAATTTACAAATTTGCCTTGTGAGGCAAGGGCCTCCATTTTTTATCAGTTCTGACGGTAGGTCATCGATGCCCGCGGCTTTGTTATTTTTCAACTTCTTTATGGCCATTTCTATTTCTATATCAGTAGGATCGTTAATTAATAGATCAGCAGTGTGGATTTCGCCGAGATTACCTTCAACGGGGGCTTCGCGTACATTTAATAGTTTATCGAAATAATCTTTCCATAAATTCAGTCTCTCTGTCGCATCGGCTACTAGATTGCCATTTTCGTCCCTCATTACTTCCGTTCTACTTTGAAAGCCTTTCCTTATAAAATTGATTCCCCTGTACATCTCACGCGGGTTATTTTGTTTATTATGCGCTTCTATTGCTAGTATTTTATTCTTTTCCCACTCCCTTTTCTTGGATCTATAGAGCCTATTTGTACTTTTGCTAATCTCGAGATATTTCTTATGTGTTTGATCGCACTTATTTTGTAAACTACTTAGTCTGGCCTTCCGACGTTTCTCAAACCAGAGTTTGCACTCTTCGTCAAACCATGGTTTGCTTTTGGTTACTTTCTTAAAACCTATCGTAAGTTTCGCGGCTGCCTTTATCGCCTTTTTCGTATTGCTCCACAGGGTTTCCGGGTCCTCCTCGTGATTATTGTTATCGTCTCTCTGTTCTTGGAGAGCGTCGAAACTATTAGAAATCTCAACTTGGTAATTTAATGTTTCTGTTGCTGTTTTGAACTTATCTATATTGAAACGAACTGTTGGCTCTGTGCGGCTTGTTTTCTTACTTAACGCTAGCCTAGATCTTAGTTTTACTATCACGAGAAAATGGTCTGAATTTAGATCCGCTCCCCTATACGATCTTATATCGAGAATGTTTGTATGACGTCTTCTGTCTATTAGAACGTGATCAATCTGATTGTGAGTTTTACCATCTGGTGATGTCCAGGTGGCCTTATGTATATTTTTATGCTTGAAATATGTGCTTTTGACAACGAGGTTCTTTGAAGCTGCAAAGTTTATTACTCTGGTTCCATTATCATTACTGACGTCATGCAAACTTTCTGATCCTATTGTAGGCCTATACATTGGTTCTTTTCCAATTTTCGCGTTGAAATCCCCCAATACTATTTTTGCGTCAAACGTTGAGAACTTGTCAAAAACCTGCTCGATTGTTTCATAAAAAAGATCTTTAGTGTCTTCGTCTTTGTCCTCGGTGGGGCAGTGCACATTGATTAATACGTGTTTGCTGAAATTACCCTTTAGTACAATGTATGATAACCGGTCGTTAATGAATTGCATGTCGATAAGTGCTTGCGAAATTCGTTTATTAATAAGAAAACCAGTCCCCAGTCTTTGCCCCTTAGCTCCCCCATAGTGAAAAGTATAGTCATCCTTAGAAATTGACGCGAAATCGCCCGACCAGCAGGTTTCTTGAAGTGCTATTACGTCAGTTTTGTATTCAATTGCTATCTTAATGAGTTCGCTAAGTCGGCCAGTTTTTAGACTACGCGCGTTTAGAGTTCCCACCCTTAGATCTTTAACTGTAGTTTTTTGTTTTTGCAAGTTAGCCATGGTAGTTTCAAGATAATCCGCACGTTAGGATCCTATTCCGATCGTAGGTGAGTCCACTGTCCCAGGAGTGATAACCCCCATACCTCCCTAGGTCTAAGTATGGGAGCTTTCCGACTCTGACAAGGACCATGTCAACTTGTCGTCAGACACATTACAGTTTCATCCTCGTACCCTAACGTCCCCCTGCAAGGCAGCGCGCCTACTGGCATCAATACCCCTTTGGCCCTATGCAGGCGAATCATTCCACACATCCCTTGCGGGCAGTGTCATCGCTGCAGTGTCCAATGGGCAGCAGGATTTTTCCCTTACAAGATTTTTAGTTTTGGTTCGGGTATAGTTTCTAGGTGGGTACACGCTGCACCTTGGCTTGCCAGAACCCACCCATTGTGTATGAACGCGAATGGGTGGGCCCCCCCAAGCCATGGTTGTCGTGTACCTATTTTTTACCAGTGCTAGATTCACCACACCCACGACTGGCTCCTATCGGCTGTCCGCGACTGCTTATTCTTGTATTCGCAGTTAACCTTGGGGGCTGTTCAGCCTTACGGGCCGTTCCTCTATCCGCAACCTGAGGACGCGCTACGTAGTGGTGATAGGAACCCACCGAGTAGAAAAGATTCATTTTAGGGAGAAAAATACAAATTTTTATAAAATAGTTGAATTTGTAACGAAAGACAAAAATTTGCAACCAAAATGACGATTTTTTAACAAAATACATACATTTTTAATTGAGAAAGACAAATTTTCAACAACAACAAAATTCTTATTTTTCATTATAAAAAAATTAATTTTTAACCGATAAAATGCATTTTGAACAAAATAGTAGAACTTTTTAACTAAAACAAAAAAAGAAAATAATATTCAAATGAAATTGAATAGTTAAATTTTTAATCAAAAAGATTAATTTTAAACAGCAAATAGAAAACAATTTTTGATAATACAGACGATTTTTTAACAAAACACATAAATTCTCAACTAAGAAGGGCCAATTTTCACAAAAAATAAAAAGTTAAATTTTCAGTTAAAAATTAATTTTAAACCGAAAAAAATTAATTTTCAACAAAATAGTTAAACTTTCAACTAAAAATGATAAATTTTTTTTAAGAAATAGGATGGTTAAGTTTTCAATTCAAAAGATTCCGTTCTAGTAAAACGATTGAATAAAATAGTTTAATTTTTAACGGAAGAATTGATTTTTCAACCAAGGAGACGTTTTTTTTTAAAAAAAAAAGACTTTTTAACCGTGCTTAGATTGCCTACACAGTAGATTAATTTTTCTTCAAATTGTTGAATTTTTAACCAAAACCCGGAATTTTTAACTCTCGATTAATTTTTTTTTTAAATGTGGATTACTCCGGCTCACAAGTCTATGCAAAATAAATAAATAATAACAGATTCAATATAGCATCCTTTATTTATTATAAAGGGAAATACAGGGTCGGCCCAGGACTGGGCCAAAGTCGGGACAGCCCTGGCCCCTGATTATTTTCGTTAAAACCAGTATATTTTCACAATGAAATGTATCCAAAAAGTGTCAATACACACAGATTCAACAAAAATATTAGTTTATGCAATTTCGTCTTCTGGAAGGGGTACCATGCGCTCTGCTGGATGAGTATCTCCTTTCCATAAATTGTGGTAGAAAACTGACATATGATTATCTTTATCCGACATTTCCGAAATATCTCTGGGGTTGTTTAATTTAGCTTTAACATACACATATTTACTATTGTCCTTCAGACACTTTAATGGACGACAAAGTTTATCTTCAAAGACTGCACAGAAGATGAATCCATCCATTACTGCTGCATCATATACATTTGGTAACTCCCTTTGATCACCAGTCTTAGGATTAATTTCGTAAATATTTATATCAAATTTGATAGGATAGATGGCTATGGTTGCAAGGGGTCGACTGGAACTACCACGAGTCCATCCAATTTTTTTGAATATTCTTCGGACCATAGCTAATTCTGGAACAACAAATTATGAGCAGAAAATTAATTATTGCATTAATTATTAACTGATGGGTATAGATGATAGTATAGATCAGAAATATTAGGATCCGCAAGTGGCTGTTTCATTTTAATTTTTTTAAATTTGCAAAATTACGGTCATGTTGAATTTTGGCATCACATTTTTTTGAATTATTGATATTGCTAAAGTCTTGCAACGAATTTTAAAAGAACTTTAAATATTATGGAGAACAGTCTACGATTTAATATAATACAATTTTTTTTTAATTTTGCGCAAAAAATGCAAAAACATTTTGAATTCAGCTTTTGTCAGTAATACACCTTTTGATTTTTTCCTAGGTAGGATATAAGAATTCTTTATAATTTTATCTTTCATTTAAAAAAAATTGATAGTGACTCTTCTAGATCACGAGATATTGCCATTTCAGTGAGACTG
>CAKNYM010051796.1:137827-148715 GCA_932195095.1 Andricus curvator | reverse complement strand
AACATTGGGATCTTTTATTGTTATGGTTTTGACCGGATAAAATGTTTTAAATAAGTTGATTTTAAATAAGTTGAAGTTAATTGTTTTTTGTCTACTACTCTAAAATCAATATTTTTTTAAATATTTATTTTTATTTCTAAATTGTGAAAAAATTTCTCTCAAACTCCGCTGGGATTTGAACCCAGGTCTTTCAGTTGGCCGGTCTGATGCTCTTACCCACTAAGCTACCAAAAGACGAGATTAATTTTTTCAAATTGAATTCAGACGTAATTCCTTGTACTTGTAAGATTCATTTTTTTTGTGGTAAGAGCATCAGACCGGCAATCTGAAAGACGTGGGTTCGGATCCCAGCGGAGCTTGAGAGTAATTTTTTCACATTTTAGAAATAAAAATCAATATTGCAAAAATATTTTTTCTACACCAGTAGACAAAAAAACAATTATTGAAGTATTTTAAAAATATTTTAATTTGAAATAAAAGAGAAATGAGATCAACCAAAGTTTGCTGGCTTGAAATAAAAAAAGTTATTTTCATTTTGACGATTTCGAACAGGAAATAAATACTTTTGTGTATCTTGCAGTAGTCGCTATCACATTTGGCCTTCTACTTATTTTTGTATTTCATATCTCTGTTTTTTCAACACGTTTCATTACACAAAAGTTTTTAAACAAATTTTATAAGAAAAACAGAAAAAAAATAATTTGCCTGAAATAGATAAATTTTCAGCCCAGAAAGTTTAATTTTTAACAAAAATGTTAATTTTTGACGAAGAAAAGAGACTTTTCAGAAATAAAAAAAGAATCTTCTACCAAAATAGTTGAATTTTCAACAAAAAAAAATATTTTTGAAACCAAAAATTGAATCGTCATATTTTCTCTTTGAAAAATAAATTCTTAACGCAAAAAAAATTATTTTTCAACACGTTGATGAATTTTCAACGAAGAAGATTAATTTTTCAACGAAAAAGATGAATTTTTAACAAAATGCCATGAATTTTCTGCAAAATGGATGAATTTTCAACTTATAGAGGACAAAGTGAATCTTTAAAAAAATTAATTTTTATTTTCACTTTCAATCAAGTAAATTAATTTTCAATCTGAAAATCTGAATTTTCAACTGAAATGAGTCATTTTCAACCAAAAAAAAAAATAATTTTTTCAAATGTAGTTTAACTTTAAACCAAGTAGTAGATTTTTCAACCAAAAAACCTGAATTCTCAACGAATCATTTAACAATTTATATTTCAACCAAAAAAAATTTTTATTTTAAATAAAAAACAGATCAAGAATTTTTAACAGAATAGTTAAATTTTTAAACAAAACAGATTAATTTTCAACCAAATAGTTGAATTTTTAGTTAAAAAAGGTAAGTTTTCAACCAACAAGATTTATTTTCTACCACAAAGACGAATTTTCAACAAAAAATTTGAATATTTTTCAACTGGAAATATCAATGTTTAATTAAAAATATTAAAAAATGGGATAGTTTCAAATTTCAAGTAAAAAAATAATAATTCCGAACAAATTAGTTCAATTTTCAAATAAGTGTTTGAATTGTTGATTAAAGATGATTAATCTTTAACAAAGTAGTTTAATTTTCAACAAAATAATTGAATTTTCAACAAAATAATTAAATTTTCAAAAAAATAAATTTTCAACTAAATGGTAGAATTTTCAACTAAAAAGATGAATCTTCAACCAAAAAAAAAAAAGAATTTTTTACAAATTATTTCAATTCTTAACTCTCTAATTGTAAGAAAATAAAGAAATTCCCAACCAAATATTTGAATTTTTGACTGAAAAAGAAAAATATTCAACCAAAAATGGAAACTTTAATTTTTAAGTGAGAAAAAAAATAATTTTAAACCAAAAATAAAAAATTTTAATTTTCAACGAAAGGGATGAATCTTCAACAAAAAAAAGACTTTTTTACAAATTAGTTCAACTTTAAACTCTCTAACAAAATAGTTGCATTTTCAACAAAACATTAAATAAAAAAACTTATTTTCATTTGAAAGATTTCGAATAGAAAATAAATTGAAATGAAAATTTATCTAAAATTATATATACTATATTTACCAGGGTAAGGGAAAACCACAAAGACCAAAAAGAGGACGCTGATAAAGTTCCTCATTTTCTTCAATTAAAAAAAAATCACTTGTAAAGAATGTCGATAAGATTGTGACAAATAAATTTTTCCCAAATGTTTCCTCGTTTTTTATTCTATTCACCGTCTCATTTGGCCTTCTAAATTATTTGTGTTTCCTATCTCTGAGCCCAGAAAAATAGTCGCCTTGAAGTAAAGAGAAGCGAAGAGAATCATTTTTAAGTAACGAAAAATTTTTATTGGAACACGAAAAAATTATTTAAGTAAAAAAAATTCTTTGAAGAAAGAAAAAAGGAAAGAAAAAAAAAAGAAGCACGAAAGAAGAAAGAAAAATAGAAGAAAAACTAAAGAAGAAAAAAAAAGAAAAAAGGACAGAAGAAAAAGAAAGATAGAATGAAAGGAAGAAGAAAGAAAGACGAAAGAAAGAAAGAAAAAGAAAGAAAGTAGAAAAAAGAGAGAAAAAAGAGAGAAAGAAGGAAGAAGCAAAGAAAAGAAGAAGAAAGAAACTTTTTTTTTGATTGAGAGCCTATGAATTTAGGAAACAAATTTAATTAATTTAAATAATTGATAAAAAGAAGTCTTGCATATTTCTCACTAAACAAATTTTTTAATTTGTTACTTAACTTAAAACTGCCTCGAATGAAAGAAACCGTTTTCTTAGCATAAATTTTATAATTTAGGAAAAATATCTTTGAACAAAAATTATTTTAAATTAACAGAAAATTTTAATTGCAACAAAAAATAATTTTTTGAACCCAAGAAATTCCATCGAATCAAAATAAATTATTTTAAATCAAGAAAAATTTTCTTTGCATCAAAAAAACTTTCATTTGAATGAGGGAAAATAATTTTTTTTTCATTCAAATTTAATTTATTCAAAATATTCATTGGCCCTCAGTCAAATAAAAGTTTCTTTGATGAAAAAGAAAAATTTTCAACCAAAAAGATAAATCTGCAACCAAAAAAAAATTTTATTAACAAATTAGTTCAATTTTCAAGTAAGTTGTGAAATTTTTGATCAAATATGATGACTGACAAAATAGTTTTATTTTCAATAAAATAATTAAATTCTGAACCAAATGGTAGAATTTGCAACCAAAAAGATGAATCTTCAACAAGAACAGAAAAAATATTTTTTACAAATTACTTCAACTCTTTAAAAAAATGAAAAAATTTCCAATGAAATATTTGAATTTTGAACTAAACAAGAAAAGTTTTCAACCAATAATGGAAATTTTAAGTAAAAAAATAATTTTAAAACAAAAATGAAACGAGTTTTTAAAATAGTTAAATTTTCAGCCAAAAAGATAAATCTTCAACCACACAAAAAAATTAACAAATTAGTTCAATTTTAAAATTATTAGTTAAATTTTTGATAAAATACGATTAATCTCTAAAAAAAGTTTTAATTTCAACTAAATAATTAAATTTTCAATCAAATGGTAGAACTTTCAACCAAAAAGATAAATCTTCAACCAAAAAAAAAAATAATTTTTAACAAATTAGTTCAAATCTCTAAAAATATAGAAATTTTCAATCAAATTTTGGCATTTCGGACAAACAAGAAAAATTTTGAACCAAAAATGGAAATTTTAAGTGAGAAAATAATTTGACAACAAAAATTAAACGAGTTTATAAAATAGTTAAATCTTCAGCCAAAAATATAAATCTTCAACCAAAAAAAAAAATTATTTTTAACAAATTAGTTCAACTCTCTGAAGAAATAAAGAAATTTCCAATCAACTATTTGAATTTTGGACTAAAAAAGAAAAATTTTCAAATAAAAATGGACATTTTAAATTTTAAGTGAAAAAATAATTTTTAACAAAAATAAAACGAGTTTTCAAAATAGTTAAATTTTCAGCCAAAAATATAAATCTTCAACCAACAAACAAATACTTTTTAACAAATTAGTTCAACTCTCTAAAAAAATAAAGAAATTTCCAATCAAATATTTGAATTTGGGAGTAACAAAGAAAAGTTTTCAACCAAAAATGGACATTTTAAATTTCAAGTGAAAAAATAATTTTTAACAAATTAGTTCAACTCTCTAAAAACTAAAAAAATTTCCAATCAAATATTTGAATTTCAGACTAAAAAAGAAACTTTTCAACCAAAAATGGAAATTTTAAATTTTAAATAAAAAAATAATTGGAAAACAAAACTAAAACGAGTTTTTAAAATAGTTCAATTTTCAGCCAAATATATAAATCTTCAACCAAAAAAAATAAAATAATTTTTAACAAATTAGTTCAACTGTCTAATAAAAAAGAAATTTCTAATAAAATATTTGAATTTCGGACTAACAAAGAAAATTTTTCAACCAAAAATGGAAATTTTAAGTAAAAAAATAATTTTTAACAAATTAGTTCAACTCTCTCAAAAAATAAAAAAATTTTCAAACAAATATTTGAATTTCAGACTAAAAAAGAAAGTTTTCAACCAAAAATGAAAATTTTAAGTGAAAAAATAATTTGAAAACAAAAATAAAAAGAGTTTTCAAAATAGTTAAATTTGTAGCCAAAAATATAAATCTTCAACCAAAAATATAATAATTTTCAACAAATTAGTTCAACTCTCTGAAAAAATATAGAAATTTCCAATTAAAAATTTGCATTTCGGACTAAAAAAGAAAAGTTTCAACCAAAAATGGAAATTTGAAATTTTAGGTAAAAAAATAATTTGGAAACAAAAATAAAACGAGTATTTAAAATAGTTCAATTCTCAACCAAAAATATAAATCTTCAACCAAAAAAATATTAATTTTCAGTAAATTAGTTCAACCCTCTAAAAAAATAAAGAAATTTCCAATCAAATTTTTTGAATTTTGGACTAAAAAAGAAAAATTTTCACATAAAAATGGAAATTTTAAATTTTAAGTGAAAAAATAATTTTCAACAAATTAGTTCAACTCTCTAAAAAAATACAAAAAATTTCAATCAAATATTTGAATTTCAGACTAAAAAAGAAAGTTTTCAACCAAAAATGGAAATTTTAAATTTTAAGTGAAAAAACAATTTGAAAACAAAAATAAAACGAGTTTTTAAAATAGTTAAATTTTCGTCCAAAAATATAAATCTTCAACCAACAAAAAAATAATTTTTAACAAATTAGTTCAACTCTCTAAAGAAATAAAGAAATTTCCAATCAAATATTTGAATTTTGGACTAAAAAAGAAAAGTTTTCAACCAAAAATGGAAATTTTGAATTTTTAGTGAAAAAATAATTTGAAAACAAAAATAAAACGAATTTTTAAAATAGTTAAATATTCAGCCAAAAATATAAATCTTCAACCAAAAATATAATAATTTTCAACAAATTAGTTCAACTCTCGGAAGAAATATAGAAATTTCCAATTAAATATTTGCATTTCGGACTAAAAAATAAAATTTTTCAAGAGAAAATAAAAATTTTAAATTTTAATTAAAAAAATAATTTGAAAACAAAAATAAAACGAATTTTTAAAATAGTTGAATTTTCAGCCAAAAATATAAATCTTCAACCAAAAATATAATAATTTTCAACAAATTAGTTCAACTCTTTAAAGAAATAAAGAAATTTCCAATCAAATATTTGAATTTGGGACTAAAAAGAAAAATTTTCAAATAAAAATGGACAATTTAAATTTTAAATGAAAAAATAATTTTTAACAAATTAGTTCAACTCTCTGAAGAATAAAAAAAATTTCAATCAAATATTTGAATTTCAGACTTACAAAGAAAATTTTCAACCAAAAATGGAAATTTTTAATTTTAAGTGAAAAAATAGTTTGAAAACAAAAATAAAACGAGTTTTGAAAATAGTTAAATTTTCAGCCAAAAATATAAATCTTCAACCAACAAAAAAAAATAATTTTTAACAAATTAGTTCAACTCTCTAAAAAAATAAAAAAAAATTCCAATCAAATATTTGAATATCGGACTAACGAAGAAAAGTTTGCAACCAAAAATGGAAATTTTAAATTTAACGTAAAAAAATAATTTGAAAACAAAAATAAAACGAATTTTTAAAATAGTTAAATTTTCAGCCAAAAATATAAATCTTCAACCCAAAATATAATAATTTTCAACAAATTAGTTCAACTCTTTAAAGAAATAAAGAAATTTCCAATCAAATATTTGAATGTGGGACTAACAAAGAAAAGTTTGCAACCAAAAATGGAAATTTTAAATTTTACGTAAAAAAAAATTTGAAAACAAAAATAAAACGAGTTTTTAAAATAGTTAAATTTTCAGACAAAAAGATAAATCTTCAAAAAAAAAAAAAAAATCAGTTCAATTTTGAACTAAGTAGTCAAATTTTTGATCAGAAACGATTACTCCCTAAGAAAATAGTTTTATCTTCAAATAAATAAATACATTTTCAACCAAATTGTAGAATTTTTAACTAAAAAGATGAATCTTCAAAAAAAAAATTTTTCTTACAAATTAGTTCAACTTTCCACTCTAAAACAATTAAGAAATTTCCAATCAAATATTTGAATTTTGGACTAAAAAAGAAAAATTTCCAAATAAAAATGGACAATTTAAATTTTAAATGAAAAAATAATTTCTAACAAATTAGTTCAACTCTCTACAGAAATAAAGAAATTTCCAATCAAATATTTAAATTTTGGACTAAAAAAGAAAAATTTTCAAATAAGAATGGACATTTTAAATTTTAAGCGAAAAAATAATTTTTAACAAATTAGTTCAACTCTCTAAAAATATAAAAAAAATTTCCAATCAAATATTTGAATTTCGGACTAACAAAGAAAAGTTTGCAACCAAAAATGGAAATTTTAAATTTTACGTAAAAAAATAATTTGAAAACGAAACTAAAACGAGTTTTTAAAATAGTTAAATTTTCAACCAAAAATATAAATCTTCAACAAACCAACAAATAATTTTTAACAAATTAGTTCAAACCTCTAAAGAAATAAAGAAATTTCCAATGAAATATTTGAATTTTGGACTAAAAAAGAAAAATTTTCAAATAAAAATGGACAATTTAAATTTTAAGTGAAAAAATAATTATTAACAAATGATTTCAACTCTCTAAAAAAATTTAAAAAAATTAAATCAAATATTTGAATTTCGGGCTGAAAAAGAAAAATTTTAAAATAAAAATGAACATTTCAAATTTTAAGTGAAAAAATAATTTTTAACAAATTAGTTCAACTCTCTAAAAAAATATAAAAATTTCCAATCAAATATTTGAATTTCAGAGTAAAAAAGAAAGTTTTCAACCAAAAATGGAAATTTTAAATTTTAAATAAAAAAACAATTTGAAAACAAAAAATAAAACGAGTTTTTAAAATAGTTAAATTTTCAGCCAAAAATATAAATCTTCAACCAACAAAAAAATAATTTTTAAAAAATTAGTTCAACTCTCTAAAGAAATAAAAAAATTTCCAATCAAATATTTGAATTTTGGACTAAAAAAGAAAAGTTTTCAACCAAAAATGGAAATTTTAAATTTTTAGTGAAAAAATAATTTGAAAACAAAAATAAAACGAATTTTTAAAATAGTTAAATTTTCAGCCAAAAAAAATAAATCTTCAACCAAAAATATAATAATTTTCAACAAATTAGTTCAACTCTCGGAAAAAATATAGAAATTTCCAATTAAATATTTGCATTTCGGACTAAAAAAGAAAATTTTTCAACAGAAAATAAAAATTTAAAATTTTAATTAAAAAAATAATTTGAAAACAAACTAAAACGAGTTTTTTAAATAGTTAAATTCTCAACCAAAAATATAAATCTTCAACCAAAAAAAGAATAATTTTCAGCAAATTAGTTCAACTCTCTATAAAAATAAAGAAATTTCAAATCAAATATTTGAATTTTGGACTAAAAATGAAAAATATTCAAATAAAAATGGACATTTTAAATTTTAAGTGAAAAAATAATTCTTAACAAATTAGTTCAACTCTCTAAAAAAATAAAGAAATTTCCAATCAAATATTTGAATTTTGGACTAAAAAAGAAAAGTTTTCAACCAAAAATGGAAATTTTAAATTTTTAGTGAAAAAATAATTTGAAAACAAAAATAAAACGAATTTTTAAAATAGTTAAATTTTCAGCCAAAAATATAAATCTTCAACGAACAAAAAAATAATTTTTAACAAATTAGTTTTAACTCTCTAAAAAAAATAAAAAAATTTCCAATCAAATATTTGAATTTCGGACTAACAAAGAAAAGTTTGCAACCAAAAATGGAAATTTTTAATTTTACGTAAAAACAATAATTTGAAAACAAAAATAAAACGAGTTTTTAAAATAGTTAAATTTTCAGCCAAAAATATAAATCTTCAACGAAAAATATAATAATTTTCAACAAATTAGTTCAACTTTCTGAAAAAATAAAGAAATTTCCAATCAAATATTTGAATTTCAGACTAAAAAAGAAAAGTTTCAACCAAGAATGTAAAATTTTAAATTTTAAGTAAAAAAATAATTTTTATACAAAAATGAAACGAGTTCTTAAAATAGTTAAATTCTCAACCAAAAATATAAATCTTCAACCAAAAAGTTAATAATTTTCAGCAAATTAGTTCAAGTCTCTAAAAAAGTGAAGAAATTTTCAATCAAATATTTCAATTTTGGACAAAAAAAGAAAAATTTTTATTTAAAATTTAAATTTTTAATTTTAAGTGAAAAAATAATTTTGAAACAAAAATGAAACGAGTTTTTAAAATAGTTAAATTTTCAGCCAGAAAGACAAATCTTACAAAAAAATTTAAAAAACCAGTTCAATTTTCAACTGAGTAGTCTAATTTTTGATCAGAAAATGTTACTCCCTAAGAAAATAGTTTTATCTTCAAAAAAATTAATTTTCAACCAAATAGTAGAATTTTTTACTAAAAAGATGAATCTCCAAAAAAAAAATTTTTTACAAATTAGTTCAACTTTCCCCTCTAAAAAATTAAGAAATTTTCAACCTATTATTTGAATCTTGGACTGAAAGAGAAAAGTTTTCAACCAAAAATGGAAATTTTAAATTTTAAGTAGGAAAAAATAATTTTTAACAAATTAGTTCAATTTTCAACTAAATAGTTAAATTTTTGATAAAATACGATTACTCTCGAAAAAAAGTTTTATTTTCAACAAAATAAATAAATTTTCAACCAAATGGTAGAATTTTCAACTAAAAAGATAAATCTCCGATAAAAAAAAAACTTTTTACAAATTAGTTCAACTCTCTAAAAATATAGAAATTTTCAATCAAATCGCTATCTCGTTTGTCCTTCTAATTATTTGTATTTCATATCTTTGCTCTCAGAAAAATATTCGCCTTAAATGAAAGAAACCATTTCCTTAACATAATTTTCATAATTTAGGAAAAATATCTTTGGAATAAAAAAAATTGTTTCAAATTAACGTAAAATTTTGATTGCGACAAAAAATCATGTATTTGAACTTGAGAGATTCCATTGAATCAAAAGAAATTTTTTTAAATGAAAAGGAATTTTCTTTGATTCAAAGAAATTTTGTTTGACTCAAAAAAATTCTTTGGCCTAATGAAATAGTTTTTTGTTCCAATGAAAAATTTTCTTCGATTCAAAATAATTTTTTTCAAGTTATTTTTGGTTAAATGAAAACAAATTATGTTAAAAAATCAGCTTCTTTATTGAGAATATATTTTTTTATTGGGACAAAAAACCATTTGCTTGATTTGCGCTCAGAAAAAATATTCTTTGATTCAAAGAAATAAATTTCTTTTCATTCGAAGAAATTTATTTTTATTAAACGATATTTCTTTCCGTCAAAAAAATAATTTTTTGTTTTAATTCAAAATTTGTATTCAACCTTAAATGATTTTCTTGATATTGAAGTTATTTTTTGTTTAAAAAAATGATGATAAAAAACGGTTTCTTTAATTACAAACAAATATTTTTCATATTAATATTTTTGGAATATGTTCTACTTAATCAACTTGAAGATTGCATATTAATGTTTTAAGTCCTTTTTATTGTTATATAATAATTGATAATTTTAAACAAAAAATATTTTTATTTAAAATAATAAACAGTTGAATTCAACCAAAAAAGAAGAATTTTTAAGAAAATAGTTGAATTCTCAACCAAAACAAATTAATTTTCAACCAAATAGTTGCATTTTTGACCAAAAAGGATCCATTTTCAACTAAGAAGAGTTGAATATTCAAGTAGAAGAGATCAATTCGCAATTAAAAATGTGAATTTTAATTAAAAAATTGGATAGTTATATTTTCAGTTAAAAAATTATTTTTCAACCAAAAAAAGGTAATTTTTAACAAAATAGTTAAATTTTCAACCAAAGAGATATTTATCAACCAAGAAGATTTACTTACTATTAAAAAAGACAAATTTTCAACTAAGGATACAAATATTATATCAAACAGTTGAATTCGTAAGTAAAAACTATAAATTTTCAGTCAAATAATTGAATTTTTAACAAATAAAATAAATCATCAATAAAAAACATAATTTATTAAATAAGAAGAATTATCACAGCCACACAGAAAAATCGTTTTTCGGGTCTGGAGGTCAGACCATGCTTAATATATGTTTTTGGGGTCGCTGAATCCGAATCCGAGGACCAAAACACCCCAGCACGTCAGGGTTCTCTCATTACCTCAAAAAACCTCATAAATTTTTTTTTTAGTCTGGGGGTCAGACCATGTTTATTATATTATGTTTTTGGGGTCGCTGAAAAAATCGTCTTTTTTCACGTCCCTGAAATGCTGGAGTTTTTCATACTACGGATTCGGATTCAGCGACCCCAAAAACATATAGTAAAGATGCTCTGTCCCCCGG
>CAKNYM010051796.1:88117-98367 GCA_932195095.1 Andricus curvator | reverse complement strand
TGAGAATTCAGGCCTTTAATTGAAAATTCGTTCTTTTATTGCAGAAAGCATCTCTTTTACTCTTCTTTTTTTTTGAAATTCACCTGTTTTGGTCAAAAATGCAATTACTTGGTTGAAAGTTGAATCGTTTGGTTGAAAATTCATTTTTTCAAAGATTCAAACTTTTAGATGAGATTTCATCCCTTTAATTGAAAATTCGTTCTTTAATTGCAGAAAATATCTTTTTCACTCTTCTGAATATGGAAAAATGTTTATTATTCCAAGAATGTTGCAAAATTCCAATTTTATTAGTAGTTTACGGACAGCCTTTTAATTTTGAAAAAAATGGGACCATTTCGTTTACGAAAGCCGGTCAGCAAGTGTCAAAAGGTTATCCTTCCGGCTCTTATATCATGCTACCAAAGGTCACAAGGGACTGGAGAACACTGGAGAACATCAAAACGGCAGGCGCCACCAAATGAAATTCAATCTTTCACCGAGAAGGATTTGCATACTTTCCCCACTCGGAAGCAAAAGACTGTCAACGCATAAACATTGCATTAGCATAAAGGGGCCGAGGGATCGATTCTCGGTGCCTGTGAGATGCATGCGAGGAGAGGGTGAATGGTAAAAAAGGAGCGGAATCTCCGATCTCAGATCATCTTCAACTTCACGGGTTAACTAATCTCCCCTAATGGCGTCGTCCTAATGTTCCAAGGGGCGAAAGGCCAAATTTTATATACCTGGTAGCTCGATCCCAATCTGGAAACGATCGAGATCGATTTTAACGGAAGCCTCAGCAACTACTTGACTCCATGTCGAACCAAGAATGACAAAATGAATCGATTTACATCTCGTTGAGCACGCTCCGTGTCCTTTTTCCTTCATTATTCAGATTCACTCTTTCTTTTTTTCTCGGTCATTCCTCTATCTTCTTTCGGTTCTTTCATAAACTCCTAACGTGTTCTTTCTTCCTCTAAAACCTTTACCACATCATTTTGCATACTTCCTCTATCTTCAATTTCTCAACTACATCCATCTCATACTTGCTCTAAGATTTTCTTTTTCAATTTACAAATTCTGCACTTTCTGTTATCCTTTGTCCAATAGGTACCTTCCCTTATTTTTCTTCCTCACCTAAATATTGATATTCTGGACCATCCTGTCTTCCCTTTTTCAATAGTTTGGTACTATTTTTTATTGGCTTATACCATGTACTGCCTGATATTTTCTCTGATTCTTCGTATACTCCATTCATAACTCCTTTATCTTCCTTCTCCTTCCAACCTCTTTAATTCTACCATCCTCTCTCCTTTCTTCTACCTCTTTGAAACAGCTTTTCGCTCTCTCCGCTCCCTGACCTTCTCCTTGCATTTCCACACTTTTTCCCGCTCTTATACCTAATGTATCTCTTTACGCTTCTTCTCTCACCATACAGGCGTCCTCAAGTCTACAAGCGCCCACCTTATATACCTTTTTTTAAACTTTAAATATCTTTCCTTTCCTTCCATCCTCATCTCTCCTCCATACTCTATTACTAGTCATACGAGCGTATCAAACATCCACATTTTCCTTCTCCAATCTTCTTTTAACCTTCTCTTTCCTATTTCCTCTATCTGTTTTGTTACCTCTGCCGTTTTTTTCTTTCTCTTACAACATTTCTATGATCAGAAGGTATATCCAAAATATTTAAACTCTCTTCAATCTTCGCACCTTTCTCCCTACCATCTTCCACTCCATTTTTTTTTCTTTTACACCCTTTTCTGAACCTCATTATGATTTTGTTTTCTACATTGGGACAAAGTAGGACAAAACGCCATTTTTTTGGAAAAATCAGGCTACAGGTCACAATTTTTGTCCGATTTGGACATTTCTTTTTTTAAATTAAAGCTGATTAAATTCCGCAAAGGCTTTTTGAAGTTTTTTCTTCAATTTATGATTTAAAAAAAAACTGTAAAGAAAAAGAGTGAAAATTATATTTTCTACAATGAAAGAACGAATTTTCAATTAAAGGGATGAATTCTCATTTGAAAGTTCGAGTATTTAAAAAAATGAATTTTTAACCAAATGATTCAACTTTTTCAATTTCCAAATTCTCAACTAAAATAGATCAATTTCTAACCAAATTGTTGAATTTTTGATCAAAAAGATGAATTTTTAACTAGCAATATTAATTTTTTGAAAAAGGATATTTCAACCTAAGACGTGAATTTTTTATTTAAAAAAAAAATAACTTTCAATAAAAAATATCGATTTTGAAGAAAAAATGAAATAGGTCAATTATCCGTTAAAAAATTAATTCTTGACCTAAAAAAATTAATTTTCAACAAAAAGTTGAATATCTTTAACCAAAATATATGAATTTTTAACCATATAGTTAAATTTTCAACAAAAAGATGAATTTTCAACCATGAAGATTAATTTTCCAGAAATGAAGAATTTTCAACATAATGCACGAATTTGTAACCAAATACTTTGTTTTCCCACTTAAAAAAAAAATCATTTAAAAAAAAATCAATATTCATTCAAAAAAAGTGCATTTAAATTTTCCCTTAAAAAAGATAATTTTTAGCAAAAAAAAGGATATTCAAAAAAATGGTGTAATTTTTAAGCAAAGAGATGAATCTTGTCCAAAATAATTGAATTTCAACTAAAAAGATCAATTTTTAATTAAAAATATAAAATTTTTATCAAAAATTATTTGGTTTAATTAACAGTTAAGGAAACTAATCTGCAACAGAAGAAAATAATTTTTAACCAGGAAGATCAATTTTTACCTAAAATGATAAATCTTTAACTGGAATAGTTTAATTTTCAAAAAAAAAGATGAATTTTTAACCAAGAATTTTAATTTTTTATCAAGAAGAGGAATTTCCAACATAATACATGAATTTTCAACAAAATTATCTAATTTTTCATTTAAAAAAATCAAATTTCAATAGAAATTATTAATTTTAAATGAAAAATATCAATTTTCAATAAAAAATCCGTGAAAATAGATTCCTAACTAAAGAAAAGAAAGTTTCAACAAAATAATTAAATATAGTCAACCAAAAAATATAAATTTTTAACCAAATTTTTTATTTTAAACAAAAAATATTTATTTTCAACCAAGATGATTAAAAAAAAAAAAAAAAAAAAAAAACGAAAACATAATACATGAATTATCATCTAAATTCTTTAATTTTCTATCAGAAAAGATGAATTTTCAATAAAAATAATGAATTTTCAATAAAAAATGTCAATTTTTAATCAACAATGGAATAAGTAGATTATCTGTTGCAAAGTTGATTCTCAACTGAAAAAAAGGAACTTTCAACAAAATAATTGAAAATCCTCAAACGAAAAATTTTAATTTTTAACCAAATTGTTGAATTTTAAACCAAAAAGATGAATTTTCAAGCAAGGAGATTAATTTTTTAACAAGAGGAGGAATTTCAACAAAATTCTTCAATTTTCTATTAAAAAGATTGTCAATAAAAATTATTAATTCTTAATCAAAATATCAATCTTCAATCAAAAATGTAATAAGTAGATTACCGTTAAAAAATTAATTGTCATTAAAAAATAGGAACTTTCAACAAACAAATTTTAAATTCCTAACCGGAAAATATAAGTTTTTAAACAAATTGTTGAATTTTAAACCAAAAAGATGAATTTTCAACCAAAAAGATTAATTTTTTAGAAATGACGAATTGTCAACATAATACATGAATTTTTAACGAAATAATTTAATTTTCAATTTTAAGAAGTTAAATTTTTAATTAAAAATGTGAATAATATCAACTTTTTATAAAAAATAATTAAGTTAAATTAATTAACAGTTCAACAAATTAATCTGCGACAACAACAAAATAATTTCCAAGGAAATAGTTGAATTCATAACCAAAAGAGATGAAAATTTAATTAATAGTTAAATTTTCAACCAAAAAAATTAATGCTTAGTCAAGAATATCAATTTTCTAACAGAAAAATGAACTTTCAACGTCAAATATGAATTTTCAGCGAAATTCTTAAATTTTCTCTTAAACAGGATCAATTTTCAATGAAAATTTTAAGTTTTCAAACAAAAATGGAATAGGCAGATTTTTGGTTAAAAATATTAATTTTCAACAAAAAATAGTGGAATATTCTCAAACAGAATAAATGAATTTTTAGCCGAATACTTGAATTTTTAATTTAAAAAAAATTAATTTTTCATTATTAGTATCAATATTCAATACAAAAAAGTGCAGCTAAATTTTCAATTGAAAACATTCATTTTTAAGGGAAAAAACCCAAGATTTTTCAAAAAAATGTGTTATTTTTTAATCAAAGAGATGAATATTAACCCAAGATGTTGCATATTCAACCAAAAAGATAAATAAAATCAATTTTCAATTAACAATATCAATTTTTCATCAAAAACGATCTAGTTAAATCAACAGTTAGAAAAATTAATCTGCAACAAAACAATTTTTTTTCAATAAAATAGTTGAATTTTCAACCGAAAGATGAGTTTTTATGACCCTGAAGTTTGCTACAGTTAGTGATACAGCCTTTTCAGTGTATGTAAAAAAAATTAAATGATTTGTTAATAATTTCAAACTTTGTAAAGCGTGAGAAACAAAACTAAGCGTCCTATGTTTGCACACAGGACTTAGAGCATTGCAGCGACCAAACGCGACATGAAGCAGTATGGACTGGAGGCGTCGATATGGATACAAAGCTTTTGTAATTGATTATAAACAATCTCATACCGCTCCACGTCCTATGTTCACACCCAGGACTTGGAGTTGTAGAGCGACCAAACTCGACGGAGAGCTGTACACCGCCTAAACGTGACATGAAGCAGTATGGAATGGAGGCGTCAATATGGTTATAAAAGTTCTGTAATTAATTAAAAACAAACTAAGCGTTCAATCAAAAAACCAAAAACACCTTTGGATTCTCTTTGGGAAATATCTTAGTAGACTTTTTTTAAAAAATGTTATTAACAATTTTTGACGACATTCCGAAAAGAGCGTATATTTGCGTGGCCCCATATCGACTCTTTAATACCATACCGCTCCACGTCCTATGTTTACACACAGGACTTGGAGCGGTACAGCGACAAAAAAAAATAAAGTAGAATAAAATGAATAAAAATAAAATAAATAATAACAAAATTAAACTTTTGCAATTAATTATAAAGAAACTAAGAGTCTGATCAAAAATCGCAGAACACCTTTGGCTTCTTTTTGGAAATATCTAAGTTGACTTTTTTTTAACAATGTTGTTAACCATTCCTAATGTCATTCTGACACAGGCGTATATTTGAGTGGCCCCATATCGACGCTTCAATACCATACCGCTCCACGTCCTATGTTTACACACATGACTTGAAACTGTAGAGCAACTAAACTCGGCGGAGAGCTGTACATCGCCTAAACGCGACATGGAGCAGTATGAAATGGATGCGTTGATATGGTTATAAAACTTCTGTAATTAATTATAAATAAATCAAGCGTCTGATCAAAAAACCAAAAACACCTTTGGATTCTTATATTTGGGTGGCCCCACATGGACTTTTCAATACCATACCGCTCCACGTCCTATGTTTACACACATGACTTGGAGCTGTACAGTGACCAAGAAAAAGAAAGTAGAATAAAATAAATGAAAATAAAATAAATAATATTAAACTTTTGTAATTAATTATAAACAAACTGAGAGTCCAATTAAAAAACCAAAAACACCTTTGGCTCCTTTTTTGGGAATATCTAAGTGGACTTTTTTTTTACCAATGTTGTTAACAATTTTCAATGTCAATTCTATATAAGCGTATATTTGCGTGGCCCGACATTGACGCTTCAATACCATACCGCTCCACGTCCTATGTTTACACACATGACTTTGAACTGTAGAGCGACCAAACTCGACGGAGAGCTGTACACCACCTAAAAGCGACATGGAGCAGTATGGAATGGAGGCGTCAATATGGTTATAAAACTTGTGTAATTAATCATAAACAAACTAAGCGTCTGATTAAAAAACAAAAAAACACCTTTGGATTCCTCTTGGAAATATCTGAGTGGAATTTTTTTTAACAATGTTATTCACAATTTTTTAACGACATTCCGACACAAGCGTACATTTGCGTGGCCCAATAGCGACTCTTTATTACCATACCGCTCCACGTCCTATGTTTACACACAGGACTTGGAGCTTTACAGCGACCAAGAAAAAGAAAGTAGAATAAAATAAATAAAAATAAAATTAATAATAACAAAATTAAACTTTTGTTATTAATTATAAACAAACTAAGCGTCTGCTCAAAAAACAAAAAATACCTTTGGACTATTCTTGGAAATATCTAAGTGGATTTTTTTTAACAATGTTGTTAACAATTTTTTAACGACATTCCGACACAAGCGTACATTTGCATGGTTCCATATCGACGCTTCAATACCATACCGCTCCACGTCCTATGTTTACACACATGACTTGAAGCTGTAGAGCGACCAAAAAAAAAGGAAGGTAGAAGAAAATGAATAAAAATAATATAGAAAGAATAATAACAAAATTAAACTTTCGTAATCAATTATAAGCAAACTAAGCGTCCAATCAAAAAACCAAAAACATCTTTGGATCCTTTTTTGGAAATATCTAAGTAGACTTTTTTGTAACAATGTTTTTAACAATTTTTAACGTCAATTCGATATAAGCTTACATTTGCGTGGCCCGATATCGACGCTTCAATACCATACCGCTCCACGTCCTATGTTTACACACAGGACTTGGAGCTGTACAGCGAACAAGAAAAAGAAAGTAGAATAAAATAAATATAACTAAAATAAATGATAACAAAATTAAAATTTTGTAGTTAATCATAAACAAACTAAGAGTCCAATCCAAAAACCAAAATCATCTTTGGATCCTTTTTTGGAAATATCTATGTAGCCTTTTTTTTACCAATGTTGTTAACCATTTTTAATGCCAATTCGATATAAGCGTGTATTTGCGTGGTCCCATATCGACGCTTCAATACCATACCGCTCCACGTCCTATGTTTACACACATGACTTGGAGCTGTAGAGCGACCAAAAAAAAAGAAGGTAGAATAAAATAAATAAAAATAATATAGTAACAATAATAACAAAATGAAACTTCTGTAATTAATTATAAACAAACTAAGCGTCTGATCAAAAAACCAAAAACACCATTGGATTCTTTTTGAAAATATCTAAGTGGAATTTTTTTAACGATGTTTTTAACAATTTGTTAACGTCATTCCGACACAAGCGTACATTTGCGTGGCCTCATATCGACTCTTCAATACCATACCGCTCCACGTCCTATGTTGACACACATGACTTGGAGCTGTACAGCGACCAAAAAAAAGAGAGTAGAATAAAATAAATAAAAAAAAATATTAAAAAAATAATAAAATAAAACTTTTGTAATTAATTATAAAGAAACTAAGAGTCCGATCAAAAAACGCAAAACACCTTCGGATTCGTTTCCGAAATGCGCGCTTATTTCAAATGACGTAGAAAAATAGCCAAAGGCTTTTTTTTTGTTTGGACGCTTAGTTTGTCCATCACGCTTTTCAAAGTTCAAAATGATTGACAAATGATTTAATTGTTTGAAAAGTGGCTTAAAAAAAATTCACTAGTTTTTTTTGCTTAGTTTTTTGTATTGCTTATTTTGTTTATAATTAATTACAAAATTTTGAATTCAGGGTCATGAATTTTCAACCAAGAATGATGAAAGGAATTGATTTACATCTCGATGAGCACGCTCCCGAACGTTTCAAGATAGTAGGTCGCAGGATATCTGAGAAAATTGTTAGGGACTTGTTTTACAATCACTGATGCCTTTTTTTCGTGTTCTCACGGGATCTTATCTGGATAGTATACGACACTTTGGAAACATGGATTTTCAATGAATTATTGATGTCCAAGGTCCTATTTATAATCCTTGTACTAGATTCTTGAGAAAAATCATTTTTTACCAGATTTCGATCGAGTCCGAATCCAAATTTTGGCTTATTCCCCCCCCCCCCCCCCGGTCCCACTCGAAGTTTTTACCCCCCCCCCCCCCCAATTTACCAAAAAAACCTACTGTGGTCAACAAATCTTTCAAAACAGAGAAATAGGGTGATTTTTTCAGAAAATTGTTGAATTTTCCACCACGAAAGATGAATTTTTAATCCCAAAGGTCGAATTTTTAACAGAACAATTTAATTTTTGATATAAAAAATGACTTTATCAAAATAGTTGAATTTTCAACTAAATGGTCGAATTTTGAAACAAATTTTTATTCACCCAAAAACAGTTGAATTTTCAAGCTAAAAGGACGATTTTTTTTAAACAAAGAACGATGATTTTTCTAACGTTGAAAAAAATTGTTAAATTTTCAACTGAAAAAATAAATTTTCAACCATAAATGAGAAAGTTGAATTTTATGTTGAAAATATTAATTTTCAACCAAAAAAAAAAGCGAAATTTTCAATAGAATATTTGAATTTTCAGTCATAGAGATGAATTTTCAACTAAAGTAATGAATCTTCAACCAAAAATTACTTTTTAACAAAGTAGTATAACTGTCAACCAAAAAAAAAAAGAAATTTTAAAAAAAAAATTAAATATTTGATATTTCAAGCAACAAATATTTTAAATATTTTAATATGAAAAAAAAACTGGTAAATCAAAAAGGAAAGACGAACTTTAAATGAAATACTTAATTTTTAAGTTCAGAAAACAATTTTTAACAAACAAAAAAAAAAGAAAATTTCAATAAAATAGTTAATTCTTCATCGAAAAAAATGAATTTGCAACTAAACAAAAAATGTGTGACAAAAAATGAAATAGTTTAATTTTCATTGAAAAAAATAATTTTGAACCAAAAAAAGAGGTTTTAACAAAATACTTAAATTTTCAAACAAAAATAATGAATTTCCAACCGAAAAGATGAATTTCCACACAAGGAGATTAATTTTCAACCAAAAAGTCAAATTTTCATCTAATTAATTTTTAACCATAAAAAGCGAAATTTTCAATAGAATATTTGAATTTTCAGTCATGGAGATGAATTTTCAAATAAAGTGATGAATCTTCAACCAAAAAAATTACTTTTCAACAAAGTAGTGTTACTTTCGTCAACAAAAAATGAGTTTTCAACAAAAAATTTAATATTTGATATTTCAACCAAAAAAGATTTTTAATATTTAATATTAAATGAAACAAAAATTTCAAAACTGAATTTGTGACAAAAAAAACATTTCAACAAAATAGTTAAATTTTCATCGAAAGAAATTAATTTTCTACTAAAAAAAATGTAACAAAAAATGAAATAGTTCAATTTTCAGTTAAAATATTAATTTTGAACCAATAAAAAGCGGTTTCAACAAAACACTTAAATTTTTAATGAAAAATAATTAATTTTCAACCAAAAAGATGAATTTTCAAGCAAGAAGATTAATTTTCAACTGAAAAGATCAATTTTCAAGAAAAGAAAAACGAATTTTTATAAATTAGTTGAATTTATTTGAATCAAACGAAAAAAAAAAGAATTTTTAACAAAATAGTTAAATCGTCAACTGAATAGATAAATTTTCAATCAAGAAGGATAATTTTCAAGCCAAATAGTTGAATTTTCGACCAAAAAGATATTTTTTTTAACGAAAAATGGAATTGTCAAATTTTCAGTTTAAAAAATTAATTTTTTAAGGACCTTTTGATTTCGGAAACTGAATTTCAAAAATGCAATAGTCAAAGTTTTAGATAAAAAACTTACTTTTAACCAAAAAATGAAACGAATTTTCAACAAAAAAGTGAAAGTTTCATCCATAGAGGTGAATCTTAAAAAAATTAATTTTTTAATAAAGTAGTTGATTTTTCATTAAAAAAAAATTTCAATAAAAAATGTATCTGCTGATAGTTCAAACAAAATTTTTTCAATTTAAAATTAAAAACATTAAAATTCAACCAAAAAAGAAGAATTTTCAACGAATTCTTAGCGATTTTATTTTTGATGAAAAATTTATTTTTTTTTTAGTTGAAAATTTATCTTCTTAGTTTGAAAATTCATTTTCTTTTTAGGATTCGACTATTTTGCTGAAAAGTAATCTTTCTTTTTTGAATTTTGCTGTTTTTCATTTGAAATAAAAATATTTTTGGGTTGAAACATCAACTGTTACAATTTTTTTTAAGAATTTGTTTTTTTTTTTTCGAAAATTCAACTACTTGATTGAAAATTTAAGTATTTTGATAAAAATTAGTTTTTTTTGTAACAAATTTCTTTTATCT
>CAKNYM010051796.1:73312-84638 GCA_932195095.1 Andricus curvator | reverse complement strand
AAGCACCTAACCGGCAATCTGTAGACCTGGGTTCAAATCCCAGCAGATTTTTTGCAGTCTTATTATATTTTTCTTAATTTCCTAAACTCTTTTAAAGTCCCTGTAATAATATTAAATCCAAATCCGACTTTCGTGTCGTGCTGAAAGACCAGTGAAGAGCGAAGATAGCAAGTAGCCAAGCCTCTTGAGCCCGAGGAGGACCAGGGCAGGAGGATCGTTGAGAACTTGGGAATAAGAGGGCTTGGGTTGGTGAGGAGGGATTGAGGGGGGGGGGGGGTGAGGATGGAGGCAAGAAAGGAAAGAAGGAATTCACGAACTGCAAAATGCAATTATCGGCATTAGTCCGCGGGGTATCACGATCCACTGGGGCTGGTCCTGTTCCTCGAGTGGGTGGTGGTATAGTACCGGGTGTGTTCAACTTTAAAGGGTTCACATCGCGTCGGCTCATTCCCCACTCTCAAAGACTAACTACAGAAGTCCAACATTTTTTTTTTTACAATAAAATCCTCCTTAATTAACTTCTGGCTCGTAAAGATGTAAGAGATTCTTCGATATTTTTGCAAGTGCGAAATAACGGTTCGATTAAAATGGAATTTAAAAATACTGTTTGGATAGGGTTTTAGATGATTATTCATCAGGGTGGTCCAAAAAGGCCTTGGATTTTTTTTTTTCAAATTTTTATACATACAACCTCCCCCCCCCCCTCTCCCTAAATTTGTTTGGATCCAAGAAAAAATAAATTCTTTGTTTTTAATTAAAAATAAATTAATAAATGTTAATTAATTAATTTAATTAAATTAAAAATTGGTTAAAAATTGACTTTTCAGTTAAAAATTCATATTTTCGCGTTAAAAATGATTTTTTTATATGGCTGAAAAATCATTCTTGTTTGAAAATTGATTTTGGTTAACAATTTAACTATTTCGTTGACTCTTAATTTTTTTCTTGAAATTCATAACTTTAGTTGAAACTTACTTTTGGTTAAAGATTCAACTTCTTTGATAAAAATTAGTTTTTTTTCTTGAAAAATAATTTTGTTAACTGAAAATGTAACTGTTCCATTTTAAGTGGAAAATTTCTCTTTTTGAGTTAAAAATTTCACAATTTGGTTCAAATTTCATCCTTTTTGGTTTAAAATACAATAATTTTTTTGGTTAAATTAAACTGTTTTTGATATAATACAAAAATATTTCTTTGCTTGAAATGAACAATTTGGTTGAAGATTCATCTCTATTTCGGAAAATTCAACTATTTCAGTGGAAATTAGTTTTTTTTTTTAATTTAGATTAATTTTTTTAACTGAAAATGTAACTTCATTCCATTTTTGGTTGAATACTGATATTTTTAGTTAAAAATTTATGGATTCTGTAGGAAATTCGTCATTTTAGTTTAACATTCATCAATTTGGTAATAAATTTAATAATTTTGTTCAAAATTCAATTTTTTTAATTTACACTAAACTTTTTTAATTGAAAATGAAAAAAATTCCTTTTTTGTTGAATGTTCATTTTTTTTTAATTCATGTGTCCTGTAAAAAATTCGTCTTTTTGACTTGAACATTCAATAATTTGGTTGAAATTTTTTTCTCACTTGATGAAAAAATTTTCATGTTTGAAAATGCTTCATTTTGTTTGATATTTCATCTCTTTTAGCTGAAAATTTAATTATTTTTTTTTTAATTCATGATATAAGTTTAAAATTTATCCCTGGTTAAAAATTTAACTATTTTGTCCAAAAATTTTTTTTTGTTACAAGTGCGTTTTTTTGTTGAAAATTAACTTCCTTTACGAAAAATTTAACTATTCCACTTTTGGTGGAAATTTTTTTGTTGATGAAAATTTCACTATTTGGTTGAAAATTCATGCATTATATTGAAAAATTGTATTGTTTTTTTTTTGTACAAAATTAATCTTTTTGTTTAAAAATTCAAATATTTGTTTTAAAGTTGAACTACTGTGTTAAATTTTTTTTTTTAATTAATCATTTTATTTAAGAATTCATATGTTTGTTGGGAAATTTGATTATTTTATTTTTAATTTGTATTTTCAAATTTGAAAGAAAAATTTTGTACATAAAATGAAAATTCCATTCTTTGGAAAAATCGAATTTTTGTGTAAAAAATTAATCTTTTAGGTTAAAAATCAACTATTTATTATAAAGTTGAACTATTTTGTTAGAAATTTTTTTTTTTCAATTCATAATCTAAGTTTAAAATTCATTTTTTGGTTGAAAATCAACTTTTTCAACTGAAAATTTAACTATTCCATTTAACTATTCAAAGTTGAACTACTTTCTTAAAAAAAAAATTTGTATTCATCTTTTTATTTAAAAATTCATGTTTATTGGAAAATTTAATTAAAAAAAAATATATTTTTTTAAATTTAAAAGAAAAAGTTTTAACAAAAATTGAAACTATATTCTATTTTTGGTTGACTATTGAAAAACAAAACTGACTATTGACAAAAACAAAATTTAACTATTCCATTCTGCGTAAAAAAGATTAATAATTTTAGTTGAAAATTCATCTCTCTCGGACAAAATTTAATTATTTTTGAAAAATTCGATTTTTAAACATTTTAAATTAACTTTTTTAACTCAAAATACAACTATATTCTATTTTGGTTAAATCATAATATTTTTCAGTTGAAAAGTTAACTATATGATTGAAAATTCATTTACGATATTGAAAAATCGTCTTTTTTGGTAAAAATTTAAACTTTTTGGTTAAAATATCAACTATTTGTTTCAAAGTTGAACTGCTTATTTTAAAATTAATTTTTCTTTAAAGATCCATAATTTTACTTGAAAATTCACCTCTTTTATAGAAAAATCTATTTTTTGTTTAAAATTTGACTTTTAAACACTTAAAATTCACTTTTTCAACTAAAGATGCGACTATATTCTATTTTTGGTTTAATAATATTTTTTAGTTAAAAATTCAACTATTGGGTGGGAAATTTTGTTAAATATTTAACTTTTTTGTTGAAAACTAATTTTTCTTTTATTGAGAAGTATCTTTTTCAACTAAAAATTTAGCTATTCCATTTTGAGTGAAAAATTCCTTTTTTGGAATTGCAAATTTTACTATTTGGTTGAAAATTCCTCCTTTTTAGTTGAAAACACAACTATTTAGTTGAAAATTCATATATTATATTGAAAAATCGTCTTTTTGGTACAATATTAATATTTTTTGGTTGAAAATTTAACTATTTGTTTCAAAGTGGAACTACTTTGTTAAAAATCAATTTTTCTTAATAAAGATTAGGCACAGTAGTTAAAAATTCACCTCTCTAGTGGAAAATTTAATTCTTTTGCTGAAAATTCGATTCTTTTAAATAGTTTGAAAATTTTTTATTTTATTTTTTTGAAAATGTATCTGTTTTGGTTGAGAATTCAACTATTATGTTAAAAATTAATTTTTTTGTTATTCAAAACTATTTAATTAACCATTTTTGGTTGAAAAATGAACTATTCAGTTGAAAATTGATGTAAAATATTAAAAAATCGTTCTTTCCGTTAAAAAATTCATTTCTTTGGTTGAAAAATCAACTATTTATTTCATAGTGTAACTATATTATTTTTAATTAATTTTTTGTTGGAAGATTCATCATTTTAGTTGAAACTGCATTTCTCGCTTTAAAAAGTTAACTCTTTTGTTAAAAATTAATTTTTTTTTTGAAAATAATCTTTTTCAGCTGAAAAAATGTAATATTTGATTAATTAATTATTAATATTAATATAATATTATTATAATATTAATATAATATTGATACAATATTAATAATTAATTCTCCTACTTTCGTGGAATTAGAAAATTTTTAAGGGTTAAAAAATATTCTTTTTTTATGTGCAATTCAGACTGTTAGAACGCATTTCACTATTTCAATCAATTATATTTTGAGAAATAGCTGATTTATCAGTTGAATTCCTTAGTACAGATTTAATTAGTTTAATTTTGACTAATTCGGATTTAGCGAATAAATTGCACCCGGGAGCTGCGAGACTTTATTACCTGGAAGCAAAGCGATTGTCGCATTATTCGCTCCCAAACACAAAGTAATTTGAGACGAATCACCCGCCGAAAATTACGGTGGCGAAAGAATTTAGGATTAATAACTTAACGAGTCGCGAGCCGCATACAAAGTAGGCTTCATATCCAAAGGGTAGCTCAAAAACAACCTTTACTAAATATTTTTCTGATCAATTTTTAAGTTATTCTTATGTTTATATATTATATGTTTGTTGGAAAATTTAATTATTTTTTTTAAGTCTATTTTTTGCAGTTTAAAAGAAAAAGATTTAACAGAAATTAAAACTATATTGGCTTCACATCCAAAGGGTAGCTCAAAAACAACATTCACTAAATATTTTTCTTATCCATTTTTAAGTTTTTCTTCTGTTTATATATTGTATGTTTGTTGAAAAATTTAATTCTTTTTTTTTAAGTAAATTTTTGTTTATAATTTAAAAGAAAAAATTTGAACAGAAATTAAAACTATATTGGCTTCACATCCGAAGGGTAGCTCAAAAACAACCTCAACTAAATATTTTTCCAATGAATTTTTCAGTTTTTCTTCTGTTTATATATTATATGTTTGTTGGAAAATTCAATTCTTTTTTTTAAGTTTATTTTTTCAGTTTAAAAGAAAAAGTTTGAACATGAATTAAAACTATATTGGCTTCACATCCGAAGGGCAGCTCAAAAACAACCTTGACTAAATATTTTTCTAATCAATTTCTAAGTTGAAAATTTAATCTAATCTAAGTTGAAAATTCATTTTTGGGTTGAAAATTAACTTTTTCGAATGAAAATTTAACTATTCCATCCTGCGAAACAAAATTCTCTTGTTGAATTGAGAATTTCACTATTTGGTTGAAAATTTATTTTTTTTTTAGTTGAAAAGTCAACTATTCGGTTGAAAATTCAAGTATGATATTGAAAAATCGTCTTTTTGGTGAAAAATTAATCTTCTTCGTTGAAGAAACAACTAGTTGTTTCAAAGTTGAACTACTTTGTTAAACATTATTTTCATTAATCAATCTTTTTATTCAAAAATTCATATGTTCGCTGGAAAATTTGATTATTTTTTTTTCAATTCGAAAGAAAAAGTTTGAACAGAAATTGAAACTATATTGGCTTCACATCCTAAGGGTAGCTCAAAAACAACCTTCACTAAATATTTTTCCAATCAATTTTTGAGTTTTTCTTCTGTTTATATATCATATGTTTGTTGGAAAATTTAATAATTTTTTTTAATTTTATTTTTTTCAGTTTGAAAGAAAAAGTTTTAACAGAAATTAAAACTATATTGGCTTTATATCCAAAGGGTAGCTCAAAAACAACCTTCACTGAATATTCTTCTAATCAATTTTTGAGTTTTTCTTCTGTTTATATATTATATGTTTGTTGGAAAATTGAATAATTTTTTTTAAATTTTATTTTTCTTCAATTTAAAAGAAAAAGTTTCAACAGAAATTAAAACTATATTGGCTTCACATCAGAAGGGTAGCTCAAAAACAACCTTCACTAAATATTTTTCATATCAATTTTCAAATTTCTCTTCTGTTTATATATCATATGTTTGTTGGAAAATTTAATTCTTTTTTTTTAAGTTTATTTTTTTTCAGTTTAAAACAAAAAGTTTTAACAGAAATTAAAACTATATTGGCTTCACATCCGAAGTGTAGCTCAAAAACAACCTTGACTAAATATTTTCTAATCAATTTCTAAGTTGAAAATTTAATCTTATCTAAGTTGAAAATTAACTTTTTCCAATGAAAATTTAACTATTCTATGCTGCGTAACAAAATTCTCTTGTTGAATTGAGAATTTCACTATTTGGTTGAAAATTTATTCTGTTTAGTTGAAAAGTCAACTATTCGGTTGAAAATTCAAGTATGATATTGCAAAAATCGTCTATTTGGTAAAAAATTAATCTTCTTCGTTGAAGAATCAACTAGTTGTTTCAAAGTTGAACTACTTTGTTAAAAAAAATTTTTTCAATTCATCTTTTTATTTAAAAATTCATATGTTTGTTGGAGAATTTAATAATTTTTTTTTAATTTATTTTTTGTTTCAATTCAAAAGAAAAAGTTTTAACAGAAATTGAAAATATATTGGCTTCATATCCAAAGGGTAGCTCAAAAACAACCTTCACTGAATATTTTTCTAATCAATTTTTAAGTTTTCCTTCTGTTTATATATTATATGTTTGTTGGAAAAGTTAATTCTTTTTTTGTTAGTTTATTTTTTTCAGTTTAAAAAAAAAAGTTTTAACAGAAATTGAAACTATGTTGGCTTCAGATCCGAAGGGTAGCTCAAAAGCAACCTTCACTAAATATTTTTCTAATCAATCTCTAAGCTGAAAATTTAATCTAATCTAAGTTGAAAATTCATTTTTTGGTTGAAGATTAACTTTTTCAACTAAAAAAACTATTCCATTCTGCGTGACAAAATTCTGTTGCTGAATTGAAAATTTCACTATTTGGTTGATAATTTATTCTTTTTATTTGAAAAGTCAACTATTCGATTGAAAATTCAAGTATGATATTGAAAAATCGTCTTTTTGGTAATTAATCTTTTGCGTTGAAAAGTCAACTAGTTGTTTCAAAGTTGTACTACTTTGTTGAAAATTATATTTTTTTAATTCATCTTTTTGTTTACAAATTCATAATGTTTGTTGCAAAATTTAATTATTTTGTTGATAAATTTATTTTTTTTTTTAATTTAAAAGAAAAAGTTCTAACAGAAATTAAAACTATATTGGCTACACATTCGAAGAGTAGCTCAAAAACAACCTTCACTAAATATTTTTCTAATCAATTTTTAAGTTTTTCTTCTGTTTATATATTATATGTTTGTTGGAAAATGGAATTATTTTTTTTTATTTATTTATTTTTTTTCAATTTGAAAGAAAAAGTTTTAACAGAAATTAAAACTATATTGGCTTCACATCCGAAGTGTAGCTCAAAAACAACCTTGACTAAATATTTTCTAATCAATTTCTAAGTTGAAAATTTAATCTCACCTAAGTTGAAAATTCATTTTTTGGTTGTAAATTACCTTTTTCTACTGAAAATTTAACTATTCCATTCTGCGTAACAAAATTCTCTTGTTGAATTGAGAATTTCACTATTTGAGTGAAAATTTATTCTTTTTAGTTGAAAAGTCAACTATTCGATTGAAAATTCAAGTATGATATTGAAAAATCGTCTTTTTGGTAATTAATCTTTTGCGTTGAAAAGTCAACTAGTTGTTTCAAAGTTTTACTACTTTGTTGAAAATTATATTTTTTTAATTCATCTTTTTGTTTACAAATTCATAATGTTTGTTGGAAAATTTAATTATTTTGTTGTTAAATTTATTTGTTTTTAATTTAAAAGAAAAGGTTCTAACAGAAATTGAAACTATTTTGGCTTCACATGCAAAGGGTAGCTCAAAAACAACCTTCACTTAAATATTTTTCTAATCAATTTGTGAGTTTTTCTCCTGTTCATATATTATATGTTTGTTGGAAAATTGAATTATTTTTTTTCAATTTTATTTTTTTTTCAATTTAAAAGAAAAAGTTTTAACAGAAATTAAAACTATATTGGCTTCACATCCCAAGGGTAGCTCAAAAACAACATTCACTAAATATTTTTCTAATCAATTTCTAAGTTGAAAACTTAATCTAATCTAAGTTGAAAATTCATTTTTTGGTTGAATATTAACTTTTTCAACTAAAAATTTAACTATTCCATTCTGAGTAAAAAAATTCTCTTGTTGAATTGAGAAATTCATTATTTGGTTGAAAATTTATTCTTTTTAGTTGCAAGGTCAACTATTCGGTTGAAAATTGAAGTATGATATTGAAAAATCGTCTTTTTGGTGAAAAATTAATCTTCTTCGTTGAAGAAACAACTAGTTGTTTCAAAGTTAAACTACTTTGTTAAAAATTATTTTCATTAATCAACCTTTTTATTCAAAAATTCATATATTTGTTGGAGAATTTAATAATTTTTTTTTAATTTATTTTTTTTCAAATCAAAAGAAAAAGTTTTTACAGAAATTGAAACTATATTGGCTTCACATCCGAAGGTTAGCTCAAAAACAACCTTCTCTAAATATTTTTCTAATGAATTTTTAAGTTTTTCTTCTGTTTATATATTATATGTTTGTTGGAAAATTGAATTATTTTTTCTAAGTTTTTATTTTTTTCAATTTAAAAGAAAAAATTTTAACAGAAATTGAAACTCTATTGGCTTCATATCCAAAGGGCAGCTCAAAAACAACCTTCACTAAATATTTTTCTGATCAATTTTTAAGTTTTTCTTATGTTTATATATTATATGTTTGTTGGAAAATTTAATTCTTTTTTTTTTAAGTTTATTTTTTTTCAGTTTAAAAGAAAAAGTTTTAACAGAAATTAAAACTATATTGTCTTCAGATCCAAAGGGCAGCTCAAAAACGACCTTCACTAAATATTTTTCTAATAAATTTCTAAGTTGAAAATTTAATCTAATCTAAGTCGAACATTCATTTTTTGGTTGAAAATTAACTTTCTTCAATGAAAATTCAACTATTTTATTCTGCGTTAGAAAATTCTCTTGTTGAATTGAGAATTTCACTATTTGGTAAAAAGTCAATCTTTTTCGTTGAAAATCAACTAGTTGTTCCAAAGTTGAACTAATTTGTTGAAAAAAAAATTTTCTGATTCATCTTTTTATTTTAAAATTCATATGTTTGTTGGAAAATTCAATTATTTTTCTTAATTTACTTTTTTTTAATTTAAAGTAAAAAGTTTTAACAGAAATTGAAACTATATTGGCTTCATATCCAAAGGGTAGCTCAAAAACAACCTTGACTAAATATTTTTCTAAACAATTTTCAAGTTCTTCTTCTGTATTTTTCGGTGAAATCAGGAGTAATTCAAGTCATTCGGAGAAATCTACTTGTAATTCGAAGTAATCCACTTGTAATCCACCGATAATCCACTTTTAATCCAGTGGAATCTAGTTCTAATTCAAAATAATCCAGTTCCAATCTGGAGTAATCCACTCCTAATTTGAAGTAATTCAGCATTATCCATTTATAATCCAGCGTTATCCACTTGTAATCCACTTGTAATTCGAAGCAATCCAGTTCTAATCTAGAGTAATCCAGGATCACCCACTTATAATCCAGCGTAGTCCACCTATGAGCCACTTATACTCCAGAGTAATCCAGTTCTATCAATGTAATCCAGTTCTAATCTAGCGTGATCCAGTTCCAATCCAAAGTATTCCAGTTCTAATTTCGAGTAATTCAGAGGTATCCACTTGTAATCCACTTAATTTCCAGAGGAATCCCGTTCTAATTCGAAGTTTTCCGCAGTTATCTACTTGTAATCCAGCGTAATCGAATTATCATTCGCAGTTATCCAGCGTAATCCACCTGTAATCCACTATTAATCGAGCGGAATCCAATTCTAATCCAAACTAATCCAGTTCTAATCTGGAGTAATATAGTGTTATCTACTTGTAATCCAGCGTAATCCAGTTCTCATTCGCAGTTATCCAGCGTAATCCACTTGTTATCCACTTCTAATGCGGAAAATACAGTTCTAATCCAGAGTAATCCTGTTCTCATTTGGATTAATCCAGTTCTCATTCAGATTAATCCAGGATTATTCACTTGTAATCCACGGTAATCCACATGTAATCCACTTTTAATCCAGAGGAATCTAATTATTATCCAAACTAATCTAGTTCCAATCTGGAGTAATCCAGTTCTAATCTGGAATAATTTAGTGTTATCTACTTGTAATTCAGAGTAATCCACGTATAATCCACTTGATTTCCAGAATAATTCCGTTTTAATTCGGAGTTTTTCCGCAGTTATCCACTTGTTATCCAGAGTAATCCAGATCTCAATCGTATTAATCCAGGATAATTCACTTGTAATCCAGCATAATCTACCTGTAATCCACTTTTAATCCAAAGTGATCCAGTTATAATTAAAAACTTATCCAGTTCTAATCTGGAGTAATCTAGTGTTATTCACTTGTAATCCAGTCTAATCCGCATTTAACCATCTTGTAATCTAGAGTAATCCAGTTTTTTCTGGAATAATATAGTTCTAATCTGAAGTAATGCAGTGTTACCTATTTGTAATCCAGGGTAATCCACGTATAATCCACATGAAATCCAGAGTTATTCCTCTTTAATTTGCAGTTTTTTCGCAGTTATCTACTTGTAATCCAGAGTAATCCAGGTCTCATTCAGAGTTATCTGAAGAAATCCTCTTGTAATTCACTTGTCATATGGAGCAATTCACGTGTAATCCAGTTCTAATCTGGATTGATTCAGAGTTTTCCACTTGTAATCCAGAGTAATGCGCTTTTAATCCACTTGTTGTCCAGAGTAATCCAGTTCGCACACGGAGTAATCCAGGGTAATTGACTTGTAATCCACTCGCAAGTCTGATCAATCCAGTTCTAATTCAGAGTTATTCAGAACCACTCACTTGTAATCCAGCATAATCCACCTATGATCCACTTGTACTCTAGAGTAATCCAGTTCTATCAATGTAATCCAAAGATATTTACTTGTAATCCAGCTTTTTCCACATGTAATCCACTTTTAATCTAGAGGAACCCATTTCTAATCTGGAATAATCCAGTTCAAATCTGGAATAATCCAGTTCTAATCTGGAGTAATCGAATTCTAAACTGAAGTAATCCAGTTCTGATTTGGAGTAATTCAAAGGTGTCCACTTGTAATCCAGAGTAATCTAGTGTTATCCACTTGTAAATCAGAGCAATCCGATTCTCATTCCGAGTTATCCAGCGTAATCCACTTGTAATCCACTCGTTATGCGGAGCAAGCGAGTTTTAATCTACAGTAATCCAGTCCTTATTCGGATTAATCCAGGATCACCCACTTGTAATCCAGAGTAATCCACATTTAATAGTAATTTAAAAAAATAGTAATTTAATAGTAATCCACTTTTAATCCAGAAAAATCCAGGTCTAATCCAGAATAATACAGTTCCAATCTGAAGAAATTGAGTTTTAACTCTGACTAATCCAGAGTCATCTGCTTGTAATGCAAAGTAATCTACGTATAATCCACTTGATTTTCAAAATAATCCAGTTGTATTTTGCAGTAATCCAGATCTAATTCAGAGTTGTCCAGAGTCATCCACTTGTAATCCACTTGTAATCCAGAGTAATATAGTTCTAATATAGAGTAATCCAGAACTAGTTCGGAGTTATCCGAATATTAATCCACTTCCAATCCAGAAATATCCACCTATCATCTACTTGTAATCCGTTGTAATCCAGTTCTAATATTGAGTAATCCA
>CAKNYM010051796.1:11099-23598 GCA_932195095.1 Andricus curvator | reverse complement strand
GTTCTAGAATCTTGGAAATTTTTATCCAAATCTAACCATCGAGAAATATTGAATATTTGTAAACAAAAATGTTGCAGCTTCTGAAACATTTAGAAAGGTTTCACAGTAATAAAAAATATTTTTGAAAATTCACGGGATAATTTAAACTTATTTTTTATTTCGAAAAATTAATTTTAAGGGAATATTTAAAAAGACTTTGAATTATTTCAAAAGATTTCTAAAATTTTCAAAACAGAATCTGGAAGATTTGAAACCATTTTTTTCTACTTTTCGGAATTTTAAGAAAAATTTTGGAAAAATTAAAATAATTTTCAAAGATATATAGAAGGTTTTAATGTTGTAGAAATGATTTAAAAAAAATAATGAAATTTGAACAGATTTACAAAAGATTTTAAATTATTTAATAAAATTTCGAAAATCAATTTCAAAGATATTTATCTTCCAAACTGCTAAAAGTCCTAAATATCTTTTAAACAGCCTCGAATATTTTCTAAAATTTTGCAAAATCCTGAAAAAGAAAAAAATTATACTTTTTCGTAATATCTGAAATCGTAAAAAAAATCAATTTTCGCAAGAATCTAAACTGATTTTTTATTTTTAACATTTTCAAGAGATTTATAAAAAATGCGAGTAAGTTTATGACATTTCGAAATTTTAAAAAGATTCAGAATTATTTTAAAAGTTGAAAATCTTTCAAAATTTAAAAAAAATGTACATTTTTGAATATTTGAAAAAAAATTTGTAGCTGAAGGATTTTGAAAGGATTCACGATAATAAAAAATGTTTTTTAAAATTCACGGGAAAATTTGAACTGATCCATCGTTTTGAATAAATAATTTTCAGAGAATATTTAAAAACATTTTAAAAGATGACAAAATATTTTAAAAGATTACTAAAGATTTCTCAATTCGTCATAACAGATTCTGGAAGACTTTAAGACAATTTTTGTAATTTTTCGAATTTTAAGAAAATTTTTGGAAAAATTCGAATTACTTTAAAAGATAAGCTAATTTGAAAATATTTCAAAAAATTTTTTAAAAAATTTAAATTTTTGAAGATTCCGAAAAGAATGTCGAAGCTTTTTAAGAAGTTTAAAAGGTTTCAAGAAAATAAAAAAAAATTTCTTTAAATACCTGGGAAAATTTAAACTGATTTTTTATTTTTTAAATAAATTTCAAGAGAAAATTGACAAAGATTTCAAATGATTTTAAATTATTTTCTAAAGTTTCGAAAAAGAATGGGAAAGATTTTTAAGCAAAATCTTTCCATTAGTAAGATTAGTCCGGGGAAATTAGACTTTTTTCCAGAAAAAAAAGGTAAAGTTTTTTTTTCTTCATGATCATATCCCTGACGGCATGAGAAATGAATACCAAAAAAGTTCCCCATCGGATCGGCGCCGCATACACCCCTAGCCTCGAAAAACATCCCTTAGACGGGTAGTGGCGCTGGTTTTTGGCTATTATATACGAAAGGGTGCGTCGGAGGACAAAAATGCATAGGGGTGAAAATATTCATAATAAAATTTGCAATAAAAAGGTTCCATACACTTTTGCTGTACAGGCCATAGGTGATGCGTAATCAGCTCCAGGAGTGGGGGGGATGTTTCGGCGTATGGTGCGAAACGTACTCGCGCGCTTAGTTTTCGGCCCATAACTCATAAACGGGTAGTTTTTGGACAAAAATGCATAGAAGGAAACTTGTAGAGCAGAAAATTTCCTTTTAGGACCAATACATTCTTTTGGATTACATCAATTTGGAAAGTCATTATTAATATTTTTTTTAAATGCACGTACAAGCACTGGGATCTCATTTCCACACCACCCCTGAGGTATGTAGAGTTTTTAGTGCGTTTTTTTGATTGTGGTCTCCCCTATAGGCCTATTCCACCGATCATTGGTTAATAATATTACTCGGAATAAAAATTATCTTCTTTTGTTGATAAAATTTTAGACATTGTCAGTGCCAGTTGCATATTGTATCATGGGCTTATTTTGAAAGTTTTGACTTTGTGAATGAATATTTCACTCATAATAATGTGCCTAATCTTCAATTATATCTTCTTCGTCATCAGTTATTTCTTCTTGTGCATTAAGACAACCTTGACCTTGGCAATTGAGGCACATGCCTGAACATCGTAGACCAGCTTTTGCGCATCCACATCGCTTTCCACACCCCATTTTGCATGAGCAAACAATCAAATTCATCAAGCTTGCTGGAGCTGGCGCTTCTGTTGCGTAAACGGGTGATAAGCTGTTACACCAGAGTCTCGATAGATGAACAATCTCGGGGGTTGCCTGCAAATATGGCGCAATCTACTTGACTGAGTTAGTAGTGCATGCGTCGCTTCAGAGGCGGAGTCGCAACCGTCTCTCGCCCTGCCCCCTGAGAAACTGCGGGGTCCAGCAATTCTAGGAATTCATACAACGCGTGCGATCGCGCGTTCAAATAGCGAGACTCTGGTGTACTATTTTTTTCCAACCCCACTCTTCTGGGTCAAGTTCTATCCCTCTCCACATTTGAATTTGATGAAAAGCACGATAAGAGTGTTGACGAGCAGTGGCACAAGGAGGCGGAAGTCCAGACAAAAGGGCAGCATGACTGGACTGACTCACAGATTTGTTAAGAGAAACAAATCTATAATTATTCATATTAATTTCAGAGGATGGGGCCTTATACAATGCCAAAATGAAGCGCCCCCCCCCCCCTCTGCAGCTTCATCATGTGTCGAAACAGGGTTGTTGAAAATCGTCACAATATCTTCAAGTTTTGCCAAGAGTATATCCTTCCTGAGCAAAGTAGTCGTGTTTAGTTTTCCGTAACCAAAGAAAGAGGACGTAGTATCACACCCGCTGAATGCATAGGCAAATAGAACTGACTCCTTGAAGTTTGTCAAGAAACCACAATTTTGCAAGCGTTGTGAACTATGAAGTCGAGATTTAACATTTCCTTACCCTTCTTTTAAAAAGAATATATCTTTATCCGCTGGAGAGAGAGCAGTTATTAAAACAAGAAGATGGGCATCTTGTCCGATTACAACAGACTTATTATAATCAAACTGTGTTATAGCAGTCTGAACAATTCTTCGTAATAAGTTCAGGTATCCATCTTTGCGAATTTCACTCACTCGTCTAAGATTGTCAATTCCACTTTTTAATTCGACTGTCTCACCTACACTCAAACTTTTTTCGCATATAAAACATTTAATTGTTGAAGCCATGATGAATTTCGAAATACAACTGCCTCATAGTACATCAGCATCATTACTGCTTACTCTGTAAAACAAGTGCATAGAGAGGGTCCCTTTCTTGAATCTACAGGGTGTAGTATTTATGGGGTTCCGTATGCGAAGAAGAGTTTATCACGTCAGTTGAGGATGATTGGGACCCTTAAAAACTAGTTCATCACGTACAAGCCATTCCCACCCGCAGATGGGTCTGGACCCTCGTAAAAAATCTGAAGTGGTCTAGCCTAGCGCGAGTCTAGCCTCTTATCGGCACTCCAGCTTTCATTTTTTATGTGATATATTTTTAAATATAAGAGTTCAAGGGCTGAGTAAAGCAATCTCTAACAGAAATAATGAGTTTTATAAGAAAACTTACAAAAGCGATTTTTGAATTGTTATATATTTAACTATGGAATGTTGAATTATATTTTTGAAAAATTCAATCTTTCGTTTGTAAACTGCAATAAAAAAAACGCGACAAAAACTCTGCCTTACAGGTAGGTGGGAATGAGATCCCAGTGCTTGACTTCCCAAATTGATGTACTGCAAAAAAATGTATTGGTCCCAAAAGGAAATTTTCTGCTCTACAAATTTCCTTCTATGCATTTTTGTCCAAAAACTACCCGTTTATGAGTTATGGGCCGAAAACTAAGCGCTCGAGTACGTTTCGCACCATACGCCAAAACATCGCCCCCACTGCTGGAGCTGATTACGCATCACCTATGGCCTGTACAGCAAAAGTGTATAGAACCTTTTTTATTGAAAATGTTATTATAAATATTTTGACTTCTATTCATTTTTGTGCTCCGACGCACCCTTTCGTATATAATAGCCAAAAACCAGCGCTACTACCCGTATAAGGGATGTTTTTCGAGGCTAGGGGTGTATGCGGCGCCGATCCGATGGGGAACTTTTTTGGTATTCATTTCTAATGCCTTCAGGGACATGATTGTGAAGAAAAAAAAACTTTACCTTTTTTTTCTGGAAATCGACCTTTTTCGAGCTAATTTCCCCGGACTAGATTGCAAAGTTTTATATACAAATTGAAAAAAATTTCGAAAGGTTTCATGATAATAAAAAATATATCTCACAATTCATGGGATAATTTAAACTGATTTTTTATTGTGATAGATTAATTTTAAGATATTTTTAAAAAATTTTAACGTTTCCAAAGATTTCCAAAATTATCAAAACAGAATCTGGAAGATTTGAAGGCATATTTTTTTAATTTTTCAGAATTTCAAGAAAAATTTTGGAAGAAATTTAAAAGATATTTAGAAGGTTCAAAAGTTTTGAGAATGGTTAAGAAATTATTTTAAGTTTGAAAAAATTTCCAAAAATTTCAAAAAAAATGTAAATTTTGGAAAATTTCTAGGTTTTTTAAGAAGTTTGAGAGGTTTCAAGAAAATAAAAAAATTTCTGGAGATTCCAGGGAAAATTTTTAATTACTTTTTATTTTGAAAAATTAATTTTTAAAAAAAATTTGAAAAAGTTTAAAAATATTTCAAAATAGTATTGAAAAAAATATTTGAAATTTGAAAAGATTTACAAAAATTCAAAGCAAAATGTACATTTGTGAAGATTTCGAAGAAATTATCGAAGCTTCTTATCAAGGTTTCAGAAGATTTCTACAAATGCCGAAAAAAATCTGAAAGATTTCAGGGCAACTTTTTTAATTTTCAAAGATTTTTCAAAATTTCAGGAATAATTCGAGTCCGTTTAGGAGATATTTATTTTTAAAACTTCCAAAGGTCCTGAATATTTTTCGAAATAATTCAAATTTTTTCTAAAATTTTGCAAAATCTTGCAAAATGAGAAAAAATTATACTTTTTCGACATACCTAAAATCTTCAAAAATCTTTTTGAATCTTCTCAGAGAATTTATTCTAAATTTTCATTTCGTATTTAAAACCTGTTTTTTTTGTGTTGAAAATTAATCTGTTTTGGTTGAGAATTCCAATAAATTAATTTTTTTTTTACCAAGGATTCAAGTACTTTGTTAAAAATTCCAGAATGTCCAGAATTTTGCTATACAAAATGTAATTTGAAGATTTTTGAAGATTTAAAAAGTGAAAAAGCTTTTCAAGAATTTTAAAAGGTTTCAAGGATACTAAAAAAATTCTTAAAATTCCTGGGAAAATGTAAACTGATTTTTTAGTTTGAAAATAAATTTTAAGAGAAAATTGACAAAGATTTCAAAAGATTTTAAATCATTTTCTAAAATCTCGAAAAAGAATTGGAACGATTTTCAAAGGATTTTGAAAGGATTCACGATCATAACAAAATTTTCTTGGAATTCATGGGAAAATTTGAACTGATTTTTGAATAATTAATTTTAAGAGAATCATAACAGATTCTGGAAGATTGAAAGGGAATTTTTGTAATTTTTCAGAATTTCAGAAAAAATTTTTGGAAAAATTCGAATAATTTTAAAAGACATTCATAAGGTTTAAAAGTTTTGGAAATAGTTAAAAAAAATGATTTGAAAATATTTCAAAATAAATTTTAAGAGAAAATTAACAAAGATTTCAAAAGATTTTTAATTATTTTCTAAAATTTCGAAAAATGGGAAAGATTTTCAAGCAAAATCTTTCCATTCGAAAGATTGCAAAATTTTATAACAAATTTCAAAAGATTTCACGATAATAAAAAAATATTTCTCATAATTCATGAGATAATTTAAACTGATTTTTTATTTTGAAAAATTAATTTCAAGATAATATTTAAAAAAATGTAACATCTGTAAAGATTTTCAAAATTACAAAACAGAAGATTCTGGAAGATTTGAAGGCAAGTTTCTCAATTGTTCAGAATTTCAAGAATAATTTTGGAGGTATTTTAAAAGATATTTAGAAGATTTAAAAGTTTTTAAAATGGTTAAAAAATGATTTTAGGTATGAAAATATTTCCAAAAATTTTTAAGAAAATGCAAATCTTGAAAGATTTCGAAAAAAAATGTCGAAGCTTTTCAAAAAGTTTGAGAGGTTTCAATAAAATAAAATAAATTCGTGTGATTCCTGGGAAAATTTTTAATTACTTTTTGTCTGAAAAAAATTAATTTTTAAAGAAAATTTGAAAAAGTTTCAAAATATTTCAAAATCTTATAATTTCCAAAATATTTCTACTAATTTCGAAAATATCAGGTAAATTTAAGGGATATTATTTTAATTTTCAGAGATTTTTCAAAATTTTAGGAATATTTCGAGTCGAAATATCTCTCAAAATGACTCGAATTTTTTCCTACCATTTTTCAAAATCTTGAAAAATAATACTATTTTGACATATCTGGAAGCTGAAATTTTTTTTTTGAATTTTCTCAAGAAATCTTAGGAAAATTATATATTTATTTAACTTTAAAAAAAATGAAGAAATAAACTTAAAAAAGAAATGTTTGGTAGAGATTTTTATTTTGCATTTTAAATTATTTATCTCCCGAAAATAATAATTTGGATGAGTTTTTTTTCTTTCTTGACTGAAAAATCTTTTTTAAGATAAAATTTGAACTATTTAGTTGCAAATTCGTCTTTTTGGATTTAAAATTAATGTTGAGGATTCCACTATTTTGTTGAAAATTTTTGTTTCTGGGTTAAAAATGCAACTGATTGAAAATTAATCTTTTTTGGTTGAGGATTCAACTAATTTGTTACAAATTCAATTTTTTACTAAACATTCATAATTTTAGTAAAAAATTCATCTCTTTGGTTGACAATGTCACTATTTCGTTGAAAATTCATCTTTTTTGATAGAAAATTAATCTATTTCATTTAAAATTCATATTTTCGTGTTAAAAATTGAACTATTTTGTAGCAAATTTGTCTTTTTTTTTTTAAACTTAATCTTTTTTTCGGTTCAAAATGCAACTGGTAAAAATTAATTTGTTGTTGTTGGGGATTCAGTTATTTGGTTAAAATTTAACTTTTTTTTTTAATTCGTTTGTCTTTCGGTAGAAAATTAAAATTTTCAACTGAAAATTTATCTATTCCACTTTTATTTGAAAATTGATTTTTTTTTTTAAATATAAAATTCAACTATTTAGTTAAAACTTCATGCATTTTCTCGAAAATTCATGTATTTTGTTGGCAATTCTTCTTTCTGATAAGAAACTTAATCTTGTTTGATGAAAATTCCACCTATTTTTGTTTAAAAAGATATCTTTTTTTGTTGAAAATTCGTTTTTTTTTTGTTTAATTCAGACATGCCCAACTCGGGGAAATTTCCTGCGAGAACACATGTTCCGCGTCCCTACTCTTTCTCCTAGAGAGCGAGAGATGTGGTAGACGCATGCGCGTGGTAGACGCATGCGCGTGGTAGGCGCATACGTACGCTACTACCACACGCATGCGTCTACCAAATCTCTCGCTCTCTAGGAGAAAGAGTAGGGACGCGGAACATATGTTCTCGCAGGGAATTTCCCCGAGTTGGGCACGCCTGGTTTAATCCAACTGGTAGAAAATTCAACTGGTTTCTTAAAAATTTCTCTTTCTGGATTAAAAATTTAACTATTTGGTTCAAAGTGGAATTTTGTTGTTGAAAATTCGTCTCTTTAGCTTAAAAGTTTAAATATTTCGTTGTCAATGCAACTCTTTTGATAGAAATTAATTTTTGTTTATTTTAATTTTATTCATCCCCCTTTTATTGCCCTATTTTATTACCCTATCTTCTCGAGAAAATATTTGTCTGAAGTCAGATATTGCCAACGTGACATGGTCACGTTGGCAATTGGCAACTGAATTCACTAGAAATGAAAAAAAACGTAGAATGAACGTAAAACGCGTGTTTAACCAATGGCTAACTTTATGGAGGGGGGGGGTCGACGATCAGAAAATGGGGTGGGGGGGTAAGTAGCCCAAAAATTGGTAAGGCAGTTTATGGACGGGGCCTGAGTTTAGAATTTAAAGTAAATTTAAAATAAAGGAAGGCCTTATTAGAAGAGAAAATAAAGAGAGGAATGGAAGAAGTGGGTGGAGGAGAGATGATGGGGTCGTCGTTCTCGGGTTGTGTAGTGGTGGATGATGAAGTGGGCCTCTTGTTATCCCTAAATACCAGGCGCGGCTCATGAGCAAACACCGACCACAGCGAGACGGCCCGCCGGTTAACACCGCCGGTCCCAATAGGGCCCCGTAAGGCCCACTCCTCGGGGGGGCCGGGGCCCCCACTGGCTTCTAGCACCCTTGTTCGACCCATTATAAACAAGGCCTGTCTGGACCCCAATGCATTATCCTCATTCGTATTAGGTTAGCTGTACTCTATCAGCTTCTCTCTCTCTCCTCTCTCCTCTCTCTCTCCTCTCTCTCTCTCCTCTCTCTCTCTCCTCTCTCTTTTCTCTCTCTTTTTTCTCTCTCCTCTCTCTCCTTGATTCAACATAACCCACTCCTCATCCTCCAAACGAGCATCAGCGACTTGATTAAATAGCCTCCTAATTAAATAATTTATCACGCATGATTGATCGCCTTCATTTGTCCTCTAGACTAATGAGGTTCGGATTAAAAGAGACAGAAAATTCAATGTTCTTGAAGAAAAATTTGAAACTCGGAATAGAGAGAGATGATTTTCGAGCTGGAACGGAAAATAATATATTAGCTGTCTATTTCGTTATCAGCTGGTTACTTGACTCATTAACTTTTTAAGAATTTTGAAAGGTTTAAAAAAAAAATTCAAGATTCCTAGGGAAATGGAAAATGATTTTTTATTTTGAAAAATTAATTTTAAGAAAATAATTCGTAAGATTTCGAAAGATTCCCAAAATTGTCAAAAAAGAATCTGGACGGTTTCAATAATTTTTTTTATTTTGTAGGATTTTTTGAATATTTAAAGAAAAATTCGAATCCGTTTAAAAGATATTTAGATGTTTTAAAAAAATTTCCAGAATAATTTAAAATTTGAAAAGATTTCAAAATTTTAAAACAAAATGTAGATTTTTGAAGATTTTGAAACAAAATGTTAAAGTTTTTTAAAGGATTTTGAAATAAAATGTTGAAGTTTCTTGAGTATTTTAAAAAGTTTTAAGATAATAAAATTTTTTTCTTGATATTTCTCGAAAAATTATTTTTTATTTGGAAAAAATAATTTACAGGGAATATTTAAAAATATTTCCAATATTAATAAATATATAAAATAAATATTAATAAATAAATAAATAAAATATCAATATTTCCATTATTAAAATTTTTATGTATGAATGAGAATTAAACAGAAATTGAATCAGTAATTAATATTTATTCGAAACCACTGAAAATATGATGTACTTTCTAATTTAAACTCGAATTCAAAAAGTGTTTAGTTAAAAAAAATTTTAATTGTTCAAGTCTTTAATGTTTCTATTTTAAAACTGCTTCAAATGATATAATTTAGAAAATTTATTGATTCATTGTTCAATTTACGGCTTTGAAAACGATAACGTGGATTTATATTTTTTTAACTGAATCTTAATCTTTGAACTGTACAATTTATAAAAGTTAAACAAATGTTATTTTGCAGTATAAATGCAGTTAATTAAATTTTTTTTAATTAAAAAGTATTAATAGCTCTCATTTTATACGTTTAAATAAAAAAATTTAATTTCAATTTTAAAAGTTTATAATTCAAGAGTTTTTTAATTTTATTGACCGTACAAAAGAGAACGGGGAAGTAAATATTATCAGTTTGTTTTTAAGTTATATAAATGTAATTTTTCTAAGATTCTTGAGAAGGTTCAAAAAGATTTTTGAAGATTTCAGATGTATTCAAAAACAAACTAGAAAATTTTGATGAAATTTTTTTTTATTACAGGATTTTACAAAATTTTTGGAAAAAATCGGGTCCGCTTAAAGGATATTTAGGACTTTTAAAAGTTTGAAAGAAACGTAAAACTATTTTATAAATTTTCAGAAACCTTTTCAAATTTTAAAATATTTTTAATTTCTTCAAAACTTCTGAAATTCCTAATTATATTTTAAACTGACTTAAATTTTTCTTACAATTTGGAAAAATCTTCCAAAATTAAAAAAAATTGCCTTAAAATCTTCCATATTTTTTCGACATTTTGTTGAAAATGTTTAAAAATCTTTTCAAACTTAAAATTACTTTTAAGGCTTTTTAAAACTTGTGCACATCCTAAATATTTTTTTAAATGATTCGATTCGTTTTTTAAATTTTGCAAAATTAAACAAATTGCCTTAAAATATTCCAGATGCTTTTTTGACGATTTTGGACATTTTTCAAACTCTTTTAAAATCTTTTAATATAATTCTCTGAAAATTAATGTTTGACAATAAAAATCATTTGAAATTTTGCTAACAATCTTAAGAAATTTTTTTAATCTCTTAAAATAATAAACAATAAGTTAAAAAATGAACTCTTAATTCAAACGGACAGATTTTCAACAAAAAAGTTGAATTTTCAAACAAAACAGATGGTTTAAACAAAATAGAGTCTTTCAATCCAAAAATACGGATTCTTAACAAAACGGATGATTTTTTTAAACAAAAAATATAATTTAAATAAAATAGCGTATTTTTTGTGAGATCAGTTGCCAATTTCCAACGTCACAATGTGATAAATAATAAACAATAAATAAATAATACACAATACGTTCAAAAATAAATTTTTTTAAAACTTTTAATATATTTCTGAAATCTTTGAAATTCTTTTGAAATCTTTGAATCTTTCCAAATGTTCCGAAATCTTGAAAAAAAAATTCCAAATTTTTTTAGAACTTTTGATATATTTATGAAATCTTTGAAATTCTTTTGAAATCTTCAAAAACTTTTCGGAATCTTTGGATCTTTTGAAATTTTTTGGAATCTTTGAAATCTTTTGAAAAATTAATTAAATATTAAAAAATTTTCTAAAATATTTGAATTTTTTGAAATTTGTTGAAATCTTTGAAATCCTTTGAAAAATTTGTGAATCTTTGAAATCTGTGTGAAAGTTCTGTTCATTCTTCACAATCTTTCTGAAATCTTTAAAATCTTTGTGAAATGTTTCTGAAATTTGTGAAATTTTTTTTAAATCTTTCAAATCATTTTGAAATCTTTACGTAATCTTATAAATCTTTGTGAAACCTTTCAAATTTTTGTTAAATCTTTTAAATTATTTTGAAATTTAAACGAAATATTTTAAATTTTGGTTAAATCTCTAAAATCATTCTGAAATCTTATAAAATGTTGTGAACTCTTTGAAATTTTTGTTGAATCTTTTAAATCGTTTTGAAACCTTTAAATTTTTGTTGAATATTTTAGATCATTTTGAAATCTTTTAAATTTTTGTGAAATTTATTAAATTTTGGTTAAATCTTTAAAATCAATCTGAAAACTTATAAATCTTTGTGAAATCTTTGAAATTTTTGTTGATTCTTTTAAATAATTTTGAAATCTTTGAAATTTAAACGGAATCTTTTAAATTTTTGTGAAATCTTTTAAATTTTAGTTAAACCTCTGAAATCATTCTGAAATCTCATAAATCGTTGCGAAATCTTCGAAATTTTTGTTTGAATCTTTTAGATCATTTTAAAGATTTTGAAATCTTAACGAAATCTTTGAAATTTTGGTTAAATCTTTAAAATCATTCTGAAATCGTTAAAAATTTGGTTAAATCTTTCAAATCTTTCTGAAATCTACTGCGATATTTTGAAATCTCTGTGAAATCCTTGAAATTTTGGTGAAATCTAATGAAATCATTGAAATCTTTGAAATATTTGAAATTTTTCGAATGTTTCGAAATCTTTTAAAGAATTTGCGAATTTTTTTAGAACTTTTGATATATTTATGAAATCTTTGCAATTCTTTTGAAATCTTTAAAAACTTTTCGAAATCTTTAAATCTTTTGAAATTTTTTGGAATCTTTGAAATCTTTTGAAAAATTAGTTAAAGATTTGAAATTTTTCTAAAATCTTTGAAACCTTTCAAAATATTTAAATTTTTTGAAATCTTTGAAATCCTTTGAAAAATCTTTGTGAAATTTTTGTTGAATCTTTACAATCAGTCTAAAAACTTTCTGAAATCTTTGTGAAATTTTTGTTAAATCTTTCAAATCATTTTGAAATTTTAACAAAATCTTCTAAATTTTGGTTAAATCTCTAAAATCATGCTGAAATCCTATAAATCTTCGTGAACTCTTTGAAATTTTTGTTGAATCTTTTAAATCGTTTTGAAACCTTCAAATTTTTGTTGAATCTTTTCAATCATTTTGAAATCTTAAGGAAATATTTTAAATTTTTGTGAAATCTATTAAATTTTGGTTAAATCTTTAAAATTAATCTGAAATCTTATGAATCTTTGAAATTTTTGTTGATTCTTT
>CAKNYM010051795.1:31039-48113 GCA_932195095.1 Andricus curvator | reverse complement strand
CATTAGTGAAGAATGATTAGTGGAATCCACTTTTAGGATTAGTAAAATCTTCTAATTGAATCAGTGAAACCGTAAAACCACTATTTGAAGTAGTGAATTTCACTATTTCATAGTGATCCACATTTTTTAAATTTAAAGAGTGAAAATTCACTATGAAATAGTGAAATTCAATATTTAAAATTTAGAGAGTACATTGAGCTGGGTCGCTTATGGTAAGATGAACTACAAGTTTTGATTAAATAAACCAAAATCTTTCCTTGGACCAGCAAAAACACTTATTTGAAAAAACTAAAATATTCTCTTGAATCGAGCGAAATATTTGCTTGGAATTACTAAAAGTTTTACTTGGACCAACCAAAATATTTGCTTGTATCAACCAAAACATATGGTATAAGCAACCAAATTTTACTAACCAAACAAAAATTTCTTGGGTCAATCAAATATTTTGTTGTTCATATAATAACCATATTCTAAAGTTGATTCAACCAAAATTTTATTCATTCAACCAAATCTTTTTCTGGGTGGATATATGAGCTACGAAAGGAATGTACGATTCGCGCGGCACAACTCACCCCCTACTCCCAGGGTGAATATCTCGGAAAATATGATTGACAAAGGAAAAGTGAATATTATGATTTTTTATGCATATTCTCTGTACAACTTGTCTGCAAAAATTCATTTCTTACCGATGCACCTTTTCCAAAATAATCATCAAAAACCATTTTTTGGGGATGTTTTCCACGATTTAGGGGCGTTTTCACCCTTCATCCTGGGTGAAAATTATTTTTCATTAACTTCTTATGCCTTCAGGAATATGCATGCCGAATATTAATCATTTATTATTATTTTTTGAAGTTTATAAATGTTAAAAACTTGTGGTCCGCCAAATTTAATTTTTTTATCTCAAATTCATAATGAGCAACCCCATTATACATATACACAGTGTTTCCGTTGCTCTAGGACTTAATTTATTCAAGTTTTTCATCGATGTTTTGGAAATTTTTGAAGAAAAAAAATGGATTTTCGAATTAGCGTACACATTTCTTTTGTTTAACATTTTACTAGACATATTTAGCAACACAATCCAAAAGGTCTCATCAAAATCGGTGGAAAGCTGCCGGTTTCTGAGCTTTTTCATTTTTTAACGTCTAACGTGACTCCTCTATAAGGGCTGTGCGGGGCTTATATAGCTCTGATATTGTTATTGTTTATGCATTCTTTATAAGGTATTAATCGTAATTTCTTAGAATTGTACATGATAAAAACGGTTCTCTCCTTACGACTGTAATGTAATATGACACCTTCGTTTATGTTAAAAATTCCTGGTACAGTGATAATATCACATAAGCGGCATTGGTTAAAGGGATGATGGGCTTGAATATGAGACGCATATCTCCGACTTCCGCGATTTGCGTGACGTGTACAAGCGAAACTTGTTCGAACTTGCATAAAAAGCATGTAACATTGCGTCATTTTCTCAGTAATACATGTAACATGACACCATTTTTGAAAAGAATTCTCTGAATTCTATGTAACTTGATACGATTGTTTTTATATTAAATTCCTTAATACCTATAAAATATCACATAGGAAACGGGGGTCTCTTTCTTTTACAGCTCATATCAAAGGGTGATATTTTTCTCAGTAATACATGTAACATGACACCATTTTGAACACAATTCTTTGAATTCTATATAACTTGATACCATTGTTTTTATATTAAATTCCTTAGTACCTATAAAATATGGCATAGGAAACAGGGGTGGGGGGTCATCTTTATTCACGGCTCATATCAAAGGGTGATACTATGACTCACCTCTTTGGTATTTTCTTATGGCGTAAGCAAAACATGACACATCATCCCTCTCCATACGCAATCACACATACACACAAATACAAACTCATCCTCACACAGATATGTACTAACACTAATCTATCCAGAACCGGCCTACTACCACTACTGTTGAAGATTGCACAGGTGAGTAAATCTTTTTCATTTCTAACCTCCTTTCTTTATAAAGATGATTCATGAAATCGATAATGTTTTTTATCAATTGTAATTATCACAGTAAACTTAAAAGCAGGAACACTTATATATATGTATATATCTGTTCAATTTAAATGTCTAACTCTGGTTTAGTTATATTTATTCTATTTTATGATTTTTTAATTCAGAAATGAGAAGCATAATTAAAAATTAAACAGAAGTAAACATTCGGATTGAGTAAATTATCCTGCTTTTACGTGCATAACTATAATTATGATTAACAAAAAACATATTATCGACCTTATCCATTATTTTTATAAAAAATGCTCAATTTTGAGGTTATGTGTAAAAAAAAGATTTACTTCACTTGAAAAAAATCAATAATTTAAAAAAATATATATATTCAATGTAAACAAGAACTTCACTCAATTTGAACAAGAGATTTATTTAAACTAACCAAAAATTTGTTCGAACCAAATAAATAAGGACAACCAACAAATTTATTTAAATCAAACAAACATTTGTTTTTCCCTATATCAGAGAAAGAATTTGTTTGATAGAAATAAAATTTGTTTGATTTAAACAAACATTTTTCTCAGTGGAGACGAATCAAGGTTTAAAAAGCTCAGTACACTGATAAAGCTCGGACCAATAAAAAGTGGATAAAATGTATATTTTCCTGTAAATTGAGTTCGCATAATTTGGACTTTAATGAGCTATGCTAAAGTCTCGTGAGGTAATAGTAGTACAAAAAAGGGTCACGCGCGTCCATTACCAAGTCGCCCCCAACTGCGAAGACTTGAAAAAAAGGGTCTGCTGCTGTACGGTCCCCTACAGATACAGAGTATAGGTCAGAGTCTTGGTCTAGGACTAGACCTGACCATATGGGTGTGATTTCCTTTTCATTTATAAATTTTTCAGATATCAGTATACTATACATGCTAAAATTCTATTCTACGTCTACAGTAATGATTAACTTACAATTACATTTTTGTAAATGGTTTTAAATAAGGCGTAATTTTTTTCAATTAATTGAAAAGAGTATTAAAAAGGGTAACATTCTCATTCTTAATTTTTTTAACTATTACTTTTTTCTAAAGAACAAAATTGTAGGGAAGAACAAAATAGTATGCATTTTTGTAAAACATTACATTTTGTCAATTTCAATATATTAATTCCATTGTACAATATGCAAGTACCAAATGTTTAAAATGTCAGTGCAATTAGGGTGGTCTAAAAATGCGACTTTTGTTGACCGATCGCGCCCCCCCCCCCCTCCCATTTGTTCGTTTCTGGAAGAAGAAATTCCCAAGTTTTTTTTAATCGGTCAACATTAACCCGCGCCCCCAGGCTGTTGGAATTAACATGGGGTTTTAAATGGGAAAATTTTGGTTTTCGAAAGATGAAAAAAAAGAAGTACTTTTTATTAACTTTTTCTAAATTAATGTTTGGTCACCTCTTTGGGAATGTTCAAAGAATATTTTCCATCCAATAATTTTTTATATCGCCCCCCCCCCCACCCTTTGGCGGTGGGCGCACAATGCCTCGAAAAATGCAAAATATCTGTTTTATGTAAAATTCATGTTAAAGACGGTATTTTTTGAAGTTTCACGTAGTTTATTTATTTATATTCGATAAGTGACAATATTCCAAGTTTTTGAAAACTAATTTTCAGTTGTTTAAATAATTTTACTGGTTTCCTTCTGGAGTTAATGACACAATTAAAAAATGTAAAAAGTAATATTTTTTTTGTTTCAGATATTTGGCCATTGTTTCAATAATTTTCATTTGTTTAAACAATTTATTCATCATTCGCAAAAGTTATTCTTTTCTCAAATTAATGTCGCAGGTAATGAATGTTAAGATTGATACTTTTTGTGAAAGACAGTTCGCAATTATTCACACCATGATATTACTTGTCCTCCACCTTTCCTATCAAAAGGCGCAAGTGAATGATTATTAACTGTTTAAATAGTTGCAAAACTGTCTTCTGCAATAAATATCGCTCTCAACATTCATTAACTGCATCATTGATTCCATAAAATAGTAATTTTGAAGATTTACAGAGGAAAATATTGTTTCAATGATTGAAAATTGTTTCAATAATTTTAAACTATCTTTCACACAAAATAACACTCTTCTTGTCTTGCAATTACTTCTAACTTTCATATACATATAAATCAATATAATTTTTCAAATTAGAAAATATTATAACACGCTTATTATTGATGTGTAAGTAGAGTTATTCTTAAACAAATTATACATATTAGTAGATAACTTGAGCTATAGCGCGGCCTGTGATTGGTCGAGAGACGTGGCCTAAAAGGATGGATGGGGTAGGGGAGGGGGTGAGCCCTCCCCTGATTGGTCGAGGGGCGTGGCCCAATTACAAAATGGCGTCAATTAGGGGCGTGACCTACTTACAAAATGGCGTTAATCAGGGGGTGTGGCCTAATTACAACATGGCGGTTATCCTAAGTGATCGAATGAGTTATTCTGAGTTGGAAAAGGGGAGGGGTCAAACATGATCCCATCGAATGGATGTTTCTCAGCTGGAAAAGGGGAGGGGGCCCCACCCCCTCCCATCGAATGAATGTATCGAAGTTGAAGAAGGGGAGCGGCCCACCTCCTCCCTATGCGAACCTGCGATGATTCATGAATGTACATGCTCCGTCGAACTAATTACAACGCAAATTAATTATCCTAATGTTATTTTCTATCTATCTAGGTTGGAAAAAGAGTGTTAAAATAACAACAAAGCTATAATTACTTAAAGGTATGTATAATATTTGATTCACTGGCCAACGACCATGCCACGCTGAAAAAACCAGTTCTCGTCAGATCACTGAAGTTAAGCAGCGTTGGGCGCGGTTAGTACTTGGATGGGTGGCTTAATAGTATACATACATATACATACACTAATTAACATTTAAAATTATCCTAAACTATTTTTAAGTGAAAGGTAGTAAATATACACATTTTTAAATTATAATTCGATATCTGTTTTTATTGAATTTCCAACAAAATACATTTAATTATGTACGTGTAGAAAAAATAAGTTCAACCTCGCCAACAATGTATGAAATTAAGATGGTTGTCAGTTCCATAAACACAATTTCAAAATATAATTCGACGAATTTTTTCTCAAGTTTTGTTTGTACCGATGATTCTATCTCTACTGAATCAGTGTTAACTTGCGACATAGTGGCTCGTCTAGATACAAGAACTCAACTGATTCAACGTGGTGCCATGCATCGGTTTATGTATGTAAAATATATGAGGAGTGGGGGAGTGCATTGTTTGGTAGGGGTGAGTCATATGTTGCAAGCGTGGGAATAACCGTTATGCCACGCATGTGAATACCCATGTGGAAATTTTGGACTTAGGCCATTTCTAACAACGGGCGCAGGACTGCGCCTGTAATGGCTAGGTACAGCTGGCTGACCAGTATAGGCATAGGACTGGCTGAAATTCACGCATAGTACTGTGCCAGTGCTGGAAAAATCAACACTGGCATACAAGCGCTGGCCCTATGCTGGTAGAACTCTGGCCTAATGCATGACGGCCAACCCGTTTCTTAAGGAGTTACGCCAATCGTCGGTTCAATACTGACACTTTACGGGCCTAGTAAAAAACGCTAATAATGGCCAACCTTTATTTGCCAAAGTTGAGCCAAGCTTCGCCTGCTTACTGGCGCAATACGGGCAATGCTCACCATGCAAGCAGCGGTCAACCCTTATTTCCAGCAGCTATGCCAAGCGTCGGTTCAATACTGGCAGAACTCTGGCCTAATGCATGTAGTCCAGCCCATTTCTCACTGAGTTACGCCAATGTTCGGTTCAATACTGGCACTTTACGGGCCCAGTAAAACACGCTAACAATGGCCAACCTTTATTTGCCAAAGTTAAGACAAGGTTCGGCTGCATACTGGCGCAATACGGGCAATGTTCACCCCGCTAGCAGCGGCCAACCCTTATCTCGCGCATTTATGCCAAGCGTTGGTTCAATACTGTCAGACCTCTGGCCTAATGCATGACAGCCAACCCGTTTCTCAAGGAGTTACGCCAATTGTCGGTTCAATACTGGCACTTTCCGTACTCTGCCGGAGTTCAACACCGTCGCAACACTGGCCCAGTAGCCAGGTGCGAAATTCGTTCGGATGCCAGAGCTTGACCATCGGCCCAAAGTCGGCCCTACTTTGGTAACCGATCTACGGTAACCAGAGTTGGGCCGACTAAGGTGTTTTCAAGCTGCCATGGTCCCACCGACATTGGCAACTGACGTCAGCAGCGGGCGAAAAGCCGACTGTCGGCCCAATTCTGGCCCAAAATTGGGCCGACCATCGGATGAACTGTGGCAGATTGGTCGGTACGACCGCAAAAATGCGGTCGGTCCAACTCTGGATACAGCAGTCGGTTAGCCACAAGTCACCTTGATGCACCCGACGGTCGGTCAAAGCTTGGCCCGAGTATGAACAGACCGTCGGATAAACTCTGGTTCATTGTTTCAAAAAGACCGCGAAAGTACGGTCGGCTCGACTCTGTGCAAGAGATGGCCTGACCATCGGCATAACATTGCATTGTATAAGTCATCATGATGCACCCGACGGTCGGTCAAACCTTGGCCCAAATATGGGCCAGCCGTCGGATATACTAGGGTTTAAAAAAAGTTTGAGGAAATGTTTCAAAAAAATTGTTTAAAAAAATTTGTTGATAAGAAATTTTTGAAAAAAAAAACATTTTTGAAAAAAATGGTTTGAAGAAAAATTCTTGCAAAAAATTTGTTGAAAAAAATTAAAACAGAAATTTTGAAAAAAAAAAATTGTAGAAAAAAATTGGTTGAAAACAAATTTTTTGAACAAAAATTTAAGAGTTTCCGCCCGGGGCTACGAAACCCTAAAAATTGTAATCGATTTAAATTATTTATTTAATTTTTTTTTAATTTATTTTCCCGTTAACAGATGATTAATTTGACATCTACATGATGTCATATAATAATACAAAAATTAATGAGAAAAAAGAGTTAACAAATTATTTTTCTTAACTGCTTTGAGCTGTAGCTTATGAGGATGGTTTTTTCATTGACTTTCAATTCTTTAGGTATAGAGTAATGGGTAAGACTCCCGACTGCTAGGCGATAGATTCAGGTATAGGTGTAAGTTCGAAACCCCGTAGCGTTAGAAATTTTATTTGTAATATAATGTTTAAAAATGTAATATATGTATTCATTCTAAGCAGGGCCATTGACATTTATAGTCAAAATACTGGCAATCAATTATTATTTATTTTTTGAATACCACATTGTTGTCCAAGTTTGGGCCGACATCATCTTAATAGATGGCCCATATATGGGACCAAATGTCGGGCCGACCTTGAGAAGCCAAAGGCGGTTGACCCTTATCATTTAGCTGGTTGGCCCGACCAGTGGCGCACAAAGTTGGACCGACCGTCCGACGTTTGGCCCGACCGTGGGCCGACGGTGAATTCGCACCTGGGTACTGGTCACCGCAGTACAGATAAACGGCCATTCGCCAAGTACTGGCTAACGGCTGGCTCCACGATCGGCGCAGTACTATGCCGACAGTATAAATATTTAAAAAATTTTGAAATACGTTTAAAAATATGGTTCATGTGTTCTAAAATGTCTAAATACTATAAATACAACTGTCGCGAAAACAACTTTTTTCCTGTTTCTTTTTTTTAAGAAAAAAATTCTAAGTTCCATCTTTATGTAAAATTATGAATGTTCAGAAAAAATTACATTTTATGCCAATCTTAAACATGGTAAAATGTTCCGTCGTTAAAAAGGGTGGAGTTCCGAACAGCGTAAACCGCTGATTTTTTTGAGGCTCCGTATACTTATGTATTTTGACGCGCTGATTACGAAAATGATAGTGAAAATGTGCGGAAATTTGATTTTCACGGTCAAACCATGAAAAAACCATAAAAATCATGTTTTTTTGCGATTATCTCAGCTAATATGCAAAATAAACAAAAATATTTCAAACAAAAGTTGTAGACATCATTGAAATACACATTTTTTGTTTAAAACATTTTTTTCTGCGAGTGATAGTTTTCGAGAAAATGAACGATATAAGGATTACAATCGTATCTCCAATGGTTTCGGTTTGGTACCTACTTACGCTCTTCACCACGGAAAGGTTGGAGAATTTTGAAGAGCATATTTTTTTTCTATTTTTCATGTTTTTTATTTTTTTTTTTGGTTATGGGGGCGGGAAGGCACCCCTGTGACAGGTCACAAAAATAACTTATGTCACACACGACCCCCTTTTCCAGGTGTTGTGGGGGCGGGAAGACACCCCTGTGACAGGTCACAAAAATAACTTATGTCACACAGGACCCCCTTTTCCAGGTGTTGTGGGGGCGGGAAGACACCCCTTTGACAGGTCACAAAAATAACTTATGTCACACACGACCCCCTTTTCCAGGTGCTGTGGGGGCGGGAAGACACCCCTGTGACAGGTCTCAAAAATAACTTATGTCACACAGGACCCCCTTTTCCAGGTGTTGTGGGGGCGGGAAGACACGCCTTTGACAGGTCACAAAAATAACTTATGTCACACACGACCCCCTTTTCCAGGTGTTGTGGGGGCGGGAAGGCACCCCTGTGACAGGTCACAAAAATAACTTATATCACACACGACCCCCTTTCCCAGGTGTTGTGAGGGTGGGAAGGCACCCCTGTGACAGGTCACAAAAATAACTTATGTCACACACGACTCCCTTTCCCAGGTGTTGTGGGGGCGGGAAGGCACCCCTGTGACAGGTCACAAAAATAACTTATGTCACACACGACTCCCTTTCCCAGGTGTTTTGGGTGCTGGAAGGCACCCCTGTGGCAGGTCACAAAAATAACTTATGTCACACACGACTTCCTTTCCCAGGTGTTGTGGGTGCGGGAAGGCACCCCCGTGACAGGTGACAAAAAAAACTTATGTCTCACATAACCCCCTTTCCAGTCTGTCGGGGGGGGGGGGGGGGGGGGGGCCCCCCCGTGACAGGGCACAAAAAATAACTAAGGCCACACACGACCTTCTTTTAAACGATCAGGTAAATACGAACATTCCCATATCGTGAGACACCCATATTTGACTCGTTTTCATAAGAAAAGTAACGTTAGAAATTTTATTCGTAATGTAATATTTAAAAATGTAATATATGTATTCACTCTACACAGGACCATTAATTTTCAAAGTCAAAATACTCGCAATCAATTAATATTTATTTTTTATATACCTTTTTGTCATATCGTTAGAGTATAGCAGTAGTGGGTGCTAAAGATAAACAAAATGTTTGAATGAAATTTTAATTTTTGAAATTATAAATAATATTCGGACGATATGCAGTCGTATGATGATGAATGGATAAAGTAGATGCGTCCTAAAAACAATTCAATGATTTTTTATCATTCTTTAAATTAACTCCGGCATTTTCGTACGCCAGGAGTTTGCCAGTACAGCGCCGGTAGTGTGCCGTACTGCGGCTGTACCGCACCAGTACTGGCTGCCAGTAGCGCGATATTACTAGTCAGTACTGGCACAGTACTGCGCCTATTGTGAATTTCCTATTGTGGCAGTACTGCGCCAGTATCGATATTCAGTACTGGGCCAGCACTGGCACCCCAGTACAGACTAGCGTTATCATCACAGAGATATGCCAGTATAGGTACCAGCACTGGCTGCCAGTAACTTGCCAGTACTAGCCGGTACTGGCGCAGTACTGCGCCCGTTGTGAATTTCCCATTGGGCTTAGACAAAGTGCGTCTTTTTCAAAAGTGTGCTGAACTGAAACTGCTTTTACTGAAACAGTACAACTAGCGCCATCAGACGGGAAAATTGGTACCAATTTAGGAGGGTATAACCAATCACCCCGCCAGATGGTGATAGTTGTGATGGTTTCTTAAGGAATTATAAGGATAAATACAGGCAAAGAGCCATCCATGGAAGAGTAATGACATAAACACGTATACACACATATGCACAAGCCTATTGATGACGCTTCATCTTCACATCTTTCAACAGAAAGCTTGTGAAAGAGTCCGTAGCCTAGACTGACAGCTCTGTGTTTTTCCATACTTTCAAGGGTTTCCTTTAATGTATTATTAGAATGAATACACATGAAAGAGCAGCTATCTATGCGAATAACATGTACAAGACAATTGAAGATATTCAAACCGAACTTCGACTAGCTGAAAGCGTATGGAAGTGTCTAAAACTATCGGAGCCCTCTGTTCATTCATAGTTTAATGGTCCTTCTTTAAAAATAAATAGCAAGACATTCTTAAAATTTCACGGAAGCAGTAGTCTGACGACGCCATAACTTTCGAAGGAATTTTTTAATTCAAATTTCCTTCTGCACCCAGATTTGTGGTCCGAAAATACAGGTCAAGTTCGTTAACCAGCCTTCTACTGCCAATATTTATGGTTTTAGCCATGGAAAATCAAACTGAAAAACTCAATAATTCAAATTTCCCGCGAAACTACGCAAGATACAGTAAAAAGACAAGAGACCAAAATTATTTGTTTTCAAAAATTCTACAAAATTGGTTGCAACTATTTTTCAATAAAATTATTAGTTTTTGTTTTAAACGTAGAAAATGCCATCAGAAAATCGAAAATTCAAATTTACAGCTAAACAGCGCAAAAGACGATAAAATGGGCAACAGAAAAATTGCTCGTCTTGAATAAACCTACAAAATTGCTCTCCACTCTTTTTCAATAACACCCATAGTTTAGCGGGAAAATTTGAATGTTTACATTCTCATCCATTTAGATGGAATGTCTTAGATTCATGCGATTTTGGACCTATCCAGTTTTCGTCAATTCTCGACGTTTTGAGACGCCCTGAGTCAGAAAAAATGGTTTTTACGAACATGTCTGTCTGTCTGTCCGTCCGTCTGTAGTCTGATGACGCGATAACTTTCGAAGGAATTTTTTTATTCAAATTTCCTTCTGCACCCAGGTTTGTGGTCCAAAAATACAGGTCAAGTTCGTTAACCAGACTTCTACTGCCAATATTTATGGTTTTAGCCATGGAAAATCAAACTGAAAAACTCAATAATTCAAATTTCCCGCGAAACTATGCAAGATACAGTAAAAAGACGAGAGACCAAAATTATTTGTTTTCAAAAATTCTACAAAATTGTTCGCAACTATTTTTCAATAAAATTATTAGTTTTTGTTTTAAACGTAGAGAATGCCATCATAAAATTGAAAATTCAAATTTACAGCTAAACAGCGCAAAAGACGATAAAATGGGCAACAGAATTATTGCTCGTCTTGAATAAACCTACAAAATTGCTCTTCATCATTTTTCAATAGCACCCATAGTTTAGCGGGAAAATTTGAATTTTTACATTCTCATCCATTTAGATAGAATGTCTTAGATTCATGCGATTTTGGACCTATCCAGTTTTCGTCAATTCTCGACGTTTTGAGACCCCCTGAGTCAGGCAGATTTTTTTTTATGTAGACTTATATGACTTAGTAAGACGGAACTTTTTTATATTTACACATTTTTTTCCCGAAAATCAATAAATCATTACAACATAAATCGTCATAACTGTGCCAAATATTATTAAAACGTTTTGAAATTTGGTACACATACAAAGTATATCCTTGGTATGCCTGAAAAGCAATACAAAAGTTGAGAATGAAATTTTTTTAATAATATTCAATTGCAAATTAAGACCTGTCGTTAACCACATTTTTCTAGTTTCGTCAACAAAAATCTCGAGGGAACTTCAAATTTAAACCAACTACTAGCGAGAAAGTTGTTCTCTATAGTTGAGAGAAGATTTATAGAAAGTTTAAGATAAATTCATTGAAAATTGCCGGAAATATTTACTTTGTAACATACTACACGGAAAATAATTTTGAGCGACCGCTGTACTATATTGAGAACGCTGCGATCCGACAGAGGGGCGAATGACGCGCCAAACTTTTGTTGTATCACATTTTAAGGCCGCCGCGGCACGAAAAATGGCGCTGCTGTCGCGTTAAAGTCGTAGTTGTTTTGCCCTACTACAGGCCTGCCCAAGTAGGGGAAAACTGCTCATTCGCCACATGTTCGAGTTCCACCACCACGTCCCTCTTCTCAGGTCCAGATGCTTGGGGGGTGGTCGCTCTCGTGAAGTTGAATGAGTAGCGGTCGGTGGTGGTGTTAAATTCCCATCTGGCAAATAGGCAGTTTTCCCCTACTTGGGCTGGCCTGCCCTACTACACCGAACGCAACAGCTGTCATAAATTTCTTTCCGTGTATGTGGCGCGCTAACGATTACAGAGTTCACACTGAGCCTCCTCAGGCAGCGAGGCCTCTGTTAGGCTTTCGTTGAGCGTCGTGTACTGTTTTGCAAAGTACATATTTCCGCTAATTTTTAATTAATATATCTAAAACTTTACAGAAATCTCTTTTTCAACTATATAGATCAACTTTCTCGCTTCAAGTTGTTTCAATTATGAAATTCCCTCGATACTTTTTGTCCACGAAACTATAAAAACGTGATTATCGACCTGCTTGAACTTTCAATTGAATATTATTAAACAGACGGTCATTTTCAACTTTTTTATTAGTTTTTTAGGCATCCCTAGAGAATACTTTACATGTGTACCAAATTTCAAACAGTTTCAATAATATTTAGCTGAGTTATGACGATTTATGTTTTAATCACTTATTGATTTTCGGCAAATTTTTTTTCAGTTCTTAATTTTTATTATTATAAATAATGATGAGACAAAAAGAAAATTGAAAATAGAATAAGGTTCTCATCGTCGTAACTTCTACAATGCTTTGAAACGTAATTCCGTAGCAAAACTGGTGCTGTGTAAATAATCTCCTTAATTTGTAGAAACAAAATGTTCATATAAGTTGAAGGAAACAATATTCATTCCCCACAAGTGCGAGGCTGTCTGAATAAAAGAAGGCACATTTATTTTTGTTGTATTTTTAGCATTAAGTGAAGTAATCTGCTAGTATCGATTGACTGATGTATTATTTTTTTCCATGTATATACACAAGTATAGCAGAATATAATTTGTGAGGTGGGGAAGCTGGTTGACCTAAATTACAAGATTTATGAAATAATTAGTGTCTCAATTATTCTGACACTTGAAATACATTAATATGAAAGTCGGAAGTCTAATTTTTACAGGTTTTACAGGATAAAACCGTTAAAAAAATTAAAAACAAAAAACAACATGCAAAGTTTTTTTTTGTTTTAATATTTCAAAAGCTATTCAAAATTTTTTGTTGTTATTTTTCATAATATTTTTGATTGTTATAAAATGAAATATAAGAAAAGATGGCATTAATTAGTATCCCGGAATTTGCTGTAAAAATAATCGGTCAAGTATATAGCACTAGGGCTAGTATTACGGAAAATTTCATAATGGTAGACAGTTCGAAAAAAGATTTGAAAATTGTTAACACAAAAAAAAATGTTAGGTAGAACAGAAGAATTTTTTTTAATTGCTCGCAAAATATTGTTAGAAAATATTTTTTCAATTGCTACTACAAATTTTATTGAATTTTGACTTTTTTTTGGAGGTTTGTTTATATTTAATTTTTTGGGATAAGTTTTTATAGAAATTTATTCTGAACATTATTTGGATGAAAACAATTAGCTTTTGTGAAAAAACCTTCCCTTCCCTTGCCTTCAATTTTTTTTTTTTGCTTTTATTATTGTCGGAATTTTATGTGAAACTAACTTGACAAGTATAGTGCTAGGGCAAGTATCACGAAAAATTCCATAATGGTAGACAGTTCAAAACGTATTTGAAAAATGTAAGAGGTTTTTGCATTAAAAAAAAAGCATTAGGTACAAACCGAAAAATCTTTTTCTAAATTACTTGTAAAATTTATTTGGAAAATTCTTTTTTAATTTCTTCTGAAAATTTCATTGAAGTTTTATTTTCATGAACTTTGTTTGGAAAAGGGGTTTTCCATACATTATATTTAATTTTTGGCATACATTTTTATAGAACATTATTCGGATGAAGAAAAATTAACTTTTGTGGTAAGCCTTCCCTTAAAAATTCTTTTGCTTTGATTGATGTCTGAATTTTCTGTAAAACTAACATCAAGTACAGCGCTCGGGCTAGTATTACGGAAAATGTAGTAATGGTAGCCAGTTCAAAAGAAAAAAAAAGATTTAAAAAATGTAAGAATTTCTTACATTAAAAAAAATATATATTAGGTAAAAACAGAAGAATTTTTTTTAAAATTGTTTGCAAAAGTCTGTTGTAGAGCCTTCCCTTGAAAAATTTGTTTTGCTTTGATTAATGTTTCCATTTCCAGCATGTCGAAACCTGTTTTATACCTTGAAAACCGGGTTATACAAAGTAAACCGCAATAAACCGGTTTAAGCATTGTCAACGCCCTCCCCTCTCACGTGCACACATGCCAATAGTTTTTTCTTCAAAGGGGAAGATCAGTATATCTACACCCTATACATATGAACCAGAAGACACAAAAAAAAAGAATTTTAAAAATTATTTTTAAATTTCTTCTGAAAATTTCATTGAAGTTTGTCGTCTTTTTCAGAACTTTGTTTGGAAACGGATTCTCCCTAAATTATATTTAATTTTTTGGCATATATTTTTCTAAAAATTGGTTCTGAACATAATTCAGATGAAAAAAAATTAGTTTTTGTGGTCAAGACTGTTAGGGATTTATTTTTTTTATAAATACTTATTGTCTCTAGAGTTAAGTTGGCAGAAGCGTCGATGCGTATGTGCGTAGTTGTGAGTGGCTGGGGAGTCAGTCGATTGGAGTCCGTCCGTAGATGTCTGTTGGTGTCGAAATCGAAGCGGGGCATAAGGCCGAAATTAGCCCTTGGCAAAAGGCCGATAAAGCGGGGTTTAAGAACCGAAACAAAGAAAACGTTATCGTGTTAACTTTGGGCAGAGGTGCCGACTTCAACTGTATTAATTGTTTGATTACTATTCTAACAATAAACTCAATCTATAATTACGTGAAATGGATTCGCAAATTCTCTTATCCCTGCATTCTGGCCTAAAAATATTTGGCGGTATATTATAACAAATTTCTAAATGTGGGGTTTGCTAAAAAGTGTTTCCTATTGTTCTCAGTGCAGTGGAATTATTTTCTTATGTGAAATGGGCCAAAAGTGAAATTTTCGAATCATTTTTCAAAATGGCGGCCATGCAAGTTTGAACGTGCCAGCGTGGCAGCCAAGACAAAGAAGGTGTTGGTAACTGTGGATGGAATGAGTTGATAAAGAAGATAAGTTCGGTTACCAATATAGTGTGTCCTTCGAATCTTCGATAAAGTGACAGCCTATTTTAACTGTTATACATATCAGTGACGTGTCAAAATGAGTTCACCAGAAGACAAGCGAGAAAGAGAAGAAGCGGCTCTTGAACTTCAGAATCGTCAACAGGCTGAAAGAGAACGAGCGATGCTTGAATTCAAGATTCAGCAACAGCAACTGAACCAGCAGCAACCCCTGGCGGACCGAACAAACGGAGCGGATACGCTACAGCGTATCCTCACAGTATCCACATCGTATCCTCTCCGTATCATGCAAGAAAAACGTTCGGTCCTCTAGGGACAGAATACAGGATCGGACGTCTTCACTCCAGCTAGTTCCAGAACGAATGATAACCCTGGGCCGAATAGGGCTAAATTTCAACCTCAGCAACAGCCCGCTGTGGATCAAGTGAATCAGCTGTTGGCAGCGATGACTGCTTTGTTGAAGCAAAGTTCGACTTTGACGGAAGTTGTTAGTCAAGATCGTCCAAGAGAGACTATGTACAGTGTCTTGCCTGACCTGTCACATAATGTTGCCAATTTTGATGGAGTGGATAGTGCCTCCGAAGCCAAATCATGGTTGAAATAATTGGAATCTACAGCTATACTCCATCATTGGACGGAAGCTGTTGCTTTTGAGACAGCGAGGTCTCATCTGAAAAAGGCTGCAAGAAACTGGTACCTCAGCCGCCAGGACAAGATTGTTGATTGGGACACGTTCATATCCGAATTTAAAGGAACGTTTTTATTCGAAAAGACACTTACCCAGAGATGGCGAGAAATGGAACAGAGGAGCCAACAACCTGGAGAAAATACTAGGGAGTATTTCTTTCATAAAGCAAGATTGTGCAAAGATCTTGGACTAACTTTTAAAAAAACCAAGACACAAATTGCAATCGGTTTATGGTCAAACGATCTTGCCAGCAATATAATGGCAATGGGTCATCTTGAGCTCGATGATTTACTGGAGAGCATCCAGGAAATTGAGGCGCTGGAAATCGCTAGAAAACAACGCATCTCATCAAGGAAGAAAGAATCGTCTTCGCAGCCCGTCCAGTCTTCAGCTTCACATCGAAAATGGATTTCGGACTCAAAACCAACAAATCAGCAAGCGTCAGCGTCGCAGTCAGGTAACGAGAAAGCGAGCACCGAAGATTCACGTAAGTGTTACCGATGTAATAAAACAGGTCATATCGCTAAAAATTGCACCGAAAAACGCGAGATTAAATGTTTTAGGTGCAATGAGATCGCGCATATGGCTACATCGTGTACAAAACCAAAAAAGCTTTCGAACGCAATCGTAATTTGGAAAACAATAGAGCTAAATATAAAAAGAAAATTCAGATAGGCGAATATTTCTTCAACGCGTTAATTGATCCGGGAAGTAGTGATTGTACAATAAAGGCTTCAGTGGTTTTGGCTAAATGATTTAACGTTATTCGTATACACAATGTCTTGGAAGGTTTTGGAAATTCCCAAAATTTCACAAATTCCTATGGAATAATTCGAGAGCGATTAACAGTAGATAACGGAACTGCGGACGATGTTTCTTTTAGAATTGTCCCGGATGATGCTCAACGCTTTGACGTTCTCGTCGGACAGAACTTTACGGAATTACCGCATATTGTATACTATAAAATCGACGATCGATTGGAATTCTGTAACCGTAGTGGATTTGTGTTTGATTTTGATCCGGCTATCGAACCTTCGAATTTTGAAAAAGTAAGTGTCACGAAAGACACTCAACTTCTTCCCGCTACAATTAATTTTATTGATGTACAAGTGAACAATTCCAAAT
>CAKNYM010051795.1:0-16039 GCA_932195095.1 Andricus curvator | reverse complement strand
TTATGCGATTCAAAATTCCCGCTAAGTTGGCGACTTCTGACGACTTTAGGCGATTTCTCTCTCAGCAGATGGCGAGAATCGTTGATTTTTCCTGGCAACCCTGTCCCTATTTGCGACCGAACGATTTATTATCACGTGGACGCAAAATGGTGCAAATACCAGTTTGCGTCCGGACGCAAATAGGGGCAACCCGTGGACGCAAATACATCCAAAAACGAATCAGGCGGAAGTCACGACGTACAATGACATCTTATCGTGATTTTCGAATTTTCCGGTGCTATTTCCCTTCTAGAAATAATTAATTGAAAACAATTCAGAACGATAGTTCTGCACTTTCGTCTCGCGGGAATTATTTGAAAACATTTATTTAATTTTTTTTTGAGACAACACTTTTTAAGCAATATGTTCATGAAAAAAATTAAATAAATATTTTGTAATAATTTCCGCGATCTGAGAGTGCTGTTATCAACAAATTTGCCAATGTGGTGAAGTTTTTTCATCAAATTATTCATTTCATTGTCTATAATTATGTATAAAAAACGTGTTTTTTATTAAATAAATTACTTGCCAACTAAAATAATAAATAAATTACTTTTGTCTACTTGCCACAAATTATATGACAACGGCCATGCCACGCTGAAAAAACCAGTTCTCGTCAGATCACTGAAGTTAAGCAGCGTTGGGCGCGGTTAGTACTTGGATGGGTAACCATTCGAGAATACTGTGTGCTGTTGGCATATTATGGGTGTGGTGAGCCCAAACTTGTAGTTATTTATAACTACAAGAAAACTATCCACCTAGAAACACTACCCGAATCGGGTAGTGTCACGCCTACCCTGAAAGGGAAATGGCTTAATGGTATATAGATACTTAAAGTATTTTAGGTACAGAACAATTAAAATTAACTGAGAGTAAAGCTATGCAGATTCTTTCTCATCTTCTAATATCCTACAGATATTAGCATTTTTACTTGTTAATTCGTCACTCTCTGTCCCACTATTACTCTCACTTGGAAGATTCATCATTTTCATTTAAAATTCATCTTATTTTGGTGAAACTTCAACTATTTCGTTGAAAATCGATATTTTGCATTTAAAAATTAAACTATTTGTTTGAAGATTTATGTACTTTGTGGAAAATTTGACTTTTTTTGTAAAAAAATAATCTTTATGACTGAAAATTCATCTTTTTGGCATAAAATTCAACTATTCTTTTTCTTTGAATGTTTTTTGGTTGAAAATTATTTTTTTTTTAAATGAAAATGTAACTATTATTTATTCAATTTTTGGTAGAAAAATTACCTTTTTTAGTTTTAAATTCGTCTTTTGGTAGAAATTCATCTTCTTGGTCCAAAATTCAATTATTCTAGTTAAAGATTCATCATTTCAGTAAAAAATTCATCTGTCTGGTTTAAAATTCAACTATTTCAGTTAAATATTTACAATTTTATTTGAAAATTCATCACTCCGTTTGTTTGGTTAAACATTAATGTTTTTTAATGGAAATTTAATTATTTAAGTTTGGGTTGACAATTTATATTTTTTAGTAAAAATTAATTTTTTTGCTTGAAAATTCAACTGTTTCAGTTGAATATTAATTGTTTTAGTTGAAGACTCTTATGTTTGGTTTAAAATTAATTTTTTGTTTTAATAAAAATGTTATTATTTCATTTTCGGTTAAAAATTATATTTTTTTTTTTCGTTCAAAATTCAACTATTTGGTTGAAAATTTGTCTTCTTTAATCAACAATTCAACTTTTTTGTTAAAAATGCATGTATTTTGTTGAAAAATTGTATTTTCTGTACAAAATAATTCTTTTTATTTGAAAATTAATAATCTGGTTTAAAAATTCATCTTTTTGGTTGAAAATTCAAGTGTTCCAGTTAAATATTCATAATTTTAGTTGAAACTTTTTTTTTTAAATTTAACCATTCGGTTGAAGATTCATAATTTTATTTGAAAATTCATCACTTTGGTTGAAAATTCAACTTTTTTGTTGAAAATCCGTTTTTTTTTGAAAATTAATTTTTTCAACTAAAAGTTTAACTATTTAATTTTTTTATGTAAAAAATTGATATTTTTAGTGGGAATTTTAAGTATTTTTTAAAAATTCATTTATTTTGCAATGTTCTGCTTGTTGTGTTAAAGGATGTTCAGAATGAACGCCATGAATTAAAATAAATGTTTGCGTTTTGTAGCAAATATGAATATGTTACTTTTAGTTGACTGGGAAAATTGAAAAACTGGACCGGGAATTTGAAACCGTCCGCCGAATCGCCACCCTTGAAAATGTCTGTGCTTGGGGAAAGAAAACCAGTCGTTGCGATGATTCCTGTATGTATTTAATACAATTTTGAACTATTTCACCTGTGAATACTACAATTTTTAATGTTTAAATTTAAAAATAGTTTAATCTGTAACAGTTTTTAAATAGTTAAATCTTCAAGTCCATTTCTGTCAATTATTGTTAATTTATTTGACTTTTTAATTACATAAAGCCTTCTGAACAATCTAATACTATAAAATAAAAAATTTGAAACCTTTAAAATTCAAACATTTTAAGATTAGGCATTGCAAACCAAATTATTTGAAATATTCAAAATTGAGTATTTTAAATACTTAAAACTAGAAATTTGTTAGAATTTCAAATCAAACTTATTTATAAATTCAAAATTGTTATGCGGCAAGACATTTAAAAAGATTGGATAAGTTCTTCTACTAAAAATTAAAAGAATACAGAGGGCGCACTGCAGACAAGTGCATTTACTCAATTCACCCCGATTGGAAACATTTGACACAATTAGCGACAATTTAAACCGATTGAACTTTTGAGCACTCTTAATCGTATGAATCGTGTCCGATCGATTATTTCTAGAAGGGTTGTACAAACCAAAATTTTTTTCTATAAAATAATATATAGTCTTAGATCAGTAATAGTTTTTCAGCGAATCGGAATTGATTACATTTATTTATTGGTCCTAAATTCTGCCGTAACCCTTACACGGACGCAAATAGGTTCATTTACCTTAGATCTATATTTTTCAAATAAACATTTTTAAATTGGAAATTACTTCTTGACCACAAATTTCAATTTTTAAAAATTTTGGGTAAAAAAAATCATTCCCAGCACAAGTCAGCACTACTTATATATTTTCGAAATTTCCATTTATGAAAATTTTGGGTCAAAATATCATTCCAAACTAAAAAAAATCGACTTTTTCGAAAAACATACACCTGAGTGAAATTTATCTGTGGGAGTAGTAGTTCTGATGGCCTAGCACAACTCAGAAAAATTTCCAGATTCTCGGAATTTCTACTTTTGAAAATTTTTGATCATAAAGTCATTCCAAGTTCAGAAAAGTTGAGTTTATTTGAAAACTATAGATCTGAGTGAAAAGTATCTTGAAAGATAGTCGTTGTGCTCGGCCAGTAAAACTCAGCACAACTTTAAGATTTTTGAAATTTCCATTTTTTGAAATTTTGGGTCAAAAAGTAATTCTATGTTCAAAAAAGTCTATTTAAAAAAAATTCATCTCACTAAAAAGTTTCTCTGGACATAGTTATCGTGTTCGCTTGGCAAAGCCCAGAACAATTTTCTTATTTTTGAAATTTTCCATTTCTTAAATTAGGGTTAAAACATATTCCAAGTTAAAAAAAGTCGATTTTTTTTAAATACACATTTAGGTGAAAAGTGTATGTGAGAAGAGTTGTTGTACTCGTCAAAAAAAATCTTAGCATAACTTTTATTTTTTCGAAATTAGAAAAACGATATTTTCTTGAGTTTTTTTGTGTTGCTTTACTCGAAAAAGGTTCGGTTTTTTGAATCCGCATTAGCAGAACAATATTGCAAATATTTAGTACATCCTAGCCCAATACAACTTTTTTTCTCTAAAGAAAATGACAGTACTGGCCTTAAAAACGTCTTTTGGGAAATCTGGCTGAAATTTTGGTTTAGGAAAAAATCTTTTGTGGCACAATAGAGCACAAATCTAGAAAAATTCAGCAAAACTTTCATTTTTTGGAAAATCCAAGATTGCGGTGCCAAGTTCTTGGACATTCTAGCTTCACTCTAATTCATGTGGGGGAAACCTCCATATACGCAAATAGTAATACTAGGCGTCTGTCATTTCATTTCCCAACAGATGGCGCCACCGTCGCAAGTGACCTGCATTAGCAGATGGCGCCACTGACCAATGGAGGGTTCTGTTCCATGCTATGTTACCGGCATGCGGTGAAACAGTGAGACTGGTAATAGAGATTCCTGGTGATATAGCATTGCACGATCAGCCAGTAAAACAGAAAGGTTGTTATTTTAAAGGTTATGTTCCATGCTAATTCGGTAAAACAGTGATGTTGGTAATGGAGATTCCTGCTAAGTTAACATTATAAGGTTCTGTTCCATGCTAAATCGGTAACACAGTAAGGTTGTTAATGGATATTCCTGCTAAGTTAACATTAAGTGATTCTGCTCCATGCTAAGCTACCATTGATCGGTAGAACAGTTTATTTTTTATTACTCCAAATGGAAAAATTTTTAGCTTCAGAGTTCGATTTTGTTCATTTTATTGTCCGTGAAAAATGTTTGCGTACCGAGAAAAAACCAGTAATTTTTTTCTTCGATTGAAATGAACACCCTGATATATGTACGTACATACATATAAATCATTACTTTGATCAAGTTTGATTTTCTAGCACAAACATTTTCACGTTCATTATGATATTATAAAAACAAAATGGCAAAAATACAAAGAAAATATTTTTTAGGACAAAACTCCAACAGGAATGATTCACACGGCCCTGATTGTTTACGGTTTGGAGATTATCGATTCACCGTCAAGGCCATTGAGGGTACCCCCGGGACGGCCGGTAAAGCGGGACTCCAGGGTATGTGTAGGACATTTCTGCTTCTATTAGCATGCACCTAGCCATTTCTGTTAGACTGCGGTTCTTCCTTTCCGCTGCTCCATTTTGTTGAGGTTAATATGCTGCTATGTCCCAGATAACAATCGTGCGAAGCACGTTACCCTCACGGCATGCGAGGCACGCGGTGCGTGTAGGGTGTGGTGCATATGCGTCGCATTTTGTGAGAGGCACGTACGTGCGAGGCTTATGCGTCGCACAATGCGAGAGGCACGTATGTGCGAGTCATATGCCTCGCATTTTGTGATAGGCATCTATTTATACAGATAATGTTATTACAAGCCCATTTTTTGATAATAATAATGTAAATTATTATTATTGTAGAAATAATTAGTTTCAATAATTTACTAAAGAAAAAAATATGAAAAACATCTGAAATACAAATTTAAATGTTATAAGTATTTTTAATTTACTGATGTTGACAGACTAATTTAATAAACTAATTTTTAAAAATTAAACATTTGAAAATAATGTGTTGAAATTACTTTTACAACTTTTCAAATGATTTAAAGTTAATTTGACCATTATTATATTTGTATTTGTATTTATTCATGAAAAGTTCCTAGGGCTAAATAGCCCTATAAGGAACAGGTGATACATATGACAATTAAAATGTGACGGCGATCGATTTGACAATTGAAATCAAAAATAGATATTAACAAAGGTTAAGAACTAAACTATAATACAAAAAATTGGATCCGGGATGTCAACAGAAGGTTACTATAAATATACATACGCAAATATACATACTTAAAAGTAAATACGCATTCATACACATACTCATATATATTTTAATTATGAATTTAAGTGTTACCAATGTGTGATTTCGAGGGTGGGATTTGATGTGTTGAATAAGTGACTAAAAAGGAGTTTGCTAAAATGAAATTGTGAAGGTGCATTTCTAATGGTTATAGGTAGTTTGTTCCAAAGGCGAGCACCACGAATAACAAAGGACCTTTGCATTTTACACGTACGGTGTGGCTGAATTTTTAATACTGTTTTCCTTTCACGGAGTTTGGAATGTGTTGGTTGATCTTTGTCAGTGAAATGGAAGAGGTTGAGAAGATAGTGCGGAGCTCCATTACTGAATAGGCTATAAAGTAAATTACCCATAAAAAATTGTCTTCTTTTGGCGACGTTAAGGAGTCCTGCTCTTTCTCTATACTGAGTAATATGTTCCCTTTTGGGGATGTTATAGATGAACCTAATGCAAGCATTAAGCGTACGCTCAAGCTTGGCATTTAGCTCGTCAGTAATATCGTCATATACCACACAGCCGTAGTCAAAGAAAGGAAGGATCAGGCTTTTGACTAGGAGGATACGCGTTGAAGTAGGAAGTGATTCCTTATTCCTGTTAAGCTGTTGGAGGACTCTAAAGGTTTTCCTTGAGATATCCGCAACGTGTTCATTCCATGTAAGAGAGCGATTAAGAATATAGCCCAGATCTTTCACAGAATCCACAAAGGGGATGATATGCCCATCGATCAAGAGAGGAGGCAAGGTTGCAATTGTTGCAAGTGAAGGAGAGGCAGAGGGTCCTATGATTATAGCCTTAGTTTTAGCAGGGTTAAGAGTGAGACCGTTTGTCAAGGCCCACTGCATCACCAAATCAATATCCTCCTGTACCCTTTGAAGTAAGCTCTTAAGAGTGGCAATAGGCCCGGAGAGGTAAAGCTTGAAATCATCAGCATATTTGTGATAGTTGCAGTGTCGAAGTTCACTACCAAGTTCAGATGTATAAATATTAAATAGAGTAGGTGCAAGCGTGGAACCTTGAGGGACACCACTCTTAACCTCCCCACAGTCAGAAAGCTCGCCATTGCTAATTTGTACTCTTTCAGAACGATTACTAAGATAGGATTCAAACCATTTCACAGCCATATTTGAGAGGTGAAGTGATTTGAGCCTAGACAATAGTAAATTATGGTTAACTGTATCAAACGCCTTAGAAAAGTCCAAAAGGACAACAACCGTTATTTCCCTTCTATCGATTGCCAGTTTAAGATCAGAAGTTACTTTAAGTGTAGCTGTAAGAGTACTATGCCTAGCACGAAACCCAGATTGCATTGGGTCCATTAAATTGTTAGTTTCAATATGTGCTGTAAGTTGCTGATGGACAATGCGTTCGAAAGGTTTAGACAAGGCACAGAGGATGGATATCGGGCGGAAATCTTTGGGAGAGGTAGGGTTAGAAATTTTAGGAACAGGGCGAATGATCGCCTCTTTCCAAGTATCAGGAAATATTCCCACCTGCAGAGATGCATTATAGATATGCAAGAGAATAGGACAAATGACTGGTAAAGCTAAGCGAATCATTTTAATTGAAATACCATCAGAACCTTGAGCATTTGATTTAACCTCTAAGAGATTTTTAATTAGGGTTTCTTGCGATATGTCAGAAAAGAATAATTTAGTATCATCAAAGGTAGAGGGAACTGCGAAAGAGGAAGAAGTGCAATTTGCAAGGAGTGTGGGTTTTGTAGTGAAGGCTGTTAAAAGATCTGCGGGTGAAAAATTGTTATCAGGAGCCAAGTGTTTTGGAGGAATAAGTCCAAGTCGCCTTAAGAGAAACCAGATGTTTTCATTTTTATTCCTGTTTTTAATAGAATTGTAATTATATTGATGGTATGAATCCCTGATTTTGGTTTGAACTAAGTTTCTCAGTTTACGAAATTCGGCTTGAATAATACTATTTTTTGTTCTTTTAGCCAATCTACGTTTTTTCTCTCTTTCTTTCATCAAGTCTTTGATATAAGATGTAATCCAAGGAGTGGACTTCTTTTTTGCTTTAAGGGTATGAAGAGGCGCAAATTTGTCAAAAGCTAAAGATAAAAATTTTGTTAGACAAATAACCTTTCTATTTATATCTTTTTCAATAAAAATTTTTTTCCAATCATAAGTGGAGAGGTGTTCCAGAAATTCGGCTTCATTTATATTTTTGAGATTGCGTATAGACAGAGGGGATATACTAGAGGAAGGATCAAAGGAGAACTGGTATTGCATGCTGATAAGGTCGTGGTTTGAGAGGAATGAGATGGAGTGTTGAGTAGAAGAAAATACCTTGTCTAGATCATCAACAATCATCATGTCAATCCATGTACTAGAATGATCGGTGTGATGCGTGGTATTATGTGGAACTATAGATAATCCGGCGGAGAACACTACTGATTTTAAATAGTTAGTTAAATTGTTAGTGGCATTAAGATATGTGTTCAAGTGACCAGTAAGTACAATGTTATTATAATTTGGTATGAGGTCAAAAATATCAGTCTCAAGTTCCCTACAGTAGGAGGCATTAGGAGGTTTGTAAATCACACCCACCAACATGCTGTCATGAGACGAAGATACCTTGATAAAGAGGTATTCAGCAATAGGGTAATTGGCAGGAGGACTCACTCCAACCTGTACACCCCTTAAGCTGTCATGAATGTAGAGACAGACCCCACCCCCTCTTCTCTCATCTCTATCTCTGCGGAAAAGTGTGTAATGATCAAGTGCTATGAGGCTAGATGGAATGTTAGGCGTAAGCCAGGTCTCAGACACGGCTATGATATGGTAGGAACAGGACATAAAATGATGTTTGAATTCGTGGAAATGGGCAGGTAAAGACTGAGCGTTAACGTGACAAATATTTAAGGTTTCCATTTTGACAGTGATAAAAAACGTTCAAGTATAGTTAAATATAGAAGGGTGTGATATGTGTTAACCAACAAAATCCAGTTCACATGATTACAAATGGAAACAGGGAATAAGGCACATATAAAGGTAAAAATTATAAAAGCAATAAACATTATATAGTTAACATGCCAATTATTTAAGATATCCATTGAAAATGTAAAATGGTAAGTTTTAAGTTACAAGTTACCTGAAAGAATGTTAGCACATAGGAAAAGATATTAGTAATAGAAATAACATGATCAATAACCAACAGAGCCCAAATTAAGTAATTACAAATAGGGTTAAGCAGAGTCAAATAGTTGCTGAAGTGACAGTGTAGATATAAATCTAAAAGAATCGTCAGTGGTACTGATGCACGAAAATTTAAGTATGCCGTAAAAGGATAAAACTCCGAAATAGAGCGAGAAACAATCTTAGCATTTTCTATAGAATCTCGTGCAGTCGATACAATAATAGATCTTTCAGGTAAAAAATGAAACACAATATAGTCAGGATTACTTTGATTTAACAGATGTTTTTGTAGAAGATAATAAATTCCATTAGAACAGTTAGAATAACTGAGAAACCTTTGTGTTATTAAATTCAAGTTTTTAATTGACAAAATTATTGAGTATGGTAAATGAGTTAGAAATCGGTCTAATTGGCAAGTTATGTTATATTTACCGACATATATACTTAGGATGATACTAGGAAGCAGTAGTTGCTATTTAAGTCCTTCGACGGTCTGCAAATTAGCCAGGTAAATTCGCGGAGATCCATCCTCTCTGCGACAAAAAATTTTTCCGCCCGCAATCCAAAGATATTTGATTAATTTTTCTCTTCTGAGACCCAAGGCAATGGCGTAAATTTTCCGGTTCAAAGGTGAAAGGGCCTCACGTAGATAAACAGGGTGTTTATCTTTGCTCGGCCACCCGAGGTTTTCAGTAGAGAAGTCTCTAAAGACCTTACGCCTCTCAATGAATTTATCTCGCAGTTGTTGATTGCCGAGTTTCGCGACAATGATGGGCGGGTTGGAGGATTTTGTGAGCGCAGGTGCCTTTATAATTCGATATATTTTGACCACATCTTCCCTCATAAAGGGAACGTCAAGAGCCTTAGCTATCGAGTCGATGTTCGTAAAAAGGTCTTCATTGGGTTTCATAGGGAAATTATGAATTTCCAAAGTCGTTTGAAGGGCCGCCTGCTCGCTTACGTTAAGTGCATGCTCAAGAGTAACCACTTTTAATTTTAAATCATTGGCATCCTTTTTAATTTTGCTTATATCTTCCTTTTCAATTTCTGAGCCAGCTTCGAGCACAGAAATTCGATTTGAGTTATCAGCAATGTCAGATTTCATAGTTTGAATGGAGGTTAGAAGATTATCATTGAACGCTTGCTGCTTATTTTCAAATTCAGTGATCCTGGAAAGAATCTCCTGGGACTGCGCAAGCGCATCCTTTTGTCCTTCCAAGACAGCATTTCTGATCATAGCAGCAAGATCAGGCTGGTTGGAGGTAGCGGTTGCTGCCGAGGGGGCAGGAGCGTGAGGGGAAGACGTACCGTCTGCGTTGCGAATATTAGTTGCAGGTTTCCCAGACGAACTACCATCGGCTGCCGTAGAGATGTCGCTGATGCTTTGCCCTTTGCATTTTATGCAGAAGAAATCTGCCTGACCCTTCTTGAGTTTATCAAAGTTTTTTTTCGAAATATTAAAATTCGCGCAGGCCAGATGGGTCAAAACACCACACTTGAAACAAACAAGCACCTCAGGTCCTCCTCTGGAAATCACTTCCTTGCACTCTGGACACGCACCCATTGCTCTAATTGTTCAATGACAGTTATTGGTAAAACCAAAAAAAAACAAGAAACCAGCAGTTTAGAAAAAAAACAACTTGCTCAGACGCACCAGAAACACACAAAGTCACTACTTGCAAACTTTTATTTGAAAAAAGAGCAAGAAAAGCACTCGAAAATACAATACTCCGGAGAGCAGAAAATCGACACGTCCGCTCCGACCACCGTTACCAATACGTCTAGTATTGGAAGTTTGCAATGTTCCCGCGTGATCACGTGGTTGGAATAAACTTCAACTTGGCGTTTCTTTCTGTTGGTTACGCTAGGTCGTTCATGATAATAAGTTGTTTATGGTGCAGTGTGACGTGTTTTTATCACGGTCTGTGAATTTTGTTGAAAAAAACGTTTAAAATTTATAGGAAATCTGACAGGTAATTTAATTAATATTCATTTTTGAAGTCTTGTGATCTGACATGTCTTTTTATCGCTAATGAAATTACGAGGTTTATAACCTCCATTTCAGTCGCGGTAAATTTGTAGTTTTTATATTTTTCTAATACTTGACACAATTTGAAAAAACGAGTGTTTTTCCAATTACCTTGAGGTATACCTGAAGTACAATGTAGTACAGTGTCATTGTACAATGTAATTATACGAGACGCATAAAGCTCGCTTTTCAACGTCACGCGTGCGACCTTCACGACGTGCGAGCGATATGCGTCGCATATGATGACGCATCTGCGTGGCGCGGTGAAGGCATGCGTGCAGGATTAATCCGCACGCGTGCGAGCGGTACCGCTCGCACTGTGCGCGCATTTTGTTATCTGGGGTATTGAATCCCTATTCCATCGCCTTTCAAATATTGCTTCAGTTTAGAGTTTACATATTCCCCTCCTCGATCTGATCTAATGACCTTAGGCTTTCTTCCGTGCTGTGTCTTTATACATTCAACAAACTCTTTAATGAAACCCGATACTTCATGTTTGTACTGAATTAGATGAACTTTAGTGAATCTGCTGTAATCGTCGATCATCTTTAACACGTACCTTCGTTTGCCCGGTGTCTCCGTTTGCATCGAACCACACACATCAGTGTGAATCAGATCCCCTACTGCTGTAGACTTTGTGTATGATTAATTTGGGAATGGTTTACGTGACATTTTTCCTTCGATACAACACTGGCATGTTTCCTTAATTCCACAGTCTCTAATTCTTATTCCTTCTGCAAGATACTTGCTCTGGAGTTCCTTTATAGCATCTAGATTCCTGTGACCAAATCTTTTATGCCATGTATGCAGACATTCTTTGTTGTGTCCTGTACCATCCTTCGTCAGATAGGCTGCTTCTGGCATCTTTAATTTGTAGAGTCTTCCGTACCGTTGTCAAACTGCTACAACTTTTCCATAGCGTAAAATTTCAACATTGTTTTCGCCAAATATCACTTTAAACCCATTCTGAGTTATTTTCCTTACCGAGAGCAAATTTTCATCGATAGACGGCATGTACAAAACATTCTTAAAGGTTTTTTAACTTGATTGTCTTTATCGTCGAGACTGTTTATGTTACCCGATCCGGTGCCGATTACTTCAGCAGTGATGCCTTTCTTTGCGAGTCGAACGCTCATTCAACTTAGAGTAAATTCTTACAAAAATGATTGGTTGTTTGCCATATGGCTCGACGCACCAGAATCTACAAACCATGCATTTGAAGTTTCTGAATTGACTTCACTCTCGATTCCCATAAAACAGAAATTTGCTGAGTCCTTAGAAACCTTATTTTTGCTTTCCTTTTCTTTATTTGCTTTCCACTTTTGGTACTTTCCGCAATCCTTCTTCTGGTGTCCAGGTTTCTTACAGAAAAATCACTTTATTTCTTGCTTTGCAGCACTTTTACATCTTGTTGCTTTCATGGCTGTCTCCTTCGATGACACTTCTTCTTCTGATCCTCTTTTTCGTCTGGATTCATCTATCAGCTTGCACTTTACGAGATCCAGAGTTAATTCATCTTCTGGTCTCGATTCTAAAGCTGTGATAAAAGTACTGTAGGAGTCCGGCAGACTCATTAGAAGAACAGTGACCACTAGTTTTTCCATTAGAGATTCACCAAGAGCTGTTAACTTAATTACTAAGTTTATCATTGTATTTATATGTTCTTTTATATTACTTCCATCTACCAACCTTAGACTACAGATTCTTTTTAGTAGAAACACTTTACTTGTTAGGGTAGACTTCTCGTGGTAATTCTTTAGTAAATCCCATGCTTGACGTGCAGTGGTTGCTTCTACGATATGAATTCATTGGCTATCTTCCACTGGCAAACCAATCGTTGTACGGGCTTTGTCATCTTTTTTAGTCCATATAGCTGTTGGTGCTGCGGGAGCCGCATCCCTGATGACTTCCCATAAATCTTCTTTGATCAGCAATAGTTCCATTCTGTATTTCCATATCTGGTAGTTTTCATTGCTGAGCTTATCGATCCTAAATCCTGTAGCTTCTGCCATATTGCTCTATTATACCTTACTATACACTCACTCAGTCTCACTTTTAACTTGCACTGTTTCTGTCCACACCAGAATCACTTTAATCACTGATAATCTGTTACTGACACTGCTGGGTTACTGGACCCATAATCTGTTGGCGGTAGAATGCAAGTGAACACAATAATGAAACAAGTGAACTTGGTAACATATATAATATAAAATCAACGTACATTTAGAGAAACAGATTACTGATGAGAGTATATATATATATATATATATATATATATATATATAGAATTAATATGAGAAACCGATTATAGGTGCTTACAGTTCCGTATGACATTATGAACTGAACTCCGGGTCAGCGCGCGCGATCTGACTGCTACACTTATATGACACATCACTTTAGCGTGGTTGCCAAACGCACTTATCTAATTTCTTTCTAATATACTTCTTTTTACACTTTTCACTTCACATGACATCGTTGCTGTCTCTCTCTTGAACAGGTATTTTGATATTATCATTTTACTATATGTCGACAAGGTTAAATCGTTAAAACAGAAAGGTCGGTATTTTTTATATTATCATCTTACCACATGTCCATAAGGTAGGGGCAATGCTGCCATCAGTACGTAAAACAGGAAGGTCGGTAATTTTTATATTATCATTTCACCATAGGTCCGTAAAACAGGGGTCGTCGGTAATGAAAATAGCCAGCTATAGATCGAGCCTCAATCGCTATATCAGGTGCCTACCTTACCAATCAAGTGTAAATAGCTGATGACGTCACTCAGTACTTTCATCCAACACTAATATTAATTTATCAACAGTCGGTAATGTCTGTATCGGCCGTGAATTAATGCTCAGTACGTTACCGAAAGATCGGTATGTGTCGCCCTAGTGTGCGCTGGGATTTCCCCAACGCCTATTAGTTAGGGAGGCAGCGACAGAAATTTCCGGGTCATTTTCGCTCACTTCATTTTTTTTGTATCAGTTATGCACGTAATATGTAACTCTAATATGAACGTCTTCCGTTGCACCCTTACGACAGGAGGTTGCAGGAGGATTGTGAATCCCTCCGAAAATTTATTTAAAAAATGCATAGCCGTTTGCATGAAATTTGGTGCACTCATTAATTTGAACATAAAAACTTTTAAAAAAATATCGTCTTCCATCTGAATTCCATAACTAACTACGTCTTCCACCCACATAAATAGGCGCAGAAAAAATGAGAAAAAAATTCATAGCCGTTAAGGTGAAACTAAGTCTGATGCTTACTTTTATAGTATGGAAGATAATAAATTATAATAGTCTTCCACCTGTAAAATACAACAAAGGTTGTCTTCCAAACCGATAAAGATGCACATTGATGATAATTGATGTTGCAAATTATTAAAAGACCAGCACAATGTTAATATTTGTATTATAAATTATTAATTTAAATCATTTTAAGTTTGGATCATAACCTTACGGCAAATTTAAACGTGAAAATAGAAACTTAATTAAATCGATGAAATGCGATAAAATGCTGTTTAATAAAAAACTGTGGCAAAAATGAATTTTTTACGATTTATTTTAGCACTGATTTCGATCGTGGAGTATTTACGATTCTGATAATAAAGGTGAGTAAATTTAAAAGCACAAAATATATATTTTATCAACATTTTTATAAAGCTTCTTATAGAAAATAAGAAATTGATTTTGACGAATTTTAGATTGATTATTTAGGTTTATAATATATTATATTATTTTACAATTAGTAATTTAGAGCCATTATTCGATGTCGTATTGACCGATAGTATCATCGGTTTCATCAGTTGCAAATTTTTTATCTTATTTTTTTACGATTGAAAGAAAATCTACCCGTCCTATCTAAAAACGATTAATAACAAATTTGCAGATCCTTTTTGGGTGAACAACTTTTGACTATTAATTTTTTTTCGAACTTTGTGTCATTTTTCAAAAAAAAAATTATTTTTTATTTTTAATGTTATTTTTCACGATTAAAACAAAAACTACGCATCCTATCAAAAAATGATGGGTGAAAAATTTGTAGCTCTTTTTTGGGTCAACAACTTTTGTATAATTTTTTTGTTTGTAGCTTGTGTCATGTGTTCAAAAATTTATTTTTCTATTATTTTCAATGTTGTTTTTTACGAATAAAAAACTACGAATCCTATCAAAAAGTGTCGTATTTTGCATAGTTTGACTGCAAAATGGAATGTTTGATTTTTCATTATTTTTTTGTGCGATCAAAATTTCCATTTTTGATTTTTCAAGAAAATTCAAAAAGCTGTTATGACAATCTCGTAGGGTATTCATAAAGCTCCATTTTTCTCCTCTTCAATTTTTTTCATATTGTGCGTTGTTTGGCTTAAGATTTTCATACTCGTTTCTTTTTTAATTTTGTAAATGCTATAACTTTGATATTTTTCTTTTAATCGTGAAAAGTCTTCGAGATAAATTGTTCGTCTTTTTGATTACTACAAATAGCTGTACATAGAATTCTTAAATCTTAAAAAAAAGTGGTCTCAAAAATTTTGAAAATGTTCTAGCTTTTTGAATTTTCATCCAAAATGGCTGGCTGACGAACTTGTCCTTCAATTTAAAGCACTAAAGGAGTATACCAAAGGCCAAACTAATCTGTCAATTCGTTCGAAAGTTATCGTGCAAACAGACTAAAAATCTACATACACACATGCACATTCGCGAAAACCTGTTTTTCGAGTTCAAAATGTCTAAAAACGCGGGCCAAATAGGTGAATCTTGAAAAATATACATTTTCAACAAACTAGTTCAATTTTGAACCAAGTAGTTGAATTTTCAATTAAAAAGATGAATTTTTAAGCAAATAGTTACATTTTCAACAAAAAAGATGAATTTTCCAGCATGAAAATTAATTTTCTACCAAAAACCAACCCGAATAATTTTATTCCATAGTTTTTTATCTAACAGCATTTTATCGCAATTCCTCGATTTACTTAAGTTTCGATTTTCACGTTTAAATTTGCCGTGAAGTTATCATCCAAACTTAAAATAATTTAAATTAATAATTTATAATGTATAGAATTCCTGAAAATAAAACAAGAATTCAACGATTAAATTTGGACAAACACCACAAAATGTTCCTATTGCAATTCCTAAAAAAACAAAAAAACAAAATTTGTTTCTTTGCACAAAAATAAAAAAG
>CAKNYM010051794.1:92506-173607 GCA_932195095.1 Andricus curvator | reverse complement strand
AACCTTTTATGACCCACCATTACCTATTTATGAATTAAAAAAAAAAATGTATTCTGCTTATATGAGAAAATTTTGTTTGATATGCAAAATACGACAATATTACATGTAGCGTATTTGTTCGCGTCCTTGAGACGCATCAATTGACCTATTTATGAACCTTTAATAACCCACCAGTACCGATTTCTGAAGTTTAAAAAAATGGCTTATTCTGTTTATATGAAAAAAAAAACTTTTTTGATATTCAAAACACGACAATATTACATGTACAGTAATTTTTCGCGTCCTTGAGACGCATCGATTGACCTATTGGTGAACCTTTTATGACCGACCAGTATCGAATTATAAAGTTTCAAAAAAATTGGTGTATTCTGTTTATAGAAGAAAAACTTTGTTCATATTCGGAGTACTACAGTACTGTCGCTGACATGTTTGTTTGCATTTTCGAGACACGTCGAATGACCTATTGACAAACCTTCTATGACCTCTTATTATCTAGCAATACCGTTTTATAAATTTAACAAATATATTGTTTATCTTGATGATATAAGTACAACCTTTTTAGTATTGGGAATACAACTATAATGTATATCATATATTTGTTCGCGTCTTCGAGACGCGTGGATTGATCTATTGACGAACTTTCGAAGATCATTATTGATTCATCAATAGCTACTCAGAAAGTTTTAAGAGAAGTTACATTGTTTCAATAAGGTTTTAATTTGAAATATAAAACCACCGTAGGTTAAAAAGTTGTTCATTGTAGCAGAAGATATCAAATTACATTTTGATGGGCCCTCTGATTTTTTGATAATAAAACTTTCGGAAAGACAGAAACATAAGCTTGAAGAATATTGAAAGTATACATTTTTTCTTTTGTTAGGGAAAACCTCCCTCTATGAAGAAGCAAATTTATTTCATACTTATTATTTATGAGGAAGCAAAATGCTCATAAAATGAGCCCAAATAAATACACCCATAGTGAATATCTCCATAGCACTGGTTAGAAGTCAGTAGTGATCAGTGAGAGTCGTGTCCGCATCTTTTTTTAAACATATTCAGTTTTTTATTTATTTTTTATAAATTACTATGTTATTTTTTAATTTATTTAGTTAACAGAATATTTGAATACATACATACATTGATCAGCAGTTCGAACACGAAAGTTCATTGCCTCACTACCCGATTAGGGTAGTGTTTCTAGGTGGATATTTACTACCAATGTGGGCCCACCACACCCACGACGGGCCAACAGCACGCAGTATTCCTGAACGGTCACCCATCCAAGTACTAACCGCACCGAACAATGCTTAACTTCAGTGATCTTACGAGAACTGGTGTTTTCAGCGTGGTATCGCCGTTGGAATATTTAAATACAGGTTTTTATTTATATAATTGTAAAGAACACATACACTAGGAGTTTTTTCAAATTTTCAAATTTTTAAGTTATTTTTAAACATTTAGTTTATGTTTTTATAAAATATTCAGTTATTTTTTAATTAATTTATTTCAATTTTCCATAAATTATATAGTTTATTTCTTGGCTTCCGTTTCCAGTACCGATAAATGTTACACGGTGTTTTTCCAGTGCGATCATTTTTTGGCTGGGGAGAAGTGAAGAGTTGAGTGATTACGGCCAGGGTGTGGTGAGTAACGGGCCTGGGAAGAAAGTGCAAGTGTGAATAAAGGGAACGGTAGAAAGTACAAATTAAAAAATATATAAATAGAAATTGACGAGAGTTGATTTTGAGGTTAGGTTCGCTTCGGTGGGACACTGGGTGAGTTATTAGAAAGTAGGAGTTCGAAGGGTGTGAAGGGAGAAGAAGCAAAAGTAGCCACACATTGTCAACAGAAATTAGTATAAGAGAGTAGTTTTGGGTGAAGTTTTTAAAGAAGCTCTTATAAAGGGATTTAGAGAGGAGACAAGGGGAGGAGGTAAAAGACGAGGTAAGAAAAGTGAGACAAAAATGGGAAGAATGGGATAAATTATGGAAAGGAGAGAAAGAGAAGGTATGGAACAAATTGGAAAGTATAGAGAATAGGTAGAGAGAGAGAGAGAGAGTGAGGATAGGAAAAGGGACATGAAACTGCTGTCAAAGAGAGAGAGGGGGGGGGGAGTGAGTGAGCAAACTAGAACTAAGGAATAAGCATAAGGTGGAAGAGAAAGGAAGTTTGAAAAAAGCGGGAGAGTGTGAGGTGGTTATGCATGGGTAGAATGAAAGGTGGCGCTTGAGACTGATTGAGGTTGAGAGAAGAATGGAAGGGGAAGAGAGAGCGAAGAGGAAAAAGAATATAATAGTGAAGGGTGAAGGAAGAAATGAAAGAATTGAAGATGATCTGACGTGGCGGTAAAGGAGAAAAAAGTGGCTAATCGAGCGAAAGGCATGGGCTGAGAGAAGTAAAGATAAGAGGGTATGGATTGGGAGAGATAGAATATGGGTAAACGGACAGATATGGATTTGGGACGATGAAGTATAACAGCTGAGGGAGAGTAGGAAACGGGTAGTGAATTAAGGGGACAAAGTGGCAAAAAAGGGTAATACAATTGTCACGCGGGATTTTAAAACGACAAGAGGACTTGAATACAAGGAAGAAAGGAGAGAAATGCAAAAAGTATTATGCGTGTACAGGAGAAGAGGACGGATGGAGAACAATAAGGAAATGGACAGAGGAAAAAGATAAGAGGTTGGTCCTAATAGGGGGTACTTGAATGCATGGACCGGGGAACAAGGGGGACAGGTATGGGATAGAGAAAAGGAGGTTTTCATAAAAATTCGAAACAAAAAGAAACGGAACGGGAGGATAGGAGGCTACTGGACTTGTTGGGAGAGGCGGGATGGTTCATTTGTAACAATACCAGAGGGGATGAGGAAGGGGAATATACGTACGTAGGTATAGGGGACACCGTAATACATTACATTCTGGCAGAAGAAAGAATAAGGAAGCTGATGGCTAGAATGGAAGTAGGCAACATGATAGGGGAATGAGAGGAAGAAAGAGGGAAGGAAAGAGGAAAAACAAATTGAAAATAGGCAGTTGGGGGGAGGAAAAGTTAAGAGAATTTAGAGAAAACATAGAAAACGAGGAGACGGGGCGTTGGCAAGAGGAAGGAGTAGACACGCTCCTAGAAAAACTCGAAAGAGTGATTGATAAGGGAAGAGGTGAGACCAAGAGAAGAAGAAGAGGGGTTTAGGAGAGGTTGGTGGGACGATGAATGCAGGGAAAGTAAAGATAGGATGAAGGAGGTTGTCAGAAAATGGAGGAAAGGGGGAATGGAAAAAGGAGAACTCAACAGATTGCAAGGTTGAAAAGAAACAAGGCAACAGGGGAAGATGGCTTGGAAAATGAAGCACTGAGATATGGAGGATTAGGAGTGAGAGAAGAGATGTGGAGGATTTGCAACAAGGTATGGAAAGGGAAAGGGTCGCAGGAGGAATGAAAGACAGAGCTGATAGTACCGTTGATTGAGAAAGGAGATGGAAAAAGGGTGGAGGAATATAGAGGTATCACACTCATGTCAGTGGAATATAAAATTTATGCGGAAGTGCTTTGAAGAAGGTTGGAAAGACAGGTGGAAGAAAAGGGAAGTATACCACACAACCAAATGAGTTTTAGAAAAGGTATGAGAACCACAGGTAACATCTACGTGTTCAACTATCTAGTCAATAGGAACCTAGGGCGAAAGAAACGGAAACTAGTCGCACTGTTTGTAGATTTTAAGGCAGCATTTGACTCAGTTAACAGGAGGGTGTTATGGGTAGCCATGAAAGAGAGAGGAGTAGACGGAGGTCTAACAGAGAGGATAAAAGAAATATTTGTGGAAACTAAGATAAGGGTGAAGATAGGAAATAAGAAAGGGGAGGAATTCTGGACAGGAAGGGGGCTCAGGTAAGAATGTTTAGTATTCTTCTGGCAGATTTAGAGGAGAAGTTGGAGAGGAAAGGGAAAGGGGGGACAATATTAGGAACAGGCAAAGTGTATTCACTAGCATTAACAGTGAATGTGAACAAGACTAAGATGATGTGTTTCAGAAATCAAAATGGGAGATTAGAGTACGAATGGAAGATAAATAGCACGGTGGTGGAGTTGATGGGGGAGTTTTGTTTCCTAGGATTTTGGTTCGAAACAAGATGAGGAAGCGAGTTGCAGCTGACAAAGAGATTAGTATGCGCGAGTAAAGTAAAGGGACAAGTATGGGGTATAGGAAAAACAAGGTTCAAGGACGACTGGAAGATGAGAGTGTGGATGTTTGATGTGTTAGTATGGTCAGTGTTAAGCTATGGAGTGAAAATTTGGGGATGGAAAGAACATAAGACAGTGGAAAGTTTGCATGAGAGATTTTTGAGATGAGTTATGGGAGTGAGTTGGAGCTGCTCAGGTTATATGCTGAGTGAAGAAATGGGACGAGCAAAAATGGTGATCAAGCAAGTGAAAAGAGTCTGGAACTTGAAAGAAAAAATAATAAGGGGAGAGGGAAGTAAAATTGCACAAGCATGTGCTCGGTAGGTTAGAGATAAAGCGAGGGGGGGGGGGGCGTTCAAAACGGGAGGATGAGAAATATGAAATGAGGTTTGAATGTGGTATGCAAGTGAGGAGTAGAGAATGGGAGGAAATAGAGGAAGAGATGAAGACAACGTAAGGGGAGGAAAGATGGGAAAGAATCGCAGATTCAAGGTACAACAGCTGGTATAGAATGATTAAGAGGCAGGGGGAACCAGAGTAACTGAGAAAGATTAAAAAGGAGAGTAAATGGAATAGAGTAATATATATTTTTATTTGCATCCTGTGTAGAAATCGAATCACGGATCCGGCCGGATGGGCCGAAGAAATTGGCTTGAATTCCAGCCTGGACCAGGTCAGATAATCGGACCACAGAATGGTTTAAAAATGTTGCTCTTGGCGAGAAATTAGTAACTTCATTTAACTTTAAAGGTTCATCATGAGCAATACTGTAAACTTTGAAAGTGAAATCAAGGTAACAAATTCTTACCAGGAGACTGAAGAAAAGTTTTAGTCACTGTTGCTCAAATTTCCTCGCACTTTTGGAGACAACGTGGTGATTTAAAGTTAGGAGGGAAGAAAGGATTAAATGAATATACAGCACTATATACTTTATTTTAAAATGTTAATTATCTGCGCAATAAGTTGTTCACTTGGGTTTTCAAAATGATAACTGAAATTAGGTTGATTTTAATTGTGGATGACAATTTTATTTGCGGATTATGAGACGGCGTGAATGTATTCTCGTTCGAGGTGAGTAACTAAAACTTCTAAGTGTCAACGCAAATAACAGACATGGTGGCCAGAGGGCGCCAGACATGGCGGTAAATTTGAATGTTACAGTCTAAGAACTGTCTGAAATTTGAGATAATTATAACAATGTAATAATTCTGCTCTTGAACTTTGCAGAATCGATAACAGTTTTATTTAACAAGTTAAAAGATTGGTAAAAATTAAATGTTGTTTGGAGAATTTAAAGAAGCTAATTTCTGTTTACTGACTTGATAAATTTTCAAATTACACTTTGCAAATAATAATTCATCTCTTAAAAAATTTGTAATTTCTAAAAAAAAAGTATTCCGACTAGTACCCGGTCGGATCCTGACCATGAAATCCAGGGTTGGCCCGGTCGGCTCCCGAACAGTTCCCGACCATGAAACCTAATCAGGGGTAGCCCAGTCGGAAGAGAATTTTTGCACGGGATAATGGAAAAAAAAAATTTTTGTTTTATTTAAATAATTTTAAAGAATGCAGTAATGCATAAACCCGGGTGCTTTTTCAAAATTTTAATTTTTTAGTTATTTTAAATGCTTTTTACTGATTATTTTTTTGTTTAGATTGCTTCTTATTCATTCACAGTTTTGAAAAGACGTAAACTACTTCACTAGAATTTAAAATTAATGCGCGTCACTTAAATGGCCGATCGCTGCCACGAAAAGGAGTCCTGGCTCCTAATTGGCCGTTCTTCCTTCCGTTTTGATAGCAGATTGGAACAGAAGACGCTACAACACAAATTAAGGAATAGTTATTGTCATGAATTGTAACCTTTGAAGAAAGGTGGAATCCCGTTTTAAAAGAAATTTAAATTTAAATGGCAATGATTGACAGTGACTGTACAGCCGGAAAATAAGACACAGATCAAATCGAAAAACGTTGTTATGCAGAGGTGGGAAAAAGGTGCACAGATTTGAGCAGGTTTTTAAGAAAGTAGAGTGAAATATGGTTCTTGAACAAACCTGCCCATTTACATCCTCTTCTTAAAATTTTTATTTTACATAAATATCGAAAAACTGAAGATGAAGTATGACATTTTTTACAGGTGAAACTTTTTTAAACCATGAGGAACGTTTGTGCCAAGTTTGAAGTGCGCATGTTTTATGATTTAGGAGAACACCACCCAGCTAACTGTTGTAGATCATAAGAGGAACAGTGTTCTATAACAATTGTTACAATTTGATAACAGAACTGTTCTAGAATAAAAGATACAGTTTTATAGAACATTGTTACATAACTATTCCAGATCAATGTGACGGAACTGTCCTGTAACAGTTCTTATGGAACTGTTCTAGAACAATGTCATCACAGATGTTCTATAAAATTTGTTCCAAGCTTGTTCTAGAACCGGGCCGTACCGGTGTCATATCGACGCTCCAGAACGCTGTCACGAATAATAATTGTTCTAGAACTAACCAATCAAAGACGTTCTGTAAAATTTATTCCAAATTTGATCTAGAACTGAGCCGTAACTGCGTTATATCGGCGTTCTAAAACGCTGCTACAAATGTGTTCTAGAAGAAATGAACAGAAATCAGGACCTCTTACAGCTGTTAATGAACTGCTCTAGAAGTAGCCAATTACATGCGTTCTATAACAATTATTCTGATTTTGTTCTAGAACTGTGCTATTAGTAGAGTATTACGAGGATGGATTAAATATAAACGAGACTTTGTTTATAAAAGCTTATTGGTAAGAAAAAAATACAAAGAAGTGATATGATTTCCCCAAATAATCTCCCCTTTTCGAAACACACTTTGACCACCTGATTAGAAGTTTCTTGATGCCCTATTTGTAAAAAGAAGATCGGCGTGTCACGAGCCAATTGCGCAAGAAAACTACTAACTCTGCATGATCCACAAAACGCTGCCCTCCCAGCGCTTCTTTCATGGGCCTAAACATGTGATAGTCACATGGACTTAAGTCTGGACTGTAGGCAGGATGTTCCAGTGTAGTCCAGGAAATTTCATCCAATTTTTCAAGCGTTATGTTCGTTGTGTGTGGCCTAGCGTTGTCATAAAGCAAAATCACATCCTTGATGGTTTGGCGTTGTCTTTTCATCCGATAAGCAGCCGTAATATCTGTCAGATGATGATTTTTTTAAACACTGCTATAACTGATTTTAAGTTCAGCAGCAATTTCAGCAATAATGATGCAACGTTCGTCTTCTACAAGGTAGCGAACTGCGGAAATGTTGCTTTGGGCCACACTCGTCTTGGGGCGGCGTTCGGTTCTCTCGTTTTTAACCTTCTCTCGTCCATCAGAGAAAATTTTATGCTAAAAACATACGCGGGCCTTTGACAGGATGGCCTCCAGGGGCTGTTTTTTGAGAATTTCAGCTAAATGGATGCCCTTCTTCCTCAGGAATTTTATTATAATCAGTTGCGCAACTTACGGCTGATCTTTATTCTCAGTCATCTTCTTGCAGACTTCCGTGCTGACACTGTTAACATCCCCCGCCATCTTCAGAAAAACCTACTACCGTACAACATCTTCTCTAGTCCACATCGAAAAATTCTCGTTTATATTTGATCCACCGTTGTACATCGATATTCTATCGAACACTATTGTTATCGAAAATACACTACCGTCAGAAATTGTCGGTACGATCAGCGAAAGTACTATTAAAAATCACTGCTGACTTTGAAACGAGATTAATCGTCCAAAAATGGAGCGAGAAATTTTGTTAAACAACCGTTAGAAAGCTTATGAAATGACGAGTCAATTAAGCCCAAATAGGAGTGCACACGAGGGCTGACATTGTTCTCCAAGACTTCGAGAGACGAACTATATTCGTGGTAGAATTCTCGGCTCCGTCCGAATACAACATCACTGCAAAGGAGAAAGAAAAAGAAGAGAGGTATCAAGACCTTAAAAGAGAGCTGCAACGACTGTACCCAAAATATTCGGTGCAAGTAATTGTCCTTGTGATAGGTGCTCTCGGAGGTGCGAAACTATCACTGGTTCGTAACCTTAAAGCCATACCCGCGTGCCAAAAATGTTCCAAGGCACTTGCGAGATGGATGCAGAAAGCTATGATCCTTGGGTCGCTTCGTGTCCTCAAGACACACGAGGGTTTCGCCGGCCTGTCGTTGTGATTTCATCGTTCCCTGTGATCACCCATCTCACGGTTGTGAGACGTGGCCATAGGTGTGATTTGCCGCGGTTCTACTGGGGGCTATTGACATTTTTTTTAGATGACAGATGCTCTCAGTGGCACCCTGCTGCCCGAAAATCGTAGTTCCAGAAAATTTGGCACTTCTCTTTTCGGGCAATTGACACTATCTCCCTTGGAGCGTTCGGCAGGGCAGGGTCGCGACCAACACCGTAAGAGCGACAAAGATGGTAATAAAGCACTCTTAGGGCCGCATTATGTCTATAGATATACGTAGTTCCTGCGTGGGTCGGACACCCTGATAGTATGTGTTCTAGGTACTCAGCGTGTGCATGACACGCTCTGCACCTATCACTGGGAACTTCTTGACATAAAATGCGGTCACGGTATGCTAAGGTGGAAATGACACCGTCCTGGCATGCGAAAAAAAAACCCTCTGTACCTGAATTAAGCCCTGATGATTTGAAGAAACCAAAAGTTTGCTCCTTCGACAAGAACTGTTTTTCTACATTTCTGTGAAAGTTTCCGTGCATTTTCTTGAGCAGCTGTTGGTGAAATTTTCCAACCTCTGCTTTCTTTACTTCGGCTTTTAGAAGTGAAGCATCTAGATGGAGTAATGCACTTTCCTCACTTCTGATGTTAAAATTCAGGCCAAGGGTCTCGGCCGCTTGCTCCGCGGCTTTGTAAAGGAACGCTCCTTCGCCAATCATCTCTTGGTTCATGACCATCTTTAGGAGAGGGTCTCTGCCATTCGCAACGATGTAAGCTGTACTTAGAACAATCCGGTTATGAAGACACTGGAGATTCAGAAGTCCGCCTTGACGGCGTGAAATGTATAATCGCGGAACTGACGAATTGATATGCAAGCTTTTATGCATATGCATGATCTTACGTGTGGTGACATCAACAGCCTTAAGCTCGTTCTTTGTCCATTGAACCACCCCGAACGAGTAGAGTAGAACCAGGACGGCAAGCATGTTAGTCGCAGACACCTTGTTCAACGCCGACAGATTGGAAGACCAAATCTGTTGAAGAAGATGCTTGTATCTGCTTCGGAGAGACTCCTTCACTGATGTTACATCCTGAATGCGGCTTTGAAGCACGCCCAGGTATGTATAGGTCTCTCCAGTATTAACATGTCTAATAACACTTATGGGGTAAAATTTCCCAAGTGTTCCCGCCTAAAATTTTGTTGTCGCCTATCTCATTCAAACTCCGCCAGATTGTAGTGCTACTAGACCTCTTTAAAATCTCTGAAGGGGGCGCGCCTAGTACAACGGGTTGTCAAGATACAGGGGCCCGAATTTTCGACGATTCACCCGACCGCTAACTTTCAATTGTACATAACTCCTGATACAGTAATCCAATTTTACTTTTTTATGAGGGTTTTGAAAAGGTATTTTAACAAGGTTTACAATGAATTTCACCTTGATTTTTCATTTTAAAAAACATTTTTGCGATTTTCTCCCAATGCGGCATTTTTTAAATATTTTTTAATTAGGCTAGAAAAAAAGCTTGATTTTTTTTTCCTTGAAAAATATCCCAAAACGAAAATGGGATGGAAAGTATTGTTTGAGTCCTAGAAGGTCATAAGAGCGCGCGTGCACTGCGCCAACTAGCCACGGCGCTACTAGGCGTGCTGTACTGTCTCAGTGGCTCTAATACTTGATAAAAATGATTTTTCTGTTAACGTGTAACGAACATTTTATTTTATTCTTACTTTTATGGAGCTGGAGAAATTTTAGATATTTTCTTAATTAAATTTTCGAAATGGTTCCATTGTAGGAAAACGATAGTTAATAATAGAATCATAAACGATTTTGGTGGATGGTTCTGCTCATCTGTTACATGTCGAGATGGTTTTTGATAAGTCCTCTTGCTTTCCACGTTTTGGTGAGTTTTTTGTGTGTGTTAATCTCTTGGCCTTTAACAATTTGGAGTGCTTTTTGATGCGAGTCTCCTTGCCTTTCACAAATGTTACTTGAAAAATGATTTTTTATTCAATTTAACGTTCACTTTGCTCTTCTCTTCGTGATCTCTTTGCGATCTTTCTCTTCGGGAAAATGTCATACTGTGGAGATGACGAATACTTCTTCAAAATTAGAGTCGATTCTGAAGAGGGTACAAAGAAATGGTATTTTTGTGTGCCCGGCACAGTCTTTGCAGAATCGAATCGAGTTTTAAGGTTTTCAGCAGTGGCGGCATGATTTTCTTTGCAGATGAAAAACATTACCGTTTCAGGCAAGTTTTTTTAGCCCATTGATATAGAGCATCAGCAGTCAAAATCTGATTCTGAGACCACGCATGGAGACTGGCACGTGGGGCGAGTCTTTTCAAATTGCCCCCAATTCCATCACATGGTCCTTTTCCATTTGCAGTCGCACATGGATCACAAATGCGAATTAGGTAAAAATTATAATTTGAGATCAAATCTATTGGTTTCGTGGCCACGAGATATCTAAATTGTTCCGAAACGATCAAAAAGTCAGAATAAAATGAAATTTTTATTACGCGTGAGCGGAAACATAATTTTTATCAATTATTAGAACCATTAAGTCACTACATCACGCCTAGTAGCACCGTGGCTAATTGGCGCGGGGCACCCGCGCTCTTATGACCTTCTATAACTGAACCAATACTTTCCATCCCATTTTCATTTAGGGATATTTTTCAAGAGAAAAAATCAAGCTTTTTTTCTAGCCTATGTAAAAAAATATCAAAAATGCCGCATTAGGAGAAAATCGCAAAAATGTTTTTTAAAATGAAGAATCAAGGTGAAATAATTTTTTTATCGTTTAATGATTATTTTTATTGTAAACCTTGTTAAAATACCTTTTCAAATCCTCATAAAAAAGTAAAATCGGATTACTGTATCAGGAGTTATGTACAATTGAAAGTTAGCAGTCGGGGTAAATCGTCGAAAATTCGGGCCCCTGTATCTTGACAACCCGTTGTACTAGGCGCGCCCCCTTCACAGAATTTAAAGAGGTCCACTAGCACTACAATCTGGCGGGGTTTGAATGAGATAGGCGACAACAAAATTTTAGGCGGGGACACTTGAGAAATTTTACCCCTTATATCAACAAGCTCAGGGTCCTTGGGAACGCCAGTAATCTTTCCTTTCTTCAGATTAATTTTGGCACATTTGTCCAAACCAACGTCCATCCTAATCTCTCCTGTGTAGTTCTTGATGATATTTATAGCAGTTTGAAGTTTGCTTTTATCAGAGACATAGATCTTCAGGTCGTCCATATAAAATACATGAGTGAACTTATGCCCGCGCTGATTAGTGTCGCCACAGAGGTATCCAGGAGAATTTCGTAGTGCGAGAGATAGAGGCAGAAGTGTCATGCAAAAAAAACAAAGGGCTCATGGTATAACCTTGAAAGACGCCCCTCTGGAAGGTGACGTTATTCTTTGTCACACGATAATTTCTAGATGAGATAGTAAATCTAGTTTTCTAAGTAGGCATCAATCTTTCTATGCATGTCACTATGTGTGGATGTACCTTCAAGCTTTCCAAACAGACAGATGATAAGTCTATGAGAGGTTGAATCGAAAGCTTTCCGGTAGTCAATCCAGGCCATTGACAGGACGCGCTGATGGGCTGCAGCGTCTTTACAGACACACCTGTCAATTAGCAGGTTCTCTCGACAGCCTGCTACACCTTTCTTCGAGCCACGTTGTTCGTACACCTCTCGCCATACAGGCTCAATTCGTCGAACAATCCTGTTGTTTAGGACAGCTGTGAAGATCTTATACAGTGTGTTCAAACAAGTTATTGGCCTGTAATTCTCTGAGTTGGAAAAGTTGCCTTTTTTCGGCAGGAGTATAGTGCGTCCTAACACCAGCCACTGCGGAATGGGTGTCTCCGACTTTAAATGTGAGGTGAATATGCGGTCCAAATGTTGGTGTGTAAAAGTAAACTTCTTCCACCAGAAGTTCTTGATACAATCTGGTCCAGCAGCGGAAAAGTTCTTCGTGCCTCCAAGTGCTTTCTTCACCTCTTCGGCAGTGATTGGTGGACATTCCTCCTCAGATTTTATGAGCTTGTCGCAAAACTCCTGGAATCGGATGATATTGTCAGTATCTTCTTTTAACTCTCGTGTTTTCGGGACCTTGTACACCTCTCTCCAAAAAGTCTCTACCTCCTTGGGCTTGGGTGGTATTTTACAGAAACAGGGAGATCGCTGAAGAGGCGCGATGGGTCAGCGAGAAACTGTTGATTCTCCCTGATCCATCTCTCCTTCTTCTGTATTCTCCTCCTTGCGTCAGATAACAACCGTATTTTATCAACAATATGCTGCTTCATTGTCAGCAGATTTGACATGTTTAGTGTGTGATTCAAGATACTTCGTTCTTGGGCGAACTTTCGAACCCTTTTCGTGAACGGTCTACCAGATGTTATGTAGTCAACCACACATTGAACACGGGACGCATTCTGTCTTGCCCATCCAATCGTCTCGTTCAGTTGATGCAAGCGTCTTTTGGTCTTTTGATCCATCGTCGGTTTTAGCCTTCGATTTGAATCAGCAAAAGCTCTCGCAGCTCCATAAACTGAGCAATTGATGGTCCAGAGGTCGGACTCTTGCAAGATATCTCTACGAAGATAGGCATCCATTTCAGCCAGACCTTAGGGCTTAGGAGGGACTCGCATGTTAATGTTCCTCCTTGTACTGAAATTGAGATCATCTCTCAGAAGGTGCGTGCTTTCTGCGGTTGGTCTTAATGACGCTTCCTCATATTCGTCTGCAGCTTGATCAAACAGCGGTTGGGGAAGCGCTCCGCGTACATATCCATTTTTCCGGAGGTTTTCGGCTTGATTTCGCAAAGACTGATGCGAAACGTGCTGAAGCTCTGGGAGTTTCTGGCACCACAGAGTGTGCATACGCGCCATAAAGCCTCCGCGAACAGGAATAATGCTGGCATCGTAGCAGTCTAGCACGTCATCCCTGAGTTGATCCGTCCACTCAATGTCGGCGTTTCGCCGGTTCGTGGTCGTGTTTCCATCTAAATTATTTTCAGCACCCCGAACTCTAGGATGATCGGCATTGTTTGCCGACCCATTGTCGGATGCTCTGCGCGTTCGATCGTTTTGAACCGCATCTGCAACATTTCGGTGTTTTGGTGGTTTCATTGTTGTTCCCACGAGCAGCTAGGGAAAGGGTTCGTCCATCCTTGTAGAGCCCCGCGTGCAAGGATAAGGCTGGTACACCGGACGCGTCCTCGGGTTGCGGATAGAGGGCCCCTGTACCAAGGGTTTCTGCTGAATATGGTTACAATAATTAATAAGCAGTCGCGGATAATTGTCCAGGGATGGTCCCGAAGGATTACCTCCTAAGCGAAGGCGTAACAACCGTGCCGAAAGCTGAATGGCACCTGGGTGAGGTGTCTCAAACGGTGGCTCTGGGTTACCGGGCGACCTCTCAGAGTATCAGCCTTATCCTTGCACGCGGGGCTCTACAAGGATGGACTAACCCTTTTCCCTAGCTGCTCGTGGGAACAACAATGACAACACCAAACATAGTTGTAGGAAGTGCGGTTCAAAACAATCGAACGCGCAGGGCTCCCGACAATGGGTCGGACAACAATGCCGACTACCCTAGAGTTGGGGGAGCCAATCAAGACGGAGTCAATGCGATTGACCGGCGGAATCTCGTTACTAAGTGGACCGATCGACTCAGGGACGACCTGCTGGAGTGCTATGATACCAGTATGGCCCCTGAACGAAAAGTTTACATGGCGCGACTGCATGCTCTGTTGTGCGAGAAACATCCAGAGCTCTCGGATTTTTCGCAAAAACGTCTGCGAAACCTTTCCGAGGACCTCCGGAAAAGGGGTTATATAAGCGGAGCGCCTACACAACCGCAGCCAGAACAAGCCGGCAACAGAGAAAGAGAGGCGACACTGAGACCAGCCTCGAACAGGCATCCAATAGAGGGAGAACGATGCTTCAAGACCCGGAGAAACATCAACATTCAGGTTTCTCCCAAGCCCAAAGATCTGACTAAACTGGATGATGAGCTTCGTGGAGATTTTTCCGAAGAATCCGACCTCTGGACTATCAATTGTAGTGTGTACAATGCAGCGAGAACTTTGGCAGATGCAAACCGTAAAACAAAACCAACGGTTGATCATAAGACCAAAAGACGAATGCATCAACTTAGCACAAAGACAGGCTGGGCAAGACAGTACGCGTCCCGCATTCAGTGTGTGATTGACTACATAACATCTGGCAGGACTTTCACTGCCAAGGTTCGACAGTTCACGCGCGAACTGCGGATCCGTCATCACACAATCAACAAGTCAAAGCTACTGACCATCAGGCAGCATATTGTTGACAGAATACGAGTACTATCTGACGCTAGGAGAAGTCTAGAGCGGAGAGAGAGGTGGGTCAGAGAAAATCAATAGTTTTCGTCTGACCCATCTCGACTCTTCCAAGACACTCCAGTTACTGTCGACCATCCGCCCAAACCAGAGGAGGTCGAAGCATTTTGGAGAGAAGTCTACGAAGTCCAACATCCACTTAAAGAAGGCTCAAAGAACATAAACAGCTTCAAGGAGCTGTCCAATGCCCTCATCACAGCTGAGGAGGAATGCCCACCTATCACTACCGAGGAGGTGAAAAACGTATTATGAGGCATGAAGAACTATTCCGCTCCGGGACCAGATGGCATCAAGACCTTCTGGTGGAAGAAGTTTCCTTCAACCTACCAGCATCTGGCCCGAATTTTCACCTCATATCTCAAGTCGGAAGAGCCTATTCCGGGGTGGTTGGTGGAAGGGCGCACAGTGCTCCTGCCGAACACGGGCAACTTAGCTGACCCTAAGAATTACAGGCCAATAACTTGTCTGAACACACTGTATAAGATCTTCACAGCTATCCTAAATGATAGGATTGTTCGGACAATTGGACCTGTATGGCGAGAGATGTATGAACAACGTGGCTCAAAGAAAGGCGTAGCAGGATGTCGGGAGAACTTGCTCATCGATAGATGTGTCTGTAAAGACGCAGCATCCTATCAGCGATTTCTATCGATGGCCTGGATTGATTACCGGAAAGCTTTCGATTCAACCTCCCATAGACTTATCATCTGTCTGTTGGAAAGCCTAAAGGTTCATCCACACATCGTGAGGTGCATAGAGATATTAATGCCGCTTTGGAAAACCAGATTTACTATCTCATCTGGAAAACATCGTGTGATCACTAACAGTATCACCTTTCAGAGAGGTGTATTTCAGGGCGACACCATGAGCCCTCTCCTCTTTTGCCTCACATTATTGCCACTATCTCTCGCACTTCGCCATTCCGAAGGGTATCTTTGCGGCAAACCTGGAAACCGAAAGCATAAGGTCACTCATGTATTTTACATGGATGATCTTAAGATCTATGCTAGGAATCAAGAGAAACTACATCTAGCTCTGAAAATTGCCTAAGAGTACACTCAAGAGATTGGAATGGAATTCGGGTTAGAGAAATGCGCCAAGGTTAATTTGAAGAAAGGAAAACTTAATGGCATCCCCGAAGATCCTGAGCTCGTTGACAGAAGCGCTATACGACACCTTTGGGCTGGAGAGACCTATACATACCTGGGCGTGCCACAGAGCCGCATTCAGGACGTGACATCTATAAAGGATACTCTCCGATGCAGATACAAACGTCTCATCCGGCAGATTTGGTCTTCCTAACTGTCGGCGAGAAACAAAGTATCTGCAACGAACATGCTTGCCGTCCCGGTAGTACTCTATTCATTTGGAGTGGTTCCATGGACGAAGGACGAGCTCAGATCCCTTGATATCGGGACGTGAAAGGTTTTGCACATGAACAAGAGCATGCACCTTAAGTCTTCTGTTCCGCGACTTTACATCTCACGCCGCCTAGGTGGTCGCGGAATACTGAATCTTGAATGTCTTCACAACAGACTCATTCTGGGTACAGCACATATAGTTGCAAATGGACAAGACCCTCTTGTTAAAATGGTCAGGAAACACGAAGAAGTGGGAAAAGGGGCGTTTCTGTACAAAGCAGCGGAGGAGGCTGCTGAAACACTCGGCCTTGACTTCAATATTAGGGGTGAGCAAAATGCATCAAATCTTATCCATCTTGAATACTCACTCCTGAAGGCCCGGATTAAGAAAGCACAGGAGAAAAACTTCCACGAACAGCTCCTCGACAAGAGGATGCACGGCATCTTCCACAGAAATGTGGAAGATCAGTCGATGTCGTATGAGCTAACGTTTGCTTTCCTTAGATCACCCGGATTGAAGTCGGGCACGGAGGGTTTCATTTTGGCATGTCAAGACGGTGTCATTTCCACTCTAACATACCGTCGCCACATTTTGAGCCAAGACATTCCCGATGATAGCTGCAGAGCGTGTCATGCACACCCCGAGCATGAGGACACATACTATCTAGTTGTCCAACTCATGCGGGAACGACCTACAGCCAAAGGCACAATGCGGCACTAAGAGTGCTTTATTACCATCTCTGTCACTCTTATGGCATTAGCCCAAATACCTCTCCGCTAAACGCTCCTAGAGAAATAGAGTCAATTGTCGAAAATGAGAAGTGCCGCATATACTGGAACTTCATATTCTCGACAATTGTTTCTGTTGCGCACTCGAGGCCTGACATAATTCTCCTTGACTTCGAGAAACGAACCATGTTCGTTATCGAATTTTCGGCACCAGCTGACAAAAACGTCACAGCCAAGGAGAAAGAAAAGAAACAGAGGTATAAAGACCTTATAAGGGAGTTGCGACGGTTATACCCGGAATATTCTGTTAAGCTAATCTCGGCGCTCTTGGAAGTGCCAAGGTTTCACTGGTTAATAGCCTGAAAAGCATCCCTGCGTGTCAACAAAATGCTGAGACACTTGCGGGGAAAATGCAGAAGGCGGTCGTCCTTGGGTCGCTCCGTGTCCTCAGGGTGCACGAGACTTTTGCCGGACCATCGTATTGAGTTCGTCGTAGACTGTAACCACCTATCTCACGGTCGTGAGACATGGTTACAGCTGAAATGTTACCGCGATTTCGCTGGGAGCGGGTGCAATTTTTCAGATTAGCACCCGCTCCCGGCGAAATCCTGCGGTTGTCCTTATGACAAACTTTTAACTATATATATTTCTAATATAATTTTGTATACAATGCCAGTAAGAATGAATTATTTGGCGGCGTTTTTTACCCTCGTTTCTTTCGAGGGTTTGTTTTGAGAGATTTCACCATTTTTTATTTGTAAATTATTTACAGTAATGTAAATTATTTTCTTCTTGAAGTATATAATTTTTTAACATGATCGAACGTGAACTTTTTGCTTGATAATTCAACTTTTTTATTGAAAATTCGTATTTTCTGCTCGAAGATTGTACAATATGATACAAAATGAAAGCTTTAGGTATATTTTTTTTAAGCCAAGTATTTCGTTGATAATTCGTTTTCTTTTCGGTTGAGAATGAATTTATTTACATGAAAATTTGACTACTTAATTTTTTGTTTCAAAATTTATGATTTGTAGTAGAAAATTCACGTATTTTTTTAAAAATTCTTATTTTTGTGTAAACAATGCATTCCTTTGGTTGAAAACGTAACTATATGATTGAAAAGTAATTTATCTTCTTGAAAATTCGTCTTGTTTTGTTCACAAAATTAATCTATTTTTATTTAAAATGAACATGAAGATTTAAGAATCTGATACAATATGAAAGTATTTTGTCGAAAGTTCAAGTACTTTGTTGGAACTTAATTTATTTTCTTTAAAATGCAACTATTTTGTTGAAAATTGTTTTCCTTTTTGGTTATTAATTAATTCATTTAAATGAAAATTTAACTATTTCATTTTTGGTTCAAAAATTTCTTCATTTTTTAAGTTATCCTCATACAAATTTGTTTATTCTACGTTTCAACGCTAGGTACAATAATGTGAATATAATTTTGCAACGAAATTATCAATATATTTTCAATTATTTAGTAATTAACATTGTACAGTCTTATAGAATGAAACTTGATATTATACATTTTCCTTCTATTATTTATTAAAGTTAATTATCATAAAATATGGGCTACAATTAAACTATAATACGTTTAATTTTTCTGTCATTTAAAAATTATACTTTCAACTGTAATTCAAATAGGTTGCTTGAAATTATTCATTATTTTTCTTTCAGATTTGAAATAAAAATTACATATTATATTACATTCCTAGTAGGGGAGACTTTTAAAGTGAAAAGATAAAGTGAATAATCGCAATACTTAAAAATATAAACGTATTAAAAAATTATTCTCAATTACTTAATGTTAAATGTTTCTACAGTCTTACTGAATTAAGCTTTAGGTTACTATTATTTTGATTCTATTATTCCTAAAAATAATAATTGTTATCTGATATGGGATGCATTTGAACTATTATTAAAATGTAAAAAAAATATTTAATGGAGTATCAGTTCACTTATAGTTTCCATTGAAATTAAATGTAAAATAATATACATTGCATTTTAATCAATAATTTAAAAATAATTTAAACATAAAATTATTATGCTATGTATGCGGTGAACACAACTTAGAGCAAACGAATAGAATATAGAGAAAACACTACGGTTACTGTATTGAAGGCTTCGCGTAACCAATAAAGCAAGATAGAAGCATTCACATTGGAACACAACCAAACATCTTTGATCGTGACACAGCCAACAACACAACAACGGGATCAAAGTTATAAAGAACCTTGGTTGCCCGTAACATACCGTGGGGCCCCCCCCCCCCCTTCCTAAAATGCTCCATGAGTACGGCACAGAGGAGTGACCACAGCTCTTTCTAAACCTTGGGGTGGAGAAGAACCTGAATCTTGAACTGGTGAAATTTTTTCGGCAACTCGCACGAAGCACGAACTTTCATAACAACAATACAACCATATAAGCTACATAAGTCATTAACATATTCATATCAACGGAATCCTTAATTATTTCTCTTTCGTTACCCGCTGGCAAAGAATTATTATGTTTAGTACACTATTAGAAATTATGGTGTAAAGATGAAGAGTCATAATTCGTAAAAGTTTTCTCTGTGCATAAGCTGTAGGGAAGGCGATATTTTCATATAAGTACTCCCGGCCGGATCGCCTTATTTGGCGGCGAGGCCCGACCGGGCGTACTGATATACTTCGAAACTGTTACAATCAAATTTTTCGATCAGATCAAAATTCAAAAAGTTAAGAGTATTTTCAAAATTTAAAACAAAATTTTTTTAAGACTTTTAGAAATTTTAGTCTTAAGATTCTGGTACATGAGAAATATACTTGCAAATTATCCTCATGACGAAGAATCGCTGAAAAAGACTCTAGATGACTACATATTTCGCCAGCCAATGTAATTTTAAATGAAATTCGCAAATTACTTGTGAGAAGGAGCCACTGCAGAATATCTTATAAAATATAAAATTTTATTAATTTCATTTATAATTATTTATTAATTATGAAGGAATAGATTATTGAATTATTAATAATTCAATAATTACTCATTAATTAATAATTATTTAATTATTAAGCAATCATAAAAAAAATGAAAATTTTAATTAATTTAATTTTAATTATTATTAAATAATCATCATTTTTAATTACTGTTATTTTAAATATTAAAATTTTTTATTTAATTTATAACAATGTATTAAAAATAATTAATATTACTATTATTAATAATTTCAATTATTTATTAATTATTATTCATTGTAATAATTCATTAATTACACAGCTCCACAAAAAAAAATCTAGCAAATTACCCCTAGAGTCTGACTATGTCTATCATATGTTTTCAGGGTCGCTGAATCCAAATTCGGGGTCTATTTAAACCCATCATGTCAGGATTTTCCATAACCTTAAAAAATTGGCTGAAAAACCCAATAAATCAGCTATCCATTGACCTCTTAATCCCAATAACCCCTAAACCCATAACCCCTTAACCCCATAACCTCAAAATGCCATACCCCCCAAAACCCCCGAACCCGGTTAAAAAGAGACACATGCGCGTTGAAGCCCTGGAACACAGTATGTTCGAGCCATGCGTGCTTCTTGAGTCTTAAACCCACATTCTTCAATAACCCCATAACCCCGAAACCCCATAACCCGGTGAGAACGTGACTTTCGTTGGGAGAACCTACGTTTTGCCGAACCCAGGAACAACGACGAGGACGTAGTAGGCTTCTGTTCCCTTTGGGGTGCTTTATTAACGTGTGTTCCCCTTGCCTCACACTTTTCGGGGTTTTTTATGCCATGACGGCATATACGCCGTTATCCAGGGTCTCTGCCGGATCACTGAATAACTCCGTCGCCCACCGTCAACCACGTGGAGGTGCCCTGGATTGCAAAAGCACGAATAAGTAGTACAGCAATGATGTCCGAAGATTAGACTCATAAGTGTTCGTACATAAGGCTATTCTCACCGGGTTATGCGGTTTCGAAGTTATGGGGTTATTGAAGAATGTGGACTTAAGGCTCAAGAAGCATGCATGGCTTGAACATACTGTGTTCCAGGGCTTCAATGCGCATATGTCTCTTTTTTACCGGTTCGGGGGTTATGGCATTTTGTGGTTATGGGGTTATGGGTTTAAGCGGGTACGGGGTTATGGGGTCATTGGGATTGAGTGGTCAATGGATAGAGGATTTATTGCGTTTTTGGGCCTATTTGTTAAGGTTATGAAAAATCCTGACGTGATGGGATTAAATGGACCCCGAATTTGAATTCAGCGACCCCGAAAACATATTATAGACATAGTTAGACTCCAGGGGTAATTTTCTCGATTTTTTTGTGTGGAGCTGTGTTATTATTAATTTAAGTTTATTCATTACTATTAGTTTAATGTTTAATATAAATTTTAAAATATAACTACAATAAATATTTAGTTTCATTTACTTTCCGTTTAAATTTATTTCATTTCGGCCTCTGACTCCCTTTATGGTGTGAAGAGGCCTCAGGTAATAAGAGCCATAAATAAGTAGGAGGAGCACCGAGGAGCAAATTAAGAGATGAGTAGAGCCTACGGATTGACGGGCAGTCATCATTTCCTCCTCAGACACCTGTGTACCTTTCCCCTTCCAGTGTGCAGTGACACTACCCTTCACTGGATTCGAAATTGCTTCAGGCCCTCGATGCTAGGTCTGCTGTGGAGATAATCCTTTTGCCTTTCAACTTATTATATTTCTATTCCAAAAATATGAATATGTCCAAGAAAATCATTTGAATATGCGAAATAAGGTTAAGTCTAATCTAATAGAGTATAAATATGATATATGAACTTTTCACTTTTAAATTATAGTAAGATAATAAATAATTTAATTTAATAAACGTAAGTGTTTAAACAAGTTATTATTATTTATAATAATATTCTCTTACAATAATTCTAGAAAGTTGCAGTTTTTTCGGCTTAAAGGGACTCCATAGTTCGCTTCGAGCCCCTTGACCTGCTCATTGGGGCCTATTGTTTCGCCCGAGTCGAGTCAAGAGACAGTGCAGAGCAAAGTAGTATTAAAATTTCATCAATTTTAAATTCAGACTTGAAGCTTTTAGAGACATATTTTTTTGATCAAGTATCACTTTCACGATAAAAGCAAGTAATATTAATGCCGAAATATCCTTTACAGATGAGCAATCTATAATATTCAGACTCAAAGCTTTCTATGTATGCAAATTTTTTAAACCAAGAATTGATTTCTGAAGTGATTCTTGAAAAACAGTGAAGAGTAACTGAAACCAAAAAACATGGATAAGAACAATAAATTAATTCTTCGTTAAAAAAATGTGCATACATAGAAAAGCCAAATTTTCTTCTTCACATGATTGGAGGAAAATTCACCAATAAGAGCAAGGTGATGCCAACTTGACACGAGACAAGTTTCCGTTAATTTACAGCCAATTTATGTTAATATTCTTCTTCTTCATGTGATTGGTGGAAAATACACCAATAAGGGCGTTTTCAGAATATTTTAATTACGCATTACCCTCTCTAGCTTGACTATCGGTCTCACAGGTAAATTGCATTCATGGACATTTTCTGTGTTAGTAAATCAGTTTACGAAGCGTCGTCTGTCTAGGACTGAACATTATTTAGTCGAGTATGTTTGGAGAAACGGCTACACATCAAGCGACGAACTCTTTTAGTCTTTTGGAAGCTGTCAAATACTTCTTCCTCAATGAGGCTAGAGCATTTACTTCGAGATAATGTGTCCTTTTCAGGACAAAAAATCGATCCTTTTCAGGGCCAAAACGTTTTTTTAACGAAGGATTAATTTATTGTTCTCATCCATGTTTTTTGGTTTCTGAATATTATAGATTGCTCATATGTAAAGGATATTTCGGCATTAATGTTACTTTTTTTTATCGAGAAATTGATACTTGATCAAAAAAATATGTCTCTAAAAGTTTCAAGTCTGAATTTAAAATTGATCAAATTTTAATACTACTTTGCTCTGCAGTGTCTCTACTTTCTCTTTCTAATGTATCTCTTTCTAATTGCACCTGTTACTGCTTCCTCCATGGTTCCCATCCATGGTTCGCAGAGTAGCTTGAAGAAGACTGTACTGCCAGGACTCGACTTGGGCGAAACAACAGGCCCCCAACGAGCAGGTCAAGGGGATGGATGCGAACTATGGAGTCCCTTTAGGCCGTTTTTTCTAATTTTTTCCAAGTTTGGTCCACTTTTAAACGTAGGTGTTCAAACAAGTTATTATTATTCATAATAATATTAGTTTACAATAATTCTAGAAAGTTGCAGTTTTTTCTAAAATGTTCCACTTTGGTCCACTTTTGAATTAAAGTGGAATAATAATTAATTCAACAAACGTTAGTGTTTGAACAAGTTATCATTATGTATAATCATATTCATACTTAAGCCAAAGGCGTCGCCAAACTCAAAATTTAATGATTTTTCATCTTTTTAATAGTCTTGTTCTCCTATAAATTATTATCAGTTTTTATTTTATTCTTTAGAAACCTTTTCTTAGGTAAGTAACTCGTGTTTTGTAAAAATTCCAGTTGATAAAAAAATATAGAAAGCCTGTTATATGGTTTTGAATATTGCGATTTTACGGAAATTTACAATGTTGTTAAATTCTTACATAACATTTTTAAAACATCTAAGTATGATAAAATGCATTATTATTCTTATGCAAATAAATGCCTAAAGTTTCAAACAAATTTAATCCTAACCTCTATTGCAGTATTGCAGTTGAAAAAAGGAATTTTATTTTACATGTTAATCTCCATAAGAGAGAAAAGTGAAATGCGTAATCCTATTAATTAATTTGTTTCAAAACAAAAAAATAGGGGCTTTCTATTTTCATGTAGTAGTAGTATACCATTAAGCCATTTCCCTTTCAGGGTAGGCGTGACACTACCCGGTTCGGGTAGTGTTTCTAGGTGGATAGTTTCTTGTAGTAAATAACTACAAGTGTGGGCTCGCCACACCCACGATGTGCCAACAGCACTCAGTTTTCTCGAATGGTCACCCATCCAAGTACTAACCGCGCCCAACGCTGCTTAACTTCAGTGATCTGACGAGAACTGGTTTTTTCAGCGTGGTATGGCTGTTAAGATTGGTATGGCTGTTGGATAATGTAATTTGTAATTTGGACAAAAAAATTGTTTAAAGAAAGCTGATAAGATTTTTAAGAAAGTTTTCGAGCCTGATTTTTAAATAAGGCTTTCTATTTTTTTATAAATAAACAAATACGACGAAAAAATGGCCATTTTTTCCATTTGACGTTCCTGGTGTTCGTCGATAACAGAAAAATGGTTGAAATCGCCTAAGTTTCATAGAGTAACATTAGTTGAAGATGTTCCAATATTATATAATAAACAAAACAAAATATTTATAAACAAATTATTTGTTGAGAGAATGTTTTCTACGATTATCCATAATTTTACGTTTTTTAAAGTTATATTGCAAGAAATTTTCATGGAAACAATCTTATAGGAAAAGAAAATTTTCTTAAGATTATAATTGTTTATATTATAAACATATTTAATAAACAAATTCATTAATCAGGCATTTTTCGATAGAAAAATTCGTTTTTTTCGATGTCAATTTTTTTAATTAGGAACTTTGTGATAATTTTGTCAAAATTCATAATTACTTGATAAATTTTATGATTTTTTAAAACAAATTTAACAAACAAATGCATTTTTGGGACATCCGTCGAAGGAAAAATTCTGAGAAACTTAAACTGAAAAGACTGAGATTGAAAAAAAAACCTTTTCGTCGACAAATACCCAAATAATGCATATTTTTATTAAATTTGTTTGAAACGTCATAGAATTTATCAACTAAGTATGAGTGTTAATGGAATTGTTATTAGGTTCCCAATTAAAAAGACTGTCATTTAAAAAAAAGCGATTTTTCCATCAACAGTTGCCCGAATAATGCTTTTGTTTATTAAATTTGTTTTTAAAAAAATATAAGATTTATCAACCAATTATGAATTTTGCTGAAATTATCATGAAGTTCTTAATTAAAAAAGTTGACATCGAAAAAAACGAATTTTTCTATCGAAAAATGCCTGATTGATGCATTTGTTTATTAAATTTGTTTACAATATAAACAATTATAATCTTAAGAATTTTTCTTTTATTACAATATTGTTTCCATTCAAATTTCTTGCAATATAACTTTATTATATGATATTGGAACATCTTCAACTAATGTTACTAGATGCAACTTAGGTGATTTCAACAATTTTCCTGTTATTGACGAGCACCAGGAACGTCAAATAGACAAAATTTACATTTTTTATCATATTTGTTTATTTATAGAAAATAGGAAGCGTAATTTAAAAATCAGGCTCGACAACTCTCTTAGAAATCTTATCTGCTTTCTTTTCAAATTTATTTGTCCAAATCGGTCAATATTTGGGGGTGTACGAAATTTTGAACAAAAAAAGTCATTTTTTTCCTACTGTGAGACGGCCAGACTCGTTGCTAAAGCGACTGAAATTCGGCGCAGAGACGCTTGGACATTTTTAGTCGTATCTCGAGAACAGTGAAGATTTTTTAAAGTTTTATTGGCTTAAATTGAAGATAAGACCATAAAGACTATATCTTATGATTTCGATATTTTTGCTGCAACTTTCCTAGGTCATGCCACAAGTTGAGGTACAAAATTCGAGAAATTTTTGATTTTTTTTTAAACTTCTCACGTGGTATATTTTCTCCAAAAGGTCAAAAATACTTCTATTAGCTCTCAATTGACGCGTAATTTCATAAGCTTTCTAACGGCTTTTTAACAAAGTTTCTCGCGCTATTTTTGAAGGAGTAATCACGTTTCAAAGTCAGCACAGAATTTTTAACAGTACTTTCGCTGATCGTACCGTAAATTACTGACGTTAGTGTAGAATTATACTATCTTAATGTTTTTTATATACAATCTATTTGACAAGAAGTAAACAACTATAACTTTGTCATTTTATTAAGAATGCTAATGTTCCTCAGTATAACGCAAAACATATGTAAAAATTTATAAAAGAATTAATACCTTTTTCAATAATGAATTTCTATTAATGTAAACGAAAACATACGGTTTATCAAGGAACATAGAGTAACATATTTAAACACATTACCTATTGCCACGTCCCACAACCGTGAGACAGGTAGCCATAGGGCACGACGAAATCACCACGACAGGGCGTCGAAACCCTCGTGTGTATTGAGGACACGGAGCGAACCAAGGATGACAGCCTTCTGCATCCATCTCGCAAGTGCCTCGGCATGTTTTTGGCACGTATGTATGGTTTTGAGGTTACGAACCAGTGATAGTTTCGCACCTCCGAGAGCACCGATCACAATGACAATTGTTTTAACCAAATAATTTGGGAAAATCGCTGCAGCTCCCTTTTAAGATGTTGATACCTCTCCTATTTTTCCTTCTGCTTGGCGATGATGTTGCAGCCGGTGTGAGCCGAGAATTCGATCACGAATATAGTTCGTTTCTCGAAGTCCTGGAGAACGATGTCAGGCCTCGAGTGTGCAAAGGAGACTTCCGTCCAAAAATCGTATTTCCAACAAATTTGGCACTTCTCGTTTCGGAAAATGGACTCTATCTCCCTCGGAGCTTTCGGCAGGACAGGGTCGCGGCCAACGCCATAAGAGCGACAAAGATGGTGGTAAGCACTCATAGGGCCGCATGTCTGTAGAGATACGTCGTTCCCGCGTGGATAAGACACCTGAATAGTAGGTGTTCTAGGTACTCAGCGTGTGTTTGACACGCTCTGCATCTATTGCTCAGAACTTCTTGACGTAAAATACGTTCACGGTATACTAAGGTGGAAATGACACAGTCCTGGTTTGCGAAAACAATACCCTTAGTACCTTTATTAGGTCCTGATGATCTTAGGTAAGGATAAGTTAGCTCCTTCGACAAGGGCTGTTTATCAACTCTTCTGTGAAAGTTTACGTGCATTTTCTTGTCGAGGAGCTGTGGGCGGAATATTTTAACCTCTGCTTTCTTAACTTGGGATATTAGAAGTGAGGCATCTATATGAAGTAACGCCCTTTCCTCACTTCTGATGTCAAAATTCAGGCCAAGGGTCTTGGCCGCCTGCCCCGCGGCTTTGTAAAGGAACGCTCATTTGCTAATCGTCTCATCTTTCCAGACAATTTTTAGGAGAAGATCTTTTCCATTTGCAACGATGTAAGCTATACCCAGAATAATTGAGTTATGAAGACATTGAAGATTCAGAAGCCCGCGCCCGCCTTGACGGCGTGAGATGTTTAATCGCGGAACGGACGAATTGATACGCAAGCTCTTCTGCATACGCAATATCTCATGGGTGGCGATATCGAGTGCTGTAAGCTCGTGCAACGCCCATGGAACTACCCCAAATGAGTAGAGTAGAACCGGGACGGCAAGCATGTTAGTCGCAGATACCTTGTTCAACGCCGACAGATTGGAAGACCAAATCTGTCGAAGAAGATGCTTGTATCTGCTTCCGAGAGACTCCTTCACTAATGTTATGTCGCTGAATGCGCCTCTTAGGGACGCCTAGGTATATATAGGTCTCTCCAGTATCAAGATGTCTATTAACACTCACATCCACAAGCTCCGGGTCTCCGGGAGCGCTAGTAATTTATCCTCCCTTCAGATAGTGGCAGAAGTGTGATGTAAAAGAGTGAGGGGCTCATGGTGTCGCCCTGTAAATCGATCTACTCAGGCCGTCTTCTTAACTATCTCTTGAAATATCCACTCCAACAAATATTTACTAGTACTAAAAACTTAGCTGATTCCATTATTCTCTTGTCTAATAAAAAATTTCATACTTTGAATCATTGTTAGTTTATCGTCGAATAATTTCAGTGAAAAAATGTCTCTTTTGTATGTAAAAATGATAAAACTTAGTTTTTGTTTTAAAATATTTTTATAACAATCACATAAATTATTCTTTTAATAATTTCCTTGGTTAATCAACGCAAGAAATATGATTCCAATCATAATTAGAGAAAAAAAATTCTACGAGGAAACGGCCATTTGGCACATTTGTTTAAATAACTTGTTATTAACACTCTATATTATTTATGTTTTATGAAGCTCGAAGTAGATAGATAAACGTTTATTTTTTAGCCTGCTGGCCTTAAAAAAATGACTTGCTTACACTTCTTTTACAGAATTTTCTTAAAACTAACCCTTAAAACTAACATCCTTCCACACCTTATCTCTAACGCCGCTCGCTCTTATCGCACTGCCTTCCTCGCTTCGCCTCGTCTCGCACGCATGTCCCTACTTTCTTGCTTTGCCTCGCATTACCAAACTCTGCCTCCGCGGCTAATCCCTAATACTTATCAACTATTTACAATATTTACATTTACTTATATTTACTTCCTCCTCTATTTACAATCTTTCCTTCTCCATTCCTCTTCCTCCTTCCTTCTCTTCTTCTCCATCTTACCCAAGACTCCCTTCACCCATGCTACTGCCCTTTTGTCCCCCCTTTCATGCATCAGTACCACCATGCTTATCCCACTCCTTTCCACCTCTACGCACTCCTCCAACCAATGCTCCACTCTTGCCTCCCCCTTCCCACATAGTTCACACATCCTCTTTTCCCTAGCGAGCCAGAACCTATTATAACCCTACATGCACCCACATCTCATCCTCGCTATAAGCTCCTGACTTCCTTTCTCTCCTTTCTCACACAAATATTGCGCTCTCGTCCTTGGCATAATCCACACATAGTTCCCATTAAACCTTGTCTCTCTTATTCTTTCTTCCCCTGCTGTCTTCTCTCTCTCCATGCTGTTTTTCTTAACCAACTCATATACCTTCCTTCCTTCCTCATGCATCCTTCTCACTTCATCCATCTGCAGTCCATTCGTTCTAAAATACCTTTCTCTTTCAACCTCCATCTTCCCACCCCCTCTCCTGTTCTCCTTCTCCCACCAACACTCCCTAACCAGCTTACTTCCCCCCTCTTCCAAAAATTTCTCCTCATACTTACACGCCCTCTCCTGTGTCCTATTTACCTCTTCGCTTTCCTTCCACCCCACACCTCTACTCCATACAATAGGACACTCATCACTAGTGAGTCAAACAATTTCATTCTCCTTCCAAAATCATCTGCGAATAACTTCTTTCCCAACCCCCACACCTGCCTCATCACCACATTTGCCCTCCTCACTCTCTCTTTTATGTGACCATCCACTCCGCCATTCCTCCGAAACAAGAAGCCCAGGTACACAAACTCTTTCACCGCCTGCACCGCCTTTCCCTTCCACTTCCACTCCCCTTCCTTATCCCTTCCACCTCCTTTTCTGAAAACCATAACCTTGGACTTTTCCGCATTCAGTTCTAACCTGTTCTTATCCAGGTATCTTCTCAACCTCTTCATCATTTCCTTTAAGGCCTCCTCGCTTTTTGCCACCAACACTATGTCATCTGCATACGCTAGCGACCAAATTCTAACCCCTCCTATCCTGACTCCTCCTACTACTCCGGCCTCCAGCTTACTTTCCATATCCGCAATTAAAATCGCAAAAAGCGTTGGGCTAAGCGGACACCCTTGTCTTAATCCCCTATCCATCCAGAATCCCTCCGAAATCCCCTGTCATCCTCTAACCTTATCTTTGGTCTCTTCATATATCTCCCTTACCCTCTCGATCAGGCATCTCTCCACTCCCCTATCCTCCATCGCCTCCCACAACCTCCCCCTATCCATCGACGGAAACGCGCCTTTTAGAACCACAAAAAAACGCGTACACTCTCGACCCCTTCCTCGCTAATTCTCTATCCACAATGTGCTGCAGAACGTAGATATTGTCGATCGTACTCCTACCTGCCCTAAAGCCCGCCTGCGTCTCCGGCAATATTCCTTTCCCCTCGACATCCTTCCGCAGCCTCTTCGCCACGACCATCGCGTATACTTTATACGCCGTATTCATTAGCGTAATTCCTCTATAATTTTCCTGTCTATCCCTATCTCCTTTCTTATACAGAGGTACTATTAACCCTTCTCTCCACCCTCGTGGGAATCCCTCCCCCCTCCATACTTTCTTCACTACCTCCTTCAGCCTCTCCCTAACCTCTTGTGTACTAAGCAGCCATGCTTCGTTCTCTATCCCATCCAGCCCTGCTGATTTTGACCTTCTTAACTTCCTTATCTGTTTCTCTATCTCCTCGTCATTCAACTCCTCCATCTCTGCCTCCCCCGTTCTTCTACTCCCATCATCTCTCTTCCTTGAATCTGAGCCCTGGAATGATTCTTTAAAAAACTCCCTCCACTCCTCACTCCCTATCTTCTCGCTTATCCCTACTCCACGCTTCCTAAACCTATTTATTATCTTCCAGACGTCCCCCTCTGTCTTAACATTTCCTAACTCCTCCTCCAGCTCTTTCTCCTTTTCCTGTTCTTTCTTCTTACACATCAATCTAAACCCCTTCCTCATGTCTACGTACTCCTCCCTTTTCGCAGTACCCTCTTTCCACTTCTTATACTTCCTCTTTACCTTCCTTTTCATCTTTTTACATTCCCTATCCCACCACAGCTTCACCATTCCTTTCTTCTTCTTTTTAAATACCTTCTTTTGCACGCAACCTTTCACTTTCTCTTTTAAATCCTCCCATATCTCTTCCACCGTCTCCCCTTCGAAGCGTACCTTCCCTAACTGCTCCTTATACTCCTCTATCGCCTCCCTCGTCCAGCTAACCCTCTGCCCCGTCGACACTTCTTCCCCACCTTGCCTTCAGCCGTTCTCACCCCTTATCCACAACCCTAATGGCTGAGGGTCTGATTCTACCCTCCCTTATACTGCGAATCTCTCCATCTCCTCCCACCCTTGCATATTCATAACTACATAATCTATTACCGATACCCCCACCTTACCTATGTATGTGTATTCTCCCTCTTCGTCCTCAGTTGCCATACCATTTGCCACCGCCCAGCCTCTATCCTCCATCCAGTCCCTTAGAATCTCCCCCTCCTTATTTATTAACCTATCCTTCGAATTTCTTTCGAAGCTCTCCCCTTCCCTGTATAGGCCCCCTTCCCTCCCCATCCTCGCGTTAAAGTCCCCACCCAGTACCACCATACCCTCCTCTCTTTCACCTAACAGGTCTTCCACCCTTTCTTTAATTCTTTCCATCCCATCGTTATTGTACACTGTCACAAACTTACTGCTTACCCCTCCTATCTTCACATTCCTCATTTGCACTCCCTCCCCCTCTTCCTCTCCGTGAGCTTCTTCCTCTAATCCATCTCTAACCCCCGTTATAATTCCCCCACTAGCCCTTCCTTTCTTCTTCACTCTGACCGCCTCCTGGAGTCTCCACCTATACCCCCTTGGCAGCTTTGGCTCTATTCTATCCCATTCCTTTCTTTCCACCCACGTATCTACCAGTCCTACCGCATCAAATTCCTGGATATACCTCCAGAACTCCTCATCCTTCTTCTTTACCCCTGCTAAGTTCCAGTAAAGCACCTTCACAACTCCTCTACCCTGCATTACCCCCACCCCCCTACTTCCTACGAAACAAATTCCCCTGCACTTCCTTCAACACCTCTTTCTCCTCGTCCCACACCCACATTTTCTCGCCTATTTTTATTTTCCGATATCCTACCTTCGCCGATCTCCCTTCACTCCTCTCCATCCTAGCCCTGTCGTACAGCATTCTCTGTACAATTGTGAATCACTTTTGGTCAGAAGAATAAATTTAGTTATGAGAAGAACTGATTTATGGAGAATTTGTTTATAAAAATATTTATAAAAACAGTAAATGTTGAATTTTGCTAATTTTTCGTTATAAATTATGACTCTTATGAAAAATATTAAAATCTAGAGTGAAACAAACCATTTTTTCTATGAGAAAAAAAATACTAGTAAGAATTTGTTTATAAAAATTGTTTATAATTATCAAATTAAATATTATAATTATTTCTGTTCTATAAACGTAGATACAATAATTCTACCTGATAGTGAGTTTCTTTCTGTATTTTTTCTTGAGATAAAAATTCACAATGCTAAAATGGCCAATTTTGTCACTCTTTTTGTTTATATATATTGTTGCTCTGTGACAAAAATTAAAAAATCGCAAACGACAACTTTCTTAAAAATTTAATGCTGAGCATCACAAAAAAAAGACTTTGAAATCAGTTAAGAAATACGACCTGTGGGCGATTATGAACAGTAAGTTCCTATTTCAGACCATTGTGGAGAGGTTACCGCGCATGCAGTGCGCGGCGCTAAACAATATTATTTATCATTAACCCAAAGAGCGAGCACATAAAACTTAGAACGGTTTCTGAATCTTAAGCGTTCAGACTTCCCACTACTTGAATTTTTTTTTGAAAATCCGTGTGTAGAGCAGGAGAAAATCGTCATTTGCTTATTAACAAATGATACACATTAGCAACAACAAATAGCAAGATATTGAGAATGTTGGTGTTAATTACATTTATTTTTCACCATCCCCTAAAATTTTCATCAATTTTTCATAAATAGTTTACGAAAGAATAATTTGTTAATCAAACGATGCATAATGTTCAATCGCACATTGTAAATAAACAAATTTCTTCTTCTCAAGAATTGTAATACCGTGACATACTACTAATGAGTAGATTATTTTCCAATACTCAGTTTTAAGTTATCTTTCAACGTCAAAAATGGTAGACTCACTTGGGAAATTTCTACTCTCCTGGTAGAAATTTCGGCTCAAACGCATGTCAGTGTACCATCGGATACCTGACGGCCAGGCAAACCTTTTCTATTATCTGGCGCTCCGCCTCGAACAAACTCCAGCTCGAAGCTCGATGAGGCGTTCTGGTGCTCAACCGGAGGCTACTGTGTACGTTACGATCGTACCTTTAAAATTTAAATGAGGCGCGTTTTATTTTACGTGGTGATCCCCAGTAGGCCTAGTCCACTTGTCAATGAAGCATGCGTTTTTTTTTATGACAGTAATTATAATAACTTAGCTATACTTAGCCCCGATACATGCATTTAATGTGGGTAAAATTAAAAAGTGCTTTAGTAATATCTATACAATATTCTGCAGCTGAACCATGCATGCTCCTCCAAATATACTCTATCAAATAATCGTCAGTTCTAGAAACTGCCATTCTACCAATCCGCCTTCGCATATCACGCTTTACTTTCGACCATTGAGATTCTATTCTTCGCGTGTGGATATTGCTATCTGACGGATTGAACGTTTAAAATTATACTAATGGCAAAATGATCCAGAACTCAGGTCAAACGTGAAATCGAGGTCTTAATGAGCCATCCCCATCCCCACTATTATTCAGTTAGTTAACCGCAGGACAAATTCTGTAACGGTACCCTGCTCTTAAATTTTGAGGTTTTAAAATTTCCTGAAATTTATTAGATCTGAGATGCTGCTTTGATACGTATATTAGATTGCAAACCATTGTTTCCTTGAAAAAATTATGAAAATGGTCACAAATGCATTTAATTAAAAAGCAAAAAAGAACTACATGTTTCATTGAAAAGTAGAATCCATACGTATAGTTGTCAAAAAAAGGCCGTTCCATAATGAAAATATGTGTCCTGATTGGTTATCATGACATATAATGTAGTATGATTATCATCAACAAATTTATTAAAGTAACGTGCAGTAACGTACGTTACTTTGCATTACAGTTAGCCAAAAATTATAACGCGTTAACGTTACCGTGTTAGCGGCGGCTAGATTAAATGGGAATTTAGTTTTAAAGGTACCATCGCAACGTACACAGTAGCCTCCGGTTGAGCACCACAACGCCTCGTCGAGCTTCGAGCTAGAGTTTGTTCGAGGCGGAACGCCGGACAATAGAAAAGGTTCGCCAGGCTGTCAGGTATCCGATGGTACCCTGACATGCGTTTAAGCCGAAATTTCTCATAGAAAGTTCTTTCCCAAGCTACCCAATCGTTTCCATTTATTTCCGAACCTTTCCGAGATCTGCATGCGATTTTTTTCGAAAATTTCTAATAAAAAGTCAATATAATATTTGAAACAAAAATTCTGATAATTTAATTTATAATCGACTTACCAGTAAATTGCACTAACTTGAATTTTTCGTCAAAAATTAGTCCAAATTTCTGATAGAAACGGAAAGCTTCGGATGCAGATCTCGAAAAGAATCTGAAAGATTCCTTCAACTTATAATTGACATTTGTCGTAATCTTATAACATATTCAACGTGTACAATTTTATGACCTTTCTTCAAATGTCTACTGAATTTTGGCAATTACTGAATCCCTTTTTTTCGAAATCATTTCAAAACAAATTTAAAAAAACTTCACATCGTATGTATTCGAGGTAAAGTGGCCACGTTCTTGCCGCCATATTGCCTGTCACATGGCGTTGTGACGTCATCATTTCTGATCTTAATACCTTTAACGACCTTCATCATTGCGTTTAAGCAGAAAGCTGTAGCTTTGTCCCAATGTTCGGCATTCTGCATGCAAGATTGAATTTCGTATATATGTTTATTATCTGTAAGTCTCCTCCCTAGCGAAAGAAACGGAAAGGTTCAGAAAGACAGCGTCGGAAAGATTCGGAAAAGTTTCGGAAAGAGTTCGGAAAGAGGTTCTTTTCCAAGCTTTTCCGAATTTTATATGAACTTTGCTTTCGATTTCTTTCCGAACGTCGACCTGTCCCACTTACCGAACCTTTCCGAGTCTTTCCGAATGTCCCACTCACCGATTTCTTTCAGATCATTTCTGAATGACTCTCCACTTTACTCTTTCCGAATGTTACTAGTTTTTTCCGAATTGAATTTAAAAAATATATCCTCTCGTAATAATGATTTATTTTGATCTAAAAAAGAATTTTAAATTGCAGTAATCCAATTGATTCCTGTTGAATCCAGCAAAGATGATACCTAAAAACCTAGACATAATTTTTGTCTTTCGTACATTACGTAAATTATTGTTGCACATTATCACTTCTAAATACTCCAAATTTCGAATATTCCATTTACCCAAGTCTCATTTGTAATTAGCACAATATGTCCTTCTTTATAAAATTTATTTTTTGTATTTTAAAAATAAATGCACTATGAAATATAAATAGCTCTCGGCTTGTGAAAGCCATAAGAAGCGTCACTTTGATCGATATCCATATTCACAATAAAAAACAAGGTTTACTGAAAAAATGACTATGCACAATGAAGTTTTACTGAAAACACTGGAAACACTATGGGAAATTAGGAATATCCGAAATTCCCTCCCAGTTGTGCAATCGATGAACCCAATCAATAGTAAGTATTCGATTGCGGTAACACTCGACTGAACCTGAACAATTGGATTTTTTTATTATTTAAAAAAAATGTCGTTAGTGAGCGTCAACATCTGCCAATGATGATAATTCTTGTACATCTCACAAAAAATATAGCCATTCGATTGATTTGTTTCAAATAGTATTTGGTTGAATCGAGTTCCGTGCAATCGAAGACATGCCAAAATCGATATGAATGAAACCACGGAAATTTCGAATATTCCTAATTTCCCATAGCGTTTTCAGTAAAGCATTATTGTATGCAGTTACTTTTTGGAATGATTCTATTTTTTTTTTTTTTAATTTCAATAGAGATATGGAGCCACGTGACACTTCTACAAGTCTAGCTCAGGTCAAATTGTATCTCATACAACGCATAGTACATTTTTTTAATACAAAAAAGCAATTTTATGAAAAAAGGAGATACAATAATTAAAAATTATAATTGAGCAAATGGATTATTTGAAATTTTGAAGAAAAAAGGCTTTCTTGATAGTTATGAAATTTTCCTACTTCTAGGTTTTTAGGAAAAATCTTTGCTGCGGGGAGTCAAAAGGAATTAACGTCACATACAATTTTATTTAGGTCTTGCCGAAAACATAAATTTGGAAAAAACGCTCTTAGATACGACCGTTTATTTTCAAAAAAGAATAAACAGAGGGAAACACAGGTAAAAATCGGAAAAGCATCGAAATAAGCTATTTGAGACACTTGGGGAATTCATTCGGAAAGACATATTCTGTACAGTATATATATAATAAATTAATTAAAGACCCATGATCGAGCGCGGGAGCTCGCTTGTTTTCCTTATTTGAAATATTTTGTAATTATCTTTGAAATTTATGTTGCAGTTCGAACCAATTCGAATGAATCCGAAACAATTCGAAGCAACTTTTCAATCCCCTTCAACCCTTCTCAATCCGTATTTCAATCCCAAATTAAAACCCAATCTCAATACATGTCTCAAACCCAAATTCAATCCGAATGGATTCGAGGCTCACTTTATCAAACCTTCTCCATTGATGTATCAGTGCCAACCTCAACCCAAACCCATACCGAATCAGTTTTTCAATCCGTGCCTCCAATTCTTTTGAATACGCGGGACTTCTTGAATTCAACCAGAATGAATCCGACTGAATCTGGCACCAGTCCGAATGGATAAATGTGAATCCAAAACCAATCCGAATGAATAACACACCAATCGGAAACAAATTGTCACTCCTCAGTCCGATGCCCAATCCGAATGAATCCAAAACACATCCCATATGCCAAGCCAGTTTTAATCTTTTTAATGCTCGCAAGTCCGTACGCTCAATTCGAGTGAATCGGATACTAATCCGAACCGAAAATTCAATTTTTTTAAATCCCTGCGTCAACATAAACTTGAATCCTAACACACCTTTTAATTCTTTTCAATCCGTGCGCCCAATCCAATGAATCCGTGGCTCATTCAAAATGTCTTTTCAATCCTCCTCAATTCTTGCACGTACAACAACTTCAATCCGACTCAATCCAAATCAATCCGAACTCGCCATTCAATAATTTGCAATCCGAATGAATCTATCCCCTTCTAAAAAATCTATAAAATTATGACAGTTTTCACGTATTATTCAACTTTTTCCGGAAATCTGAAAATGTATCAGATTTCGTCAATATTAATATTATTTGTTATTTATTATTAATTTTTTAAGTTTTCGCATATGTCTCATCGTTTTCGAGATAATTCAAAATTGTCATTTTTTCCTTTTGAAAATCTTTTTATTGGGCCAATTTGTGGTGGCCGAGGACCAGCCCTAGTATAAAACCCTGAAAATTTTGTCAGTTTCACGCATCTCACTGGTTGCGAGATCGTTAAAAAAATTTTTTTTATAATTTTGAAAAGATTTTACTGGGTGTATTCATGGTGACCGAGGACCATCACCCTTTACAAAACCCCGAAAGTTTTTCAGATTTAACGTATCTAATCGGTTTGTGATAACTCAAAATTTTTATTTTGGAAATTCTACTGGGCTGATTCTGGGTGCCCGAGGACCATTCCAGTCAGGAATACCCTGAAAATTTGGTCCGTTTTCGCGTATGACTACTTTACTCTACTTTACTGTTAGTTCGGGGTGGTTGAGGAGCTTCATCAAACCGTGAAAATTTGGTCAGTTTTTGCGTATCTCTTACCGTTTTCGAGATAAATACAAAATTTTAATATGCTTCTGAATTTTTAAATCTTTCTATTGGGTTAGTTCGAGTTTGTCGAAAACAATCCTGTTCTCAAAACCCCTTAAAATTTGCTTCGTTTCCATGTACCTCTGATAGTTTGCGATATAATTCGAAAATTTTATTATTTTTTTGAACTGTTAAAATCTCTTTATTGAGTTACTTTCAATTGTTCGAAAAAAAAACCTTTGCTGAATCCCTAAGATGTAATTAGTTTTCACGCATCTCTGACCGTTTTTCGAGATAATTCAAATTTAAGATTACATTTTTTTTTTAAATCTGTGTACTGCTTTAGATCGAGGTGACCGAGGGCCAACCCCCTTTTGAAAATGTTGTCAGTTTTAACTTATCGCTGGCCGTTTTGGAAATAATTCAATATTTAAATGTTTTTAATTTCGAAAACCTGTTTACTGGTTTACCTCGGGATGGCCAAAGACTATCCCCCTTTAGAAATGCCTGAAAATGTTTTAAGCTTTCGCGTATCTCTCACTGTTTTCAAGATAACTCAAAATTTTCATTTTTTTAAATTTTGACAATCGTTTAATTGGGTTATGAAATTGGTCAAAAACAAACCCTCTCTACAAAAACCTTGAAATTTTCTTAGTTTTCACGTTTCGCTGACCATTTTCGAAATTCAAAATTTTGATTTTTTTTTTATTCTGAACTTTTGTTTACCTGTTTAGGTCGGGGTTGCCGACGACCATACCCCTTTAGAAACCCCTGAAAATGTTGTTAGTTTTCGCGTACCTCTCACTGTTTTCATAAAAACTCAAAATTTTTATTTTATTTTTTGTTTAAATAATCTTTTTATTGGGTTAGTAAAAAAAATTTTTACTTTATTAAGTTTTTACGTATCTCTGACCGTTTTCGAGATAATACAAAATTTTGAATTTTTTTATTTTGAAAATCTGTTCAATTTTTTACGTCGGGGTGGCCAAAGACCATCCCCCATTGGAAAAGCCTGAAAATGCTGTCAGTTTTCGCGTCTCTCTCACCGTTTTCAACATAACTCAACATTTTAATTTTTTTTTTGTATTTAAAAATTTTATTATTAGATTAGTTTGAATGGGTTAAAAACAAACCCCTTCTGTAAAACTTTTAAAATTTTGTCGGTTTTCACGTATCTGTGACCCTTTTAGAGATCATTTAAGTTTGTTTTTTTTCGAATTTTGAACATTTGTTTACTGGTTTGGGTCGAGGTGGTTGAGGACTAGTCCCCTTTAGAAAACTCTGAAAATGTTGTCAGTTTCCGTGTATCTCTAACCGTTTTCGAGATACCTCAAAATTTGGATTTTGTTTTGAATTTTGAAAACACTTTCTTCCCTTTCCCCTATGTTTAGAGAAACTAACAATAAATTATAACTAATTCGACTTAAACACACTTATTTGTGATCCAAATTTTAAACTATTGGATTAATTCATTATAATAATTAAGCCAGAAATGTTGACTCTTTTGAAATTTGCACCTACTTGAATTATCGAGTTATCGAATCTTTTTTACATTATCGACTTATCGAATCTTGCTTTCGATTCTCGACAGCTGATTGGCTGATTCTATTCTATAGACGTAAATTGCTAACTGAATTTACCAATAGGGTTTAGGGACTACGCATGAAGTTGGCCGAAATGCATGTACTTTTTATAATAGGATAGTATACTTTCACGTCCTCAGTTCGTTTAAATTGAGTGTATTTTGATTGTGAAGAATGATTTAAAAAACGTCATATTGTAAGCCCCCTGGCAAGTCTGACAAGGAGGGATTTCCACGTGTCCACATCCGATTTGTATTTTGTTTAAAACCAAAATTAGCCAAAATTAGCAAAATAAACAAATATAATAAATGAACAATACGTAACATAAATGAATTTAATTCTAAAATAACTTATGCAGGAAGTATGAAAAGAACTTCGGGATGTTAATATTCTTAATTTAACGTCTGGGAAATAACAAATTGGAATTTGTAAGGAAAAACCTTATTTCATCCACTTCTTTCAGACTATTTACTCAGAATTGTACAAATAGAAGTTTCGGAATCAGACCGGTTCCCTCATCGAATTATCTATTATGAAATATGAACAATTAGAAACATATTATGTAAAAAAAACATAATAGTAAAAATAACAGTACAGTAAATTAGTATACCTTTAACATTTCGCTGATAGTTTGTTAGTATTTTGAAGCCAATTATATAATATACGGATAGATGAAATCGAAATTTTCTTTAAAAACGTATCAAATAGTCGTTCTCAATATAACTAATAATGCTCATTTTTCAAAAAATAAATAGAACCTGTAATATATAGGATATATTATTTCTCTCAAACCCAAAGATTTGGCAGAACTGGATGACGCGCTTCGTGGAGATTTTTCCGAAGAGTCTGACTTCTGGATCATTAATTGTAGTGTGTATGATAATACAGCGAGAAGCATGCATCAACTCAGCACGAAAGTAGGCTGGGCAAGACAAAACGCGGAAGGAAAGGTGGATCAGAGAAAAAGAACAGTTTTTCTCTGTCTCATCTCGACTCTTCCAAGACCCTTGAGTTACTACCGACCACCCGCCCAAACCAGAGGAGGACTATGAATTTTGGAGAGGCGTCTGCGAAATCCAGCATCCACTAGATAAGACAAAAAGGACATCAATATTTCCAAGGAGCTGTGCATTGTCCTCATAACACCCGAGAAGGAATGCCGTCCTATCATTACCGAAGAGGTGAAGAAAAGTATTAAGAGGCATACAGAACTATTCCTCTCCGGAACTAGATGGTATCAAGAGCTTCTAGTGGAAAAAGTATCCTTCAACCCACCGACCTCTGGCTCGCATTTTCACCTAATACCTAAAGTCGGAAGAGCCTATTCCGGAGTGGTTGATGGCAGGACGTACAATGGTCCTCTAGAAGATTGGAAACTTATCTGAACCTAAGAATTACAGACCAATAACTTGTCTGAACACGCTGTATAAGGTCTTCATAGCTATCCTAAATGATGGGATTGTTCGGACAATTGGACCTCTGTGGCGAGAGATATACGAATGCAGCTCAACAAAAGGCGTAGCAAGGTGTCTGGAGAACCTGCTCATCCATAGATGTGTCAACAAAGACGCAGTATCCTAACAGCGCTGCCTATCGACGGCCTGGATCGACTACCGGAAAGCTTTAGATTCAACCTCCCATAGTTTTATCATCTGTCTGTTGGAAAGCTTAAATGTTCATCCAAATAGTAAGGTCCATAGAGAGATTGACGCCCCATTGGAAAACTAAATTTACTATCTCATTTCGAAAACATCGTGTGGCAGCTAACAACGTCACCTTTCAGAGAGGCATCTTTCAGAGCGACAGCCTGAGCCCTCACCTCTTTTGCCTCACACTATTGCCTCTACATTTCGCTCTTGGCAATTCGCAAGAGTACTTCTGCGGCAAACACGGATATTGAAAGCATAAGGTCACTCATTTATTTTACATAGATGATCTCAAGATCTATGTTAGAAATTCAGAGAAACTAAATCTAGTTCTAAAGATTGTCGAGGAATTCACTCGGAAGATTGGAATCAAGTTGGATTGGAAAAATGAGCCAATGTTAATTTGAAGCGAGGACATAACATCTACAAAGAATGTTCTCCGATGCAGATACATACGTCTTATCCGACAGATTTGGTCCTCCGAACTGTCTACGAAAAACAAAGTATCTGCAACGAACATGCTCCCAATCCCGGTAGTCCTAGTGTATTGGCCCCATTATATTTTTATAGGAATAATACACGAAAACGAGCCCATTCACAGGGGAGACCACGGTACATCTCCCACCATCTCACGGCAGTATCTTTTAGAGCTTGGGCTACTAGGATAATCCGTTGCTCGGCCGGAGATCCTTGATTGTGAAAATATTGTTCCATTTCATTGAGGAAAACGGTGGGGTCTTCGTAGTCACGACCCTGGAACTCTGGAAGTGAACGTGGGGGAACAGGGATGGCATTGAGAATTGTCTGCAATGTTTCCAGATTTAGGTAGGGTGCCTGGTAAGCGTAACCGGCATTTTGAGCGAGGAGGGCATTATTTAAAAGGGGAGGGTTACCCACAGGGCCTTGATTTGGTCCAAGGGGTGGGTTTCCTGCAGGGTGCTGGAAATTGTTGAGAGGGTGATTTTCCACAGGGCCTTGATTTTGTCCAAGGGGTGGGTTTCGTGCAAGAGGTTGGAAATTGTTGAGAGGGTGGTTTCCCACAGGGACTTGATTTTGTTCAAGGGGTGGGTTCCCTGCAGGGGGCTGGACATTGTTGAGGGGTTGGTTTCCCACAGGGCCTTGATTTTGTTCAAGCTGTAGGTTTTCCAAAAGGGGCGGATTTCCTGCGGAGGTGGCATTATTGGTTGACAGTGCGGCTTCACCACAAGGTCTAAATCCGAGAAGAAGGGGAGAATTATTTGAAGAGGAGTCCCCTTGGTTTTGGTGATTATTACCAGGGAGAGGGTGCTCCTGTGGGCCAAACTCCAGGTTCGAGGACTGACGAGCCCTTGTCGGAGTTCGTTGTGTCATGGGCGGCACCGGGTGTTTTTTCACTCCCGGAAGTGATTTTGATGTTATTTTTTGTGGGGACGCGAATGATCACGGAACGTATTTTCTTCTCAGGTAATTCGATTCCGAACGGGTCTGGACGGAATACCTGTGAATGGGGCTTTAGGTACCGACTGTAATCTTTAATGAACGCAGGGTTGGGTGTCTCGATGTGAAAGTCGTAGAGTGGTTATGACTTCTTCGTCGAGCGTCCTTTGTTCCTGCGAGATCTTCGGTTATTTGGCATGGGGAAGGGCGATTTGGGGCGAAGTTCGTGCCCTGGAAAATATTTCCAGGGTGGGGATGCTCCTGTTGATGGAACTCCTACCTCATAGATCGAAAGGGGTGTGTATAGAGCAGAAGATGGGTTGAAAAAGTGTGTTAACTTTTCTCTCAGGGCCCACGTTTGGGCGCCAAATTGAGGTCAGTCTGTGGGTTGAGACTGATTCAAAAAGTTCATATGTAATGGTGTTAAGTTGACGTTTCGAAAACTAGCGTTTTCCTCATCAGAACAATAAAAATCCAGACAAATCCAAATTTAACATCTTCTTAAACTCAAAGGATCCTTTTTCTCCTCCTCCATCTCTCTATAAATTTTATGAAAAACAAATTTTTGGTTCTAATTATATATTACTTTAGTAAAAAAAGTTAGGTTAATAATGGCAATTGCTCTATTTATCTTCTAACTCTTCTTTTTCAATTAAATCTTCATATAATTGTTGTTGCTCTTTAAATTTAATTTAAACATGGTGAAATTAAAATTTTCTTATTAATTATTTTGTTTAAAAATTGTTGAATGTACTTCAGGAGCATAACTAGCGTTGTGCTCCATTTTTTCAGAGAGAAAAAGAGAAAGGAAGAAAGAGAATCCTTAACAGAGACAGAATTATCAGTGCCGTATCAACCATTTGTATCATAAGGTACTATAGTTTCTAAAAATAATTCTAATAACTAAATTAAAATTAAATGAACGAATTAGAAATTTAACAAATTAAAAACATTGAAATATTTTGAAATTTTACATACTGCTGTTGATAATTAATTAAATATAAGAAAAAATTACAAAATGTAAATAATTTAATTAAAAAATTCATCAATTCAAAATTTCAAGAATTAATTTTATATGTTTTTATTTAAATTAGTAACTAATTACAATTTTTATCAATTTTTTAAATCAAAGAATCCAATATTATATTATATATTGGACTATAACGGCCATACCACGCTGAAAAACCCAGTTCTCGTCAGATCACTGAAGTTAAGCAGCGTTGGACGCGGTTAGTACTTGGATGGGTGACCATTCAAGAATACTGAGTGCTGTTGGCACATCGTGGGTGTGGTGAACCCACACTTGTAGTTATTTATAACTACAAGAAAACTACCTAGAAACACTACCCGAATAGGGTAGTGTCACGCCTACCCTGAAAGGGAAATGGCTTAATGGTATACAATTATTAAGATCTGAAATTATATTCAAACAATTATTAATATTTTTCTTAATAAAAAACATTTCTGCTATTAATCTTTTAAATTCGTTAGGTTCATGATGTAAAACTATAACATTTTTCCAATCAATTAAGTGTCCAGTTTCCACCTGGTGTTTTGCTATAACTTTATGGTTTTTTGGATTTTGTCTAAAATTATCATGATGTTCTTTAATTCTAGTAGCAAGTAATCAACCAGTTTGACCAACATAACATTTTTCACAATTCAAACATTGAATTTTATATACTACATCAGTAAGTTGCAAATTATCTAATAAGTCTTTTCCTAATTTTATAAATTTATCAAGTTTTGAATCAATTCTGAAATTTGCTGTAATATTAAAATCATTTAAAATCTTTTTAATTTTAAAAGATAACTTTCCATGATAAGAAACTGATACTGTTGGTTTAAAATTTTTAATAACATTGTCAAAAAAGCTTTAATAGTACCAAAATCTCAAGTAAAAAATTCTTTTGAATTTAAAAATATAATTATTAATAAAACAATTCCACCTGATCATATTATGGCTTCGCTAGATGTTTCTTCGTTATTTACTAACGTTCCACTCGATTTAGTAATTAACAGCATTTTAAGTAGATGGATTAATATAAAAAACTATACAAATTTACCTCTTGATAAATTTGAAGGAATACAATTTTTAATGGAACAAACAGTATTTAGATTCAATAACAATTTTTACAGACAAATATTTGGAACACCTATGGGTTCTCCCATTTCTCCAACCCTAGCTGATTTAGTTATGCAAGATTTAGAATCAAATGTCATAAAAAATTTTAATTTTCATTTACACACATATTTTAGATATATGTTGATGATACTTTTATCATATTACCGAAAGATAAATTACTTTATGTTGTAAATCAATTAAATTCTTATCACCCAAGAATTAAATTTACACATGAAATTGAAAGTAATAATTCTATTCATTTTTTAAATGTTAAAGTTATTAAAACTAAGTCAGGTAATATCATCACAGATTGGTATCGTAAAGAAACTTATTCTGGCAGATATTTGAATTTTCTTTCTAACCATACAATACAACATAAAATTTCTATAGTAAAAAATCTTATAGATACAGCACTTAAATTATCACATGAATCATTCCACAATTCAAATATTGAATTTATCAAAAAAACTCTATTTTTAAATAATTATCCAACAGAATTTATTCAAACACATATTAATAATAAAATTAAAACAATTACAGATGTTTTATCCAACCAAACTGATATAAATACAGTTAGGAATTTAAATTTTAAACCAACAGTATCAATTTCTTATCATGGAAAGTTATCTTTTGAAATTAAAAGGATTTTAAATGATTTTAATATTACAGCAAATTTCAGAATTGATTCAAAACTTGATAAATTTATAAAATTAGGAAAAGACTTATTAGATAATTTGCAACTTACTGATGTAGTATATAAAATTCAATGTTTGAATTGTGAAAAATGTTATGTTGGTCAAACTGGTAGATTACTTGCTACTAGAATTAAAGAACATCATGATAATTTTAGACAAAATCCAAAAAACCATAAAGTTATAGCAAAACACCAGGTGGAAACTGGACACTTAATTGATTGGAAAAATGTTATAGTTTTACATCATGAACCTAACGAATTTAAAAGATTAATAGCAGAAATGTTTTTTATTAAGAAAAATAGTAATAATTGTTTGAATATAATTTCAGATCTTAATAATTATAGTCCAATATATAATATAATATTGGATCCTTTGATTTAAAAAATTTATAAAAATTGTAATTAGTTACTAATTTAAATAAAAACATATAAAATTAATTCTTGAAATTTTGAATTGATGAATTTTTTAATTAAATTATTTACATTTTGTAATTTTTTCTTATATTTAATTAATTATCAACAGCAGTATGTAAAATTTCAAAATATTTCAATGTTTTTAATTTGTTAAATTTCTAATTCGTTCATTTAATTTTAATTTAGTTATTAGAATTATTTTTAGAAACTATAGTACCTTATGATACAAATGGTTGATACGGCACTGATAATTCTGTCTCTGTTAAGGATTCTCTTTCTTCCTTTCTCTTTTTCTCTCTGAAAAAATGGAGCACAACGCTAGTTATGCTCCTGAAGTACATTCAACAATTTTTAAACAAAATAATTAATAAGAAAATTTTAATTTCACCATATTTAAATTAAATTTAAAGAGCAACAACAATTATATGAAGATTTAAATAAAAAAGAAGAGTTAGAAGGCAAATATAGCAATTGCCATTATTAACCTAACTTTTTTTACTAAAGTAATATATAATTAGAACCAAAAATTTGTTTTTCATAAAATTTATAGAGAGATGGAGGAGGAGAAAAAGGATCCTTTGAGTTTAAGAAGATGTTAAATTTGGATTTGTCTGGATTTTTATTGTTCTGATGAGGAAAACGCTAGTTTTCGAAACGTCAACTTAACACCATTACATATGAAGGAATAAAGGAACCAACAACTAATCCTTTTTTACTGTCTGAAGTATGTCAATCACCATCCTTAATATTATTGTATATATTCAGAAATTGTTTAAATTATAAATAATTATTGCGAATTTACGAAGCAACATAGAAAAGTGTCATGAGAAAGACATTCGTAGTTACTTTGTAAAAAAACTGTACCTATTCCTTGAAAAATAGCCAAACCCTGAATATGTTTATGAAAATTGTTAAAATAATTAATAATTATTATATATTTGCAAAGGATCATGGGAAAGAGTTATTTGAAATACATTCTTTCTTAATACCCTAAACTAATGTATCCCATTCGTTGAAAAAAGGCCAAGGTCTCAATTTGTTTATGAAAATTATTTAAAACATTAATAATTCTTGGAAATTTGCAAAGCATCATAAAAAAGTCATCGGAAAGATATTCTTAGTTAATTCTGTAAAAAAATTTTGCCTATTTGTTGAAAAATACCCAAAACTCTATTCGTGGAAAAATGACCAACCTATGCATTTTTTTATGAAAATTGTTTAAATAATTAATAATTCTTAGGAATATATCAAGCATAGAAAAAAGTCACCGGAAAGATATTCTTAGTTGACCCCATTTTCTTTAAAGATAAATAAGCCAAGGGTAAACCCCTTTTTAAAATTTTCTAAACTTCTTCAAATTCCAAAAATAATTCAATTTTTAATGTTTTATCATAAAAATATGACAGATGAATTCATATTTTCAACTGTTTAAGATTGCAATAATAGTTACAATTAGAAGGAAGTTATATTCTTTGAAAATGTAACTGAAAGTTAAATAAAATAAAATTATAAACATTCATAATTTTTTATTGTTAGTTAAAATTATAAGCCAACGGCGATACCACGCTGAAAACACCAGTTCTCGTAAGATCACTGAAGTTAAGCATTGTTGGGCGCGGTTAGTACTTGGATGGGTGACCGTTCAGGAATATTGTGTGCTGTTGGCCCGTCGTGGGTGTGGTGGGCCCACATTGGTAGTAAATATCCACCTAGAAACACTATCCGAATCGGGTAGTGAGGCAATGAACTTTCGAGTTCGAACTGCTAATTAATGTATGTATGTATGTATGTATGTATGTAGTTAAAATTATAAGGATGTAATCGTCTTTGAAAATGTAAATGAAAGTAAAATAAAAGAAATTTCTAAATGTTCATAATTTGTATTGTTTATTATTCTAATAAAAAAAAATTTCGAAAAAAAGTAAGGCTTTATAATTGTAAAAAGAAATATTAAAAAATGAGCCAAAATATTAAATAAAATTGTAATTTTGTCTTTAAAAATAATCAGCCCAGAGTGGAATCATTTTGATTTGCTTAAGATTTCAAAAATTGTTTAAATATGAAAAAAGTCATAGACGTCGAAAATGCAACTAAAATAAAAATAAAATGAATTACTAAATATTCATAATTTTCCATTATTTATAATTATAATAAAAAATTTCAACTTGTAGTTGAAATTGTAAATTTTTTTTAAAACTCGCTCCAAAGCTATCTAAATTTTGAAAAAATTGAAAAAAAAACACAGAATGTATGTATGTATGTATACCATTAAGCCATTTCCCTTTCAGGGTAGGCGTGACACTACCCGATTCGGGTAGTGTTTCTATGTGGATAGTTTTCTTGTAGTTATAAATAACTAAAAGTGTGCTTTCACTACACCCACGATGTGCCAACAGCACTCAGTATTCTTGAATGGTCACCCATCCAAGTACTAACCGCGTCCAACGCTGCTTAACTTCAGTGACCTGACGAGAACTGGGGTTTTCAGCGTGGTATGGCCGTTGGCCATAATGATGAATGTATGTATGTATGTATACCATTAAGCCATTTCCCTTTCAGGGTAGGCGTGACACTACCCGGTTCGGGTAGTGTTTCTAGGTGGATAGTTTTCTTGCAGTTATAAATAACTACAAGTTTGGGCTCACCACACCCATAATATGCCAACAGCACACAGTATTCTCGAATGGTCACCCAGCCAAGTACTAACCGCGCCCAACGCTGCTTAACTTCAGTGATCTGACGAGAACTGGTTTTTTCAGCGTGGCATGGCCGTTGGCCATGAATGTATTCATTAAAATGCTTTATTATTACATCACACTAAAAATGAGGGGAAAGTATATTGCATGTGAAAAATTATTTCAAAAAATCTTAAAAAAGCACAATAGCATTGTATTGAAGAGACTATTAATGTGCTGGAAGCAATTAACAAAAAGAATAAAGACTGAAATTAATGAAAACTTTTACCATTATTAAAATTTGTACTGGGTTTTTAATTCTCATTAGATATATTGTGCATATATTTTGTTATAAAATAGTATATTGTGCTACAAGTTGAAAAAGCGAGAGATTTAAAACGAGTGTGAAGTTAGCTACCCGAGCGGAGCGAGGGTGGCTATCACACGAGTTTTAAATCGTCGCTTTTTCAATGTGTGGGACACGATACTTTTTCTATAATTTGTTAAAAAGTGCTAGTTTTTGTTTACCTGTTTTTTGTGTAAAAAGAAGGCGATTTTTTGTCGATTGACGCAACAATGACAATGGCAATTATCAAAACCATGGCAATAATATGGCAGTAATAATAAGCTTGTTCTCACAATTGAATAGTTGGCCCATAAAGTTGAGGGCTTCAAAACTTCCGATTTTTCGTGAAAAAAACCAAGCACAGTATTTTCGGAGAAACTGACGGTGTTTTTTTGCTTTTGCCAAGTGACAAAAGTACATACAAAATACACAACTCGAGACTTTTCAGGAAATTGCTTTTAGGTTAGGGACGACAGTCGGAAAATAGAATGAAGTTGGCTGCGCACGATGCACGAGTCCACCCGAGGCAGCACGAACCCACCCGAAATAACATTTACTTTTTCCACTGTGCCTCACTTTTATCACTGTCCATTTACTTTTTCCACTGCATCTGTCCACTTTTGTCACTGTTGCCCGGAAAGGTCGGCACTGCGCATGCGCCACGTCATCGAGCAAAAATCGGTAACTTTTTACACCAAAAACAGGTGGAAAAACTGGCACTTTTTCGCAAATTGTAGAAAAATGAATTTGTTTAAAATGTAACACCTTGTAGTTGGTGGGGAGGCTTAAGCATATGGGACATAGGGGTCAAAAGGAACTCGGCCTGCATGCGTATGGATATGAATGAAAGGATCCCTATAAACGGGCTCTCCTGGGTGAGAGGAAAAAGGATCCCTATAAACGGGCTCTCCTGGCATGTGTGATTACGGTATGATAGAAGGGTGAAAGAGCCTAGCTAACACGGGCCTTCTGGATCCCTGGGTCGAGGCCCCTCCCGGACCGACTTACAGTTTTGTATTCGGGACAGGAATGGCCTGCGGCCCACATAGCGACTACGAAACAGCTCTCCGTTTTTTGTTATGGTGGTTTGCAAGCGGATATTTGCACATTGAGTGGTTCACTCAATGTGACCACCCCCCTAAGCCGTGGGTGTAGAGCGATCGTGCTCATGGCACTTTGGCACCTAGGGGTTACGAAGGTGCCTTAACGGCCTCTCGGGGACACCGGACTACCTCCCCGAGTAATTACAGTCTTACCCCTGCATGCGGGGCTCTGCAGGGGCGGACCTTTATTTCCCTAGCTTCTCGTGGGATCAATATGGATAATCAAAACACAAAAAATGAGAAAGAAGGGAGGTGGCGGAGGGAGCTGAGGGATCGACGGTCCCTCTGAACGAGGCCATGGTACTGGGAGAGGCCAATCGGCCTTCCAATAAGAGAAACAGCCTCAACGGTTCCCAGAAAAGGAGACTGAGGAGGAAAGTGCGGCAAGCTAGGGAAGCAGCTGCGGGAGCTGGAGCGTCGGCAGCTGAGGGGCTGACATCCAGCACTGAGGCCCAGAAGAGAGGTAGAGGCTCGGAGGGCACCCCACCGTGGGTGGCTGGGCCTGTGAAGAGGCATAAGTCGGCCCAGCAGCCGGCAAACAGAGAGTCGTCGGGAGCGGGACTGACGGCCGCTCAGAGGACCAACCCCCTGACGGTGGTGGTGGCTGACACCAACTACCCGGACTCATTGCTCACGGTGGAGCAGTTTGAGATCTTCAGGGAGGCTACCTGGAGGGCGCTTGGAAAAGTGTCCCCAGACCAATGGCCAAAATTTGTGACCTCCTTCTGCAGAGGAGGGGTCTTTGTATTTGTGGCAACCGACCCAGCGGCTAGAGCTTGGCTACTCAAAGCAGTAGTCGAGACGGAGTCGTGAAAAGGTGCGTCCCTTGTGGGTGGGTGGAGTTGAGTTGCTCCAAAAGATGGTGAGAGCTACGGCGCGGTTACCGGGCAAACCGGAAGACCCGTCTGAGGTGCTCCGTCGGTTGGAGGGATTCAACCCCTCACTGAAGACTGCGTCCTGGCGAATTGTCAGGCACGAAAAGCCTCAGGAAGGGGACACATTAGGAGGCACTAGGCATCTCCTAGTCATGTATATTCCTGAGTCCCAAACTAGGGCCCTTTTGGCCCTCAACAACAGGCCCTTCTATCACTTTGGACAGGTCAACTTCAGGGTTGCCGGCCAGGGACAGGAGGAGCCTGTTGAGACGCAGGAGGATCGGGAGCAGACCTAAATGACTGCTCCGGGTCTAACCATTACCCAGATTAACTTGCATCACAGCAAAGGCGCCTCTGCAGTTTTGCAGAGGGGCATGGCTGCGAGGCATACAGGTATCTCGCTAATCCAAGAACCATGGTTAGTTCGAGATACCATTAGGGGATTAGGGGGGGGCTGGTATTTTTTGTTACAGGGACCCCAAGGCGGCCAAACCAAGGGCATGTATACTGACGAAGGGAGTTAGCGCTGTCCCGCTGCTTGAACTATGTTCGAGAGACCTGATGGTGATAGCCTTGGATCTCAAAGGGATAGGGAGGCTAGTTCTAGGATCAGGTTATTTTCCTCATGACAGCGATACTAATCCACCAGTGGAGGTATGTACACTGGTGGAATATTGCAAGGTAAGAAGCATCCCTCCTCTGTTGGGGTGCGACGCTAATTCCCACCATACTTTGTGGGGTAGCACGGGCGTCAACTCAAGAGGTAATGACCTACTGGAATATCTAATCACTACCGACTTGGATATTCTTAATACGGGGAACACTCCGACGTTCCATAATTCGGTCAGGGAAGAAGTCATTGACATCACTCTCTGCACCAGTAGTTTTAGGGATAGTATCAAGAAGTGGAGGGTTTCAGACGAACCCTCTCTCTCAGATCACTCACAAATAGAGTTCGTGTTGGAATCCGTTGTACCCGCTGGCCCCAAATGGGTCAGAAATCCAAGAAGAACGGACTGGGATCAGTTTTCCACGGAACTAAGATGTACACTTTCAGAGGTTCCCAGGTCAATTCGAGACGTGGACACCCTGGAGATGGCAGCCAAAACTTTCACGGAAGACATCAAAGCTACTTATGAAAGTAATTGTCGACCTACAAGAGTCCGAAAGGCTGGGGAGACACACTGGTGGAATGGGAAACTCGAAGAGCTTCGCAGGGTAACCAGAGAGAGGTTCAGACGTGCCAGTACTGGCAAAACGAAGGAACTATGGACGTCATTCACAACGATGAGGGACGAATACAGAGGTGCAATACGTAAGGCAAAGCAGGAGAGCTGGACCAACTTTTGCACAGACATCGAGAAGGGAGCTGCGGCGGCTATACTGGACAGGCTGCTTTGTCGAAATCCAGACGCTATTCTCGGCACTCTGAAATTGCCCGGAGGGGGATACTCAGAGTCGGATGGGGATACCTTGGCCCATCTGATCAGGGCACATTTTCCAGGCTTTTCAAGGGCTGGAGAAGGGGGGAGGGCGACTCAGAGGCAGGCAAAGTCACCTGTGGCCCAACTGGGCCCCAAACGACGGCTGGCCAACGAGATCGTCACCCCTGCCAGGGTCACGTGGGCCCTGAAATCCTTCAGTCCTTACAAGTCTCCTGGCCCGGATGGCATATATGCGGCCCTCTTACAGAGGGCCGGAGAGTTCATCATAGGGCCGCTTGTGAGACTTGCTAGGGCTAGTTTGACGTTGGGATATATCCCGACGGCTTGGAGGGGTACGAGAGTAGTCTTCATTCCGAAGGCAGGTCGGATCGGTTATACTTCACCCAAGGATTTCCGGCCCACCAGCCTAACTTCTTTCCTATTAAAAACAGTGGAAAGACTTGTGGATAGATATATCCGCGATAAGGTCTTGTCATGCAGACCGCTCCATAAGGAGCAACACGCCTATAGGGCTGGTCATTCGACGGAGACGGCCCTAATCGGAGCAATGAACCTAATTGAAGGTCAACTGAACGAGAAAGGCCTCGCGGTTGGAACCTTTATGGACATCGAAGGAGCCTTCAATAACACCTCTGGAGAGGTGATCAGGGCGGCCATGATTGCACATGGTGTGCCTACGGCAGTCGTGGAATGGACGTGCGACATGTTGGCCAACAGGAATCTAACCACGACTAAGGGTGATGTCACTCTAAGTGGAACCATTGACTCGGGATGTCCGCAGAGGGAAGTTTTATCGCCCTTGCTGTGGTGCTTAGTAGTGGATGAATTGCTTCATCTACTCTCGAGTCAGGGTCTTCACGTCATAGGCTAAGCGGACGATATATTAGTTATCGTGCGCGGTCAGCATCTGGATGTGCTCTTCGGAGTAATGCAGCAAGCACTGATGATAGTAGACTCATGATGCAAGAAAACAGGATTATCGGTTAATCCGAGTAAGACAGATGCGGTTGTTTTCACCAGAAGGTACAAGTGGGGAACTACGAGTAAGTACATTGAAACTTGAAGGACAACAGCTGGAAATCAAAGAACGAGCCAAATATATAGGAGTAATTCTGGATAAGAAGCTGTCATGGAATGAGCACCTGGAAAACAAGTGCAAGAAGCTAGTAGTGACCCTATGGCTCTGTAGGAGAGCCATAGGGAAAAGCCGGGGCCTGAAACCGGAGACACTTATGTGGATTTACACAGCGATCTTGCGACCCAGACTAACCTATGCGGCGGTGGTCTGGTGTAGCAGGGTCGAGCTGTCCACTGTGAAGTCTCGACTGGAGAGGATCAGGGGACTGATTTTGAGAGGCATCACTGGAGCTTCGAAGTCGACACCCACGATGGCACTGGGGGCACTAATAGGTTTAAAGCCCCTCCATCTTACCATCAAGGCCGTGGCTGCGAAGGCGGCCTGGAGGCTAAATTGGGTAAATGACAGAAGGATCTCGACAGCAGTGAAGATCCCAGTCGACATTGCGAGAAGGCCGACCCTGAACATGCCCAGGGACAAAATGGTCACTCGCCACCTCTTCGACAAGAAGTATCGAGTTAGCCTATCCACGAAGGAGGAATGGGTTAACGGCGACGCATACCTGCCCTGTGATGGAGACAACTGGTTTACAGATGGCTCCAGGAACGAGGAGAAGGCAGGAGCCGGCGTATATCGTAGAAGGAATGGAATGGGCTTCACAGTTGAGATGGGGTCCTACGCCACAATTCTACAATCTGAGATTATGGCCATACTCCAGTGTGCCTATAAGGCAAGGGAGTACGGCAATAAAAGGAACATCCGTATCTGCTCAGACAGCAGGGCTGCTATACTGGCCTTGCATGGAACAACGACTACGTTGCTATTAATACTGGAATGTTTTGAAGCACTACATACGTTAGCGACCGAAAACCGAGTCACTCTGCTATGGATCCCTGGATAGGCTAGCCAAGCTAGCAGCAGGAAGAAATTTTACTGGACCCGAGCCAGTGGTAGGTATTTCCAGCAGGTTAGTCACTGAAGTAATTAACAGTTGGCTGACTGAGGAACATCAGAATGAGTGGGACCTGGTTTCTGGTTGCAGACAGGCCAAAACACTCTTAGGCTCAAAGCTTAACTTCAACCGAGCTAGGGAAATACTCAAGCTCGGGAGAAATGAAATTAAAGTCCTAACAGAAATATTCGTAGGACATGGGAAGTTAGGATATCACAGACACAAGATAGGGCTTGCAGAAAGTCCCCTCTGTCGTCTGTGCGGAAAGGATAATGAGACATCTACTCACATCCTTTGTCACTGCCCTGCTATTGCGGGGAAACGTCTAACACTCACAGGTAATTATTTTATCAGTGAGTTGGAGATATCGGCCAATAGCGTGGCTGCGGTCCTCTCCCTATGGAGAGGGCTATGGGGTCATGCTTAGGCTTAGGATTACCCAAGCGTCAGGGGCTGCTAAGGTCTCAACCCAGAACTAATAATAATAATAATAATAATAATAATAATAATAATAATAATAATAACACGGACGCACGGTATTGATTCCTAAGACTGGAGATTTGTCAAGTCCAAAGAACTACAGGCCCATAGCTTGTTTAAACACCAGCTACAAGCTATTCACTGGCATCCTCAAAGAGAGGATATTAACATCTATCGAGCCGGTATGGAGTGCAATAGTTGAACAACGTGGATGCAAGAGAGGTCTGGCAGGTTGCAGGGAGAACCTGTTAATAGACAGGTGTATCACCCAGGACTCGATCAGGTATCGACGCAATCTGTCCATGGCTTGGATTGACTACCGTAAGGCATTCGATAACACGAACCATGAGCTACTTATTAAGCTCATTGAGTGCATGGAGGTGCATCCAAAAATAGTGAGATGCATAAAAGAGCTTATGCTCTTGTGGCGGACAAGATTTGTCATAACATCTGACAAAAGACAACTGACTACAAGCTATATCACATATAAGAGGGGAGTCTTCCAAGGAGACTCTCTAAGTCCGATACTTTTCTGCATCTCCCTCTTGCCTCTATCTATTGTGCTCCGAGGCAAAAGCTCTGGATACCTATGTGGCCCGCCGAACAAAAGAGAACATAAGGTCAACCACCTTTTATACATGGACGACCTTAAACTCTTTGCTTCCTCGAAAGAGGACCTTAACATCCTTGTGGAGGCGGTAAATAGGTACTCTAAAGCGATTGGCATGAGCTTCGGACTGGACAAGTGTGCCTGCGTCCACCTACACCAAGGAAGACTAGAAACTACATCATCGGGTCACGATCAGGATGTTCAACTCATCGGCGGAAATACCATTCAACATCTTGGTATTGGAGAAACATATACATATCTTGGAATACCGCAAGCGGAAACCCATGATGTGCTTGCGTTAAAAACGGCCCTTGGAAAAAGGTATCGCCAAATTCTCAGAAAAATTTGGGCTTCCGAATTATCTGGAAAGAATAAGATCCAGGCGACCAATTTGCTGGCCGTTCCTATGCTGCTCTACACGTTTGGTGCAGTAAAATGGAACGTCGATGAGTTGAAGCAACTTGACCGAAGCACACGCAAGATGATGACAATCCATCGAAGTCATCATCCTAGATCTTCCGTACCTCGAATATACCTCCCTCGAGATAAAGGGGGTAGAGGCTTGCTGAGCTTAGAGTGTCTTCATCGCAGAACGGTTCTGGCTACAGCCTGCTCAGATAGGGCCGCAGAGGAGCTTGGCCTCCCATTTGATTCCAGCGACACTACACATGGCCTAGCATCACTAACACCTTCGGTGCTCTAAAGTCGTGTACAGGAAGCAGAACATACGCTTCTACTAAGAGAACATGCTGACAAGCCCCTTCATGGTAAATTCTACGGCATTATACGTAGAGAAGAGCTCTCGATGGGTCTGTCCAACATGTTTCTCAAGTCTGCTGGATTAAAATCGGAGACTGAGGGATTTCTTTTTGCCGGTCAAGATGGCGTTATGGACACCTTAGTTTACCGCGAGCGCATAATGAATATACCGGTAGGCGATACCAACTGCCGAGCGTGCAAGCAAGAGCCAGAAACACTTGGACATGTTCTCAGTGGATGCTCAAAATATGCACGATACGGGTACATAGAGAGACTCAATGCAGCTCTAAAAGTGTTATATTACCATCTGAGGCACTTCTATGGTGTTGATCTATTGCCCGTCTTGCCATACGCCAAGATCTGAAGAAAAAGATCATTTACGTGATTGAATTCTCGGCACCAGCCGATGGTAATATCACGGCAAAGGAGGAAGAAAAACGGGCGAAATATCAAGCACTTCTTTTTGAGCTGAGAAGGCTGTACCAAGGCTTCAAAGTCCATCTTGTAGTTCTCATAATCGGCTGTCTTGGAGGTATGAAAGCTTCATTTATTAGCCAACTCAACAAGATTCCGGCTTGCCAGCGTCAGGCTCATTCCATCGCGAACCGGATGCAAAAGGCTGTTCTTCTGGGATCACTTCATATGGTCCGTCAACACTGTTCCTCATAACATTCTACAAAGATTGGTAGCTCTAAAAAAGTATCCAGAGGTGAAACTTCATCTCCAACTGTCCCGTCTGCCGCGTAAGATCATCCGCGGCTAGAGACCTGACTCCAAGGAACAGTGTTGCCCGATGTTATCTCGCGTAAATTTCCCGCTCTTGCTTACCTTCTAGGACAGAAGGAGCAGAAGCGGATGACGTACACGTTACAGTTGCGTCGGGATTGGTTGCTTTAAAGAACCATGATCGTAGCTTCCGGACCCTACAACTTCTCACATAAAAATTATAGTTCAGATAGAAAAGTTGTGCCTATTATTAAAAAGGTTATAGCTGCAACTATGTTTTAATGTAAGCTAAAAAACAGCCAAACTCTGAATTTGTTTATGGAAATTGTTTAAATAATCAATAGCTATTGTAAATTTACAAAGCATCGTAGGAAAGACTCATCGAAAAGGCATTCTAAGTTGATTCCGTAAACAAATTGAGCCTATTCGTTGAAAAATGGCCAAACTAAAGATATTCTTAGATAATTATGTAAAAAAAATTGAGCCTATTCGTTGAAAAATAGCCAAATTCTGTATTTGTTTATGAAAATTGTTTAAATAATTAATGATTCTTGTACATTTGCAAAGTATAATATCAAACAGTCACCGGAAAAGCATTCTTAGTTAATTTAGTTTTAAAAAAATTAAGCCTTTTAGTCGAAAAATAACCAAACTCTGAATTTACTCACAAAAATTGTTTAAATAAATAAATCATAATTCTTTGAAATTTGTAAAGTACTATAGGAAAGAGTCATCGCAAACATATTCTCTGTTAAATCTGTAAAAAAAATTAGCCGATTCATTGAAAAACAAAATTTATTATAAAAAAATCTTAGTTTTAAATAACGTTTTAAATGGCAACGACCATACCACGCTGGAAACACCAGTTCCCGTTAGATCACTGAAGTTAAGCAGTGTTGGGCGCGGTTAGTAGTTGGATGGGTGACCGTCTGATACTACTGCGTTGCTGTTGGCGGCCGTGGGTGTGGTGAGCCCACACTTGTAGTTATTTACTACAAGTAACTATCCACCTAGAAACACTACCCGAATCGGGTAGTGTCACGCTTACCCCTTGAGGCTCGCCGAAAGGGAAATAGCTTAATGGTATATATAATCAATAATTCTTGGGAATTTGCGAAACAGCATGAAAAAAACTCATCGAAAGGACATTCTTAGTTGATTCCGTGAACAAATTAAGCCTATTCTTTGAAAAATAGAAAACTCTGAATTTCCTTACAACAATTGTTTAAAATTTGAATTTGCAAAGCAACATATAAAAGAGTCATCGCAAAGATATTCTTAGTTAATTTTTTTGTAATTGAGTCTATTTGTTGAAAAATAGAAAAACTCTGAATTTGTTTATAAAAATTGTTTAAATAATTAATAATGCTTCCAAATTTGCTAAGTTTCATATCAAACAGTCTCCGGAAAAGCATTCTTAGTTTATTCCGTTAAAAGAAATTAAGCCTGTTCGTTGATAAATAACCAAACTGTGAATTTTTTTTTAATTGCCAAAGAAATCTTGATGCACTAAACTAATTAATCCTATTCGTTGAAAAATGGCCAAGTTCTTGATTTGTTCATGAAAATTGTTTAAATAATTAATAATTCTTAGAAATTTGCAAAGCATCATATAAAAAAGTCATCGGAATGATATTCCTAGTTAATTCGGTAAAAAATGTAGCCTATTCGTTAAAACATAGCCAAATTATAAATTTGCAATGAAAATGGTTTAAAACATTATTAATTCTTGCCAATTTAAAAAGCAACATCGAAAAGAGTCATCAGAAAGACTTTCCATGTTATCATAGAAAAAAGTAATCGGAAAGATATTCTTGTTTAATTCTATAAAAAAATTTAGCCTATTCGTTGAAAATAGCCAAAATCTGAATTTGTAAAGAAACATAGAAAAAGAGTCTTCTGAAAGACATACTTTTTAACTCCGTAAACAAATTGTGCCTATTCCTTAAAAAATAGCCAAGCTCTGGATATTTTGATAAACATTGTCTAAATAATTAATAATTATTGTACATTTTCAAATCATCATACATAGGAAAGAGTGATTTGAAAAACATTTTTTATTGATTCCGTAAAAAAATTCAACGTATTCGTTGAAAAATGGTCCAACTCTTCATTTGTTTATCAACTTTGTTCAGATAATAATTAATTCCTTTAAATGTGCAGAGCATTATATAAAAAAAGTCATCGGAAAGATATTCTTAGTTAATTCTGTAAAAAAATCTAGCCTATTCGTTGACAAATAGCTGAACTCTGAATTTGTTTATGAATATTGTTCAAATAATTATTAATTATTGTATATTTGCAAAGTATCGCAGAAAATAGTTATTGGAAATACATTCTTTGTTGATTCTGGAAACAAATTGGGCCTGTTATTTCAGAAATAGCCAAACTCTTAATTTTTTGATGAAAATTGTTCAAATAATTAATAAATCTTGTAAATTTGAGGAAAAATATAGAAAAAAGTCATCTGAAATATATTCTTATTTAATTCTGTTAAAATTTAGCCTACTCCTTGAAAAATAGTCAAACTCTGAGTACGCTCATAAAAATTGTTTGAATAAATAATAATTATTGTAAATTTGCAAAGTACCGTATAAAAGAGTTATTGGAAATACATTCTTGGTGATCTCGTGAATAAACTGAGCCCATTCATTGAAAAATTTCCGAACTCTTAATTTGTTGAAATAATTAATAATTATTGTAAATTTGCAAAGCATCATAGAAAAAGTCATCAGAAAGATATTCTTAGTTAATTCTGCAAAAAGTTGAGCCTATTCGTTGAAAAATAGCCAAACTCTGAATATTTTTATGAAAATTGTTGAAATAATTAATAATTATTGTATATTTGAAAAGTATCGTAGAAAGTAGTTATTCGAATTACATTCTTTCTTCATACCCTGAACTAATTTATCCTATTCGTTGAAAAAAGGCCAAGCTCATAATTTGTTTATGAAAATTGTTTAAATAATTTATAATTGTTGGAAATTGGCAAAGCATCATACAAAAAAGTCATCGGAATGATAGTCTTAGTTAATTTTGTAAAAAAATGTAGCCTATTTGTTAAAAAATAGCCAAACTCTTAATTTTTTTATGAAAATTGTTTGAATTATTATTAATTCTTGTAAATTTACACAGCAACATAGAAAATCGTAATCAGAAAGACATTTCCTTGCATTATAGAAAAAAAGTAATCGGAAAGATATTCTTGGTTAATTCCATAAAAAAACTTAGTCTATTCGTTGAAAATAGCCAAAATATGAATTTGTTAAGCAACCTAGAAAAAGGGTCTTCGGAAAGGCATACTTAGTTGACTCCGTGAACAAATTGTGCCTATTCCTTGAAGAATAGCTAAATTCTGGATATGTTGATAAACATGTTTAAATAATTAATAATTATTGTAAATTTCCTAAGTATCATACATAGGAAAGAGTTATTTGAAAAACGTTCTTTATTGATTCCGTAAACAAATTGAGCCTATTCTTTAAAAAATAGCCAAACTTTTGATTTGTTTATCAAAATTGTTTAAATAATGATTTATTCTTTGAAATTTGCAGAGCATTATAGCAAAAAGTCACTGGAAACATATTCTTACTTAATTCTATAAAAAATGGAGCCCATTCGTTAAAAAATAGCCAAACTCTCAGTTTTTTAGTTGAAGTTGTTTAAATAATTGAAAATTATTGTAAATTTGCAAAGCAACATAGATAACAGTCATCGGAAAGATATTCTTAGTTGAATTCGTAAACAAATTGAGCCTATTCGTTGAAAAACAGCCAAACTCTGAATGTGCTTATGAAAATTGTTAAAATAAATAACAATCATTGGAAATTTGCAAAGTAACATAGGAAAGACTTATTTTTAATACATTCTTTTTGGTTCTGTAAGCAAATTGATCCAATTCGTTAAAAATATTGATATTACAAATAATAATCCTTGTAAATTTACAAAGCAGCATTCCTTGAAAAATAGACATACTCTGAATATGCTTATGAAAATTGTTAAAATAATGATTAATTATTGTATATTTGCAAAGTATCGTAGAAAAGATTTATTGGGATTACATTATTTCTTGAATAGCCAGACTCTGAATTTGTTTATGAACATTGTTTAAATAATGAATAATTCTTATAAATTTTCAAACCATCATACAAAAAAGTAATTGGAAAGATATTCTTAACTAATTCTGTAAGAAAATTTATCATATTTGTTAAAAAATAGCCAAACTCCACCTATTTGTTAAAAAAATAGGCAAACTTTAAATTTCTGTATGAAAATTATTCAAATTATTATTAATTCTTGTAAATTTACAAAGCAACATAGAAAAGAGTCATCGGAAAGACATTCTTAGTTGATTCCGTAAACAAATTGAGCTTATTCGTTTATGGAAACTGTTTAAATAATGAATCGTTCTTGTGAATTTACATAAGCAACATAGAAAATAGTCATCAGAAAGACTTTTCTTAGCATCATAGAAAAAAGTAATCTGAAAGATATCGCCTTTCGAATCTACGAGTTATTGTCATGTTTAACAACAAATATCTCGTAAGCAGTAAGAACTAGATAAAATATGTTCGTGAAGCGGGCGGCAAGTGCTCTCACTTAAGGGCTTCGTAGGAACGGGTACGGTTAAGAATTTTCCTTTTTTGTTTTGAAAAATTTTTAATTTCGTATGTTGGTTTTGAGTTAAGTTTCTAAATAACTTATTTAAGGTTGACCCTAGGAGTTTATAAAGAAATATTTTCGCTTGTTTCGAAAGTTTCCGATCTTCTATGCTGGTTTTTAGCCAAATTTGAGTCAATTTTGAGAATTTTGGAATCAAAAGGCCTAAATTCTCATGTTTTTATATGGCAACGTTATGATGAGTATCTTTCGCAGGGTTCTCAGTGTTTTTCCTCGCATTAGACACTTGAAAAATATCTCCGTGCTAAAAATGAAGTCGTCAGCCCTAATAGTTTTTGCGCTAGGACTGCTAACAGGGTCACTTTGAGTAAAAAGGCCTGAATTTTTATGTATTTGCATAGCAACGCTCTCACACAAAACACATCTCCATGCAAAAAATGAAGTCGCTAGACCTAATAGTTTTTGTGCTAGGGACATTACGTGCTACTAGGGTCCTATTAAAACCTGTAGATCGTTCTCTGAAAAATGGGTAGCTGGCGATGTGGATTGTACACTATTCAGTCATTCAAAAACATCTACAATCAATTAAACAAATATATCTGGAAATATTTTTCAGTAGAACTGTAGAAGTTTACAAATTTATTGAAACTGTTACTAACAGCTAAGTGGATGAAAATAATTTCGTGAGGATTAGCAGTGTTTGCGGTAACTTAATTTTAACTAAATTTTTACAATGTATAGACAATGTATAGATTCAATAAATTTGTAAATTTCTACAGTTCTATTGGAAAATATTTCTGGATAGTTGTTTCATTGATTTTAGATCTTTCTGAATGGATCTAAATATTTTATTGTTGTTTGAAAATCAATTTGATAGCCCATTATGTTCCCCAAGTACCCCTTGGGATATTCCCTTTATGAACTTTGTTATTTTATTAAAAACAGTAAAATTCAATTTTTTCACTTTCTTAAAAAAGCACGACATGTAGGACAGATCAGATAATACAAAAAGCCAAAAAACTAAAATTTGAAAAAGTCGTGGGTTAGCCTTATGTTCCCCGACCATTCAAATGTTATTATTAAACATTTAAAAAATAAATAAAAAATCAAAGTACTCTTGTTAATCTCGCTTATCACTATTTTTATCGTAATTAGGGTTAGGAATAATGGAAACAAATATTGTACTTGAATGCAAAATACTTTATCCAACAAAATTTACATAAGCGCAGGAACGTTCCACTGGGACCTAAGTGGAACCTTTCGCTATTGTTATGTTTAACAACGATTATCTGGTAAACAGCAAGAAACGGGTAAAAATGGATGCCATTTTTGAGTTTTGTGTACCCCATATAATACACTATATTATGATATCCATATTATAAACTGACATCGATTTTGACCTATCACTTACAGTTTCCGCGATAGTTATTGATAATAATAACAATAACGATAATTTTTGTTTGGAGCGTTCCCAAGCCGCGGACATTTTACACGTTCCGTGCTATTAGGGTATAGCAGTTAACGACAATCTATTCTGCATCATTCAATAACGAGAGAGAGCGAGGTGCCATCAATATTTATACCGCTAGCAGGAGAAATAAAATACCCACACTATTTCATTCCCTCAAATTTAACATTACTTTTAATGCAACAAATTGCCTATGGGGCGTTATTTCTCAATTTTACCCACTCAAAAAGTCAAAGTTGTCCGATCTAAGTTAAACTTAGGAAAAGTGTTGTGCTATTGGATAGTAGTTTATGGGGAATAAATTTTGTCATTCGGATAAGTATTGACCGAGGGAGAGGGGGTGACAGTTTTGGGATTTTCGTGCATACCGTCTATTTCGGCGATTTTTAACTCTTCTAATAGCAATTAAAAAATTTGCTCTAGTACAGTTGCGATAGGTGCTTTCACGCCCTTTCGATTGGTTTTGCGCATTTTTTCAAAAAATAAATATTTGACCTTCAAAAATGAAGATCAAAAATAAATTTGACTCTTTTTCGAAATAAGATAGGTTTTTTTTTTCTTTTTTTTTGTCTTAAAAGAAACCTTAGGTTTTTTCCTATAAGACTATGTGGATTAGAAAGTGAGATTCAAATTTTTAACTTATGAAAATAAGCGTTGAGTACTCCGGTACGCGCATGATGCTGGCGCTAGAGCCCCGCGGCGCACCGTGGTGCCTTCATGGTATTGTTTTTACGAAAAGTAATAATATATGCTACTACATTTGATCGCTCTCTGCATTTTACAGAGTTGAGACTGCCATTATTTAAATGGCTTCGTGATCTTCCTTGCTACTAAAAATGATTTCAGTTTCCTTGCAGTAACTTCTTTGCCCACTGAAATAGGGATGAAGCATCTAGGATGCGATCTTCAGCGGAACATTGTAGGCTAAACCTTGCTGCATTTCGTTTAACATTCGCCCCTATGCCATCACATGCTCATTGCTAATATCCGATCTCACAAGGCAAACTTCGGAATTCCAGCTGAGTGGCATTACCATCCTACCGCTCATGGTAAGGGAGCATGTGATGGCATAGGGGCGAATGTTAAACGAAATGCAGCAAGGTTTAGCCTACAATGTTCCGCTGCAGATCGCGTCCTAGATCCTTCATCCCTATTTCAGTGGGCAAAGAAGTACTGCACGGAAACTGAAATCATTTTTAGTAGCAAGGAAGATCACGAAGCCACTGCTAAAGATCTGAAAGCAGATTCGAGGCTGCAGTGAAAATCAAAGGGACTTTGCAATACCATGCATTTATACCTACTGAAGATGGGAGACTTCAATTGAAGAAATTTTCCTCAGCCAGGGAATGCGACTACTTCCCAAAAGAGAAAAAACGAAAATTAGAAAACAAAGTGAAAACAACTGTCACTAAAAAACGAAAGGCGGAAAGAAAGACAGATAGAAGACGAGACATCAGCATAAAAAAATCTCCGAGCTTTAATTTTACTTAATCCATAAAACCACTTTTTCGACCCGACCTCTTATTTAATAACTTGACTTTCCAAAATTCCAAAATTTTTTCAAAATTCATCAGTGAACGTAATACAGGCATTTAAATAATGGCAGTCTCAACTCTGTAAAATGCAGAGAGCGATCAAATGTACTAGCATATATTATTACTTTTCGTAAAAACAATACCATGAAGGCACCACGGTGCACCGCGTGGCTCTAGCGCCAGCGTCATGCGCGTACCGGAGTACTCAACGCTTATTTTCATAAGTTAAAAATTTAAATCCCACTTTCTAATCTACATAGTCTTATAGGGAAAAACCTAAGCTTTCTTTTAAGACAAAACAAAAAAAACCTGTCTTATTTGGAAAAAAAGTCAAATTTATTTTTCACCTTCATTTTTGAAGCTCAAATATTTATTTATTGAAAAAATGCGTAGCACCGATCGAAAGGGCGTGAAACCCCCTATCTCTACTGTACTAGAACAAATTTTTTTCATCGCTTAGAATTGATTAACCTGCTCGAAATAAGAGAAATGTACTTTTCTGTAAATGCAGTTTATTAATCAAATCCTAACACAATTCTAAATGTGCAGAGAGAATCTCGTCTTTGTGAGAAAGTTCTCGTGGACTAATGTACGTCCTTTTCTATCTTTCATCGAAACCTAAGTCGCGTACATAAGGACTTTTTACTTAGAGAGGTAAATGAAGAAGGAGACTGATCCATCGACGCACATGTGGAAATATACATGACTTTATCCAATATCATGGAATTTACGTGAGACTTGGGCGGTATTTTAGAACAGTTCATGTATAATTCCATGTGAAAACATTTCCACGTGCAATTTCAGGTAGAACCACCTATAGATTTGTGAGATTGAACTTATTAATATAGTATACGGGATAATCAACAATAAAAAACAAGATCAATTTTTGCGTAGCACTTACTAAAAACTAGAGATTCTAACTTGAAAATAACGTTTGAAGTTCACGTGAAACTTGTGGGGCGTTCCAAAATACCACCCGAACATTTATAATAACGCTAATTCTTCCTTTCGGTTAATTATCGGGGCGCGATAAGTTACATGTGACCTGCCGCGAGGAAAGGTACCTAAGCGTGAATTTCAGAATTTTACAGGAGACCCAAGTAAAACGCAGCTCAAATCGAGGTTCTCAGTTAAAATCGGACAACTTTACGACTCTTTTTAATTGCCAAAGAAACGTCAGAAAATTTTTTCGTTAACACCATTAGAGGAGAACATGAAGTTTCCAAAACTGCAAAAAAATTGATTTTTTCCCGCTTAGATACCTTTCTTCGCGGCAGGTCACATATGGGTAATTCTCCATATAAAGGTCACTTTTGCTTCCCCGTGTAATAGCTTTGTAAATATATATTTAATTGCTTTATAATTTGGTAAACTTATTCGTTTTAATAATATGGACCAAAAGCATAAGACCAACACAGACTTTTTTCCACGAAAAATATATTAAACAAGTATTAAAAACTTAAAAAATGCTTTTTCCTTGTTCTCCACTTACAAATTGCTAAGTTTGAAGAGGATTTTCGAAAACAAGAGTAATAAAACATAATTTTTCACTGGTACCTTTTAAAAGTATGACTCAAAAACTATTATGCTTCGATATAGATTTTTATTTTGTCGCACTTAAAGAAGAGAGAATTTTAAGTTGAAAATTTTGCCCCTAATTTTTTTCCTGGGACATATAATGACAATATGATGAGTTTTTGACGATTTTTTTTTGGTTATTTTAACCAGTATTAATGTAATTCTTTAATAAATAAGTCTAAGTATCACACCTGTGTATGAATGGATAGTAAAATTTAATAGATTTACCTTTAAACTAACATAAAACGTGTTAAACTTTAGCGTATTTATATTATGTGTCATTACACGTTCCAGGTAAATTGGACAATTTTCGGGAAAATATATCAATTGTACAACCTAACACATCTTGAAAGGGAATGATAGGGAATAATTCTGCCAAAGAACTTTTTAATTTATTCTTTTAAACAAGTACAATCAATGTTTTGTTGTTTAACATTACACGTCCTGTAATCGCACGTCACAGAATTCAAAATCAGGGCTGAAACACAAGTAGGGTAACCAATGGTTACCCTACTTATACATGGTTACTAACCATGTACATCGTGATTGTTTTTTAAACAAAGCATCCCTTTAACATTATTCTATTCTAAAATTCTTGAAATTGTTAAGGAATGAAATATCTAATGCATTTTGTCATGGATAAGTTCGAACGTAAAGATTAATAATAATTTGGGGCCTAGCTCCATGAGCAGTGATCCTGCTCTGAGCTGTCAGTTTCGACTACGTGTATTTAAGTGCATTTGTGTGATGGAGTCTGTTTATTTGGTATAAGTTAATTATTTCATTATGTCATTAGAAGAAGAAAATATATTACTTAAATGTAGTTTTTAGCAATTTTTGAAACCTCGAACATTTTATAACCTTCAAAATACGTTTCGTTCTTCTTAGAACTGATTCTATTTCAAACCTGACATTTTATAGGTTAGGCTTATGAGAGCAATGTAATTTACTTTGATATTTTTAGTTTTCATTTATTTTTTTCTTCTGGTCCTTTTAGAAAATAATGTTAAAACATTTGAACTTTTTAAAATTTTTTACGGTACTTCATTGTATAGGTTATGTGAGTTTTACAAAAGTAATATTTATGTAAATTCTGCACAAAATATGTATGATTACGTTATTAATCTACTCTAATTCTTGCATTTTTAGTTTTAAAAATTATGGCGAAGACAAAGTGCAATAAACTTGAGGAGACCTAGCGACCTAAAAACATTAAGATACCATTTATATGAAATCGTGATTGTTTTGAAATTTTTGAGCCGCCATATTGGATCAGCCATCTTGAATTTTGAAATTCTGTTATAAAATACGGAATCAGCGACCCGAAAAACTTTAGAATACTAACTTCTATAGAAATCGGTCCATGAATCCAAATTCTAAAAGAAAACCGATAACTCTGTCAAAAAATTGAAAGAAATATTTTTAAGCTCAAATATTTTAATAATTGCTTAATCTAGCACCAATGAATAGGCGTCATACAAAAAAAAACCTATTTCAGAATATTTTTGCAAAAAAAAAATAGCTTCTATCAAAAGTGATCTTAATACAGAGAATCAGCCAAATATGCTCAAATGGAAACTCCTAAACTACAGAGAATCACCCATATATGCTCAAATGGAAACTCTTAAACTAACACATAAAACGCAAAAAAAAACGAAATAATAATAAAATATTTACATGAGATAGCGGATTAGTCGTGCGCAGTGCAAAGTTTTCGTGCTCTAAATTAACCAGTTTAAGTTTCATTTCTGACAAAGACGTCAAAAGCTCCAGCTTCTGGGTTTCTAATCCACTCCTTGATATAACTTCCTAGAAACAATGAATATATTATTATTATGAATGACCGAAATTTGACGGAAACATTTTTATAATTCTCACTTTTTGTAGCGCCTCTTCCATTTGTCTCAGGGATGACATGTTTTCTTGTAAAACATGTTCAAGTTCATGAATTTTATTGGATTGAGCATCTACTTGTTCCGCAAGAACGGATATTTCCATGCGAAGAACACTGCGTTCATTTTCTAGTTTCCTAAAATGTTCCTGAAAATATAATAATGAATTTAATACACATTTTAGTGTGTAAAGAGTTATACAGGGTGTCCAAAAAGTCCCGGGACGGCTAAATATTTCCTCAGGTAAGATATTTTTCAGGGCGGTCAAGGTCATTCTTGAAGGAACTTTCAAAAAGGAATTCAATGGTGACCTTTATTTTTATCTTGACCATGACCTTCACGGTCATTTCAAGGTCAAATTGATTTTTTTAAATGGGAACCTCTATTTTTGACCCCGGGAACTGAGAGAGCGGAAAATTTTACGTCCAGATATGACCTTGACAAATCGAAAATTTGACCTGGAAAGGCCAGGGCAAGGTTAAACAACGTGCAGCAGGAAGACTCGACTGGCATGCATTTTTGAAGAAAATATCCTGGTGAAGGTTCTGGTCATAGACAAGGTCAAAGTCACCAATCGATCGGGAGTATAAAATGCTACAACTCTTGCGTTGAACATTTTCTTCATAAATGCATGCTGGTGGAGTCATCCTACTGTACGTAGTTTGACCTTGCCCTGACCTTTCTAGGTCAAATTTTCGATTTGTCAAGGTCATATCTGGACGTAAAATTTTCCGCTCTCCAGTTCCCGGGGTCAAAAATAGAGGTTCCCATTTAAAAAAATCAATTTGACCTTGAAATGACCGTGAAAGTCATGGTCAAGATCAACATAAAGGTCACCATTGAATTCCTTGTTGAAAGTTCCTTCAAGAATGACCTTGACCGCCCTGAAAAATATCTTACCTGAGGAAATATTTAGCCGTCCCGGGACTTTTTGGACACCCGGTATAATGACACATTGTAACTCCACTCCTTATAGCAAGAACATGTAGAGTCGAAACATCTATAACCGATTCATGGTCCAAACAGAGTTCGAACTGATGTAATTTAGAAATACAAACAACCAGCCACCCACACACACACACACCCACAAACACACACATATGGGCTATTTTTAAATAGATTTTAATTATGGTTACTGAAATTCGAGCGAAATAAAGTTTTAAATAATGCAACTTTCTTAATCTACGTTTTATCTTTTCTTCATATATTTTTTTTTACCAAAGTTTTAATCAAAGACCATTTATCACTCAAGTGCAACAGACACTTTAGACTCTGGAAATTTAATATTAGTTTTTTTTTCTTTAGCAAAATTAGTGCACTCAATTCCAAAGTGTTTTTTAAATATATAGAATTTTATTGTACATCGTGAGTATTTACTTATTTCCAACTAACGTTAAGTAATCATCTTTTGCCCCCTTCACTTAAAGTTCGCGTTTTTACAAATAACACTCTTCTTTTTAAATCATAAAGTTTTTTCATCCAAAGATTATATCTAATAAGAAAAAAAAGATATAATTTCACAAAAAATAGTATATAAAACTACAAGGGAGGGAAGCAGGTGAAGAGGGTCACTCCCGTCTACCTATTAATTATACATGGTCTTTGAATGTAAATTTAGAAGCGCAGTTCAATACTCTATCCAGACTCCTTGTCGATCATATTCGAAGAAAATTGGTTCCTTTATTCTATGGAATGTTATGATTTGGGTAATCGCTTACAGTTTTTATTTCATCAGAACTTTTTTATCATCGATATACAGCATCTTTTTGTCCGAGAATCTTCAGCATCGTTAAATAAGACTGTAAATACTGTAGGCCCTAAGGCCTAAATTCGAGGCTTGAGCAGCCCGCATGTTGTACATAGGTTAGTATATTAGAGAGAAAATCTTGCAGCAGGAATGCCACATTGATCGAACTTCTGAAGTTCCTCGATAATCTTTTTTTTGATTTAGCTTGTCAAAACATTTTGATATATCTACATACACATCAACTTGTACTCACTTCCCCAGCAATTCAGCAAAAACTTGCATGAATACATATTATTTATAAGCGTGATTGGTATGTAACATGTTATGTCTGCTTTGATACCACTCTTAAAGATCGGACAAACCCTAATTAAAGAATGCGAAAAAACATTGAAGGACTCGATAGTTCTCAACGTTTAATCTTAATTTCTAAATTCCTTCCACCGAGTTGGATACATGATTTTATCGAGCGATAGTATATAAATAATGTTCTAGTGGGCCTTATCATATATCTGCGTTTAGTTTTACAAGAAAACTGGGTACACGGTCTGCTTCCGATGAGCGATTGTTATTTTATTATTTATTTTTTATTGTTATTTCTCAACTCTCCCTAGGGGATCTCAAATTATTTCAATCTATATCTAACCTAATACGAGGTTTGTGCGAAAAATATCCGACCTTGTTCTCTAACTTTGTACCTAGCCGTGCTATGGTCAAAAACAGGTATTTACCATTTAGGGGGGACCTCTGTGAGGCCCACTACTAAGTGACACGGACCGTCGAATCTTTAGTCGACTAGTGTACGCAGTTGCGCAAACGTCTAACCACGTACGCGTTGCATTTCAGGATGACGGAAATACCGAACAAAAACCGCATTAAATGTACCCAAAAACTTGGTAATTCATGTTCATGTTCGCATCTGCCCATTCATCACAACTTGTTTAGCAATTTCTCGTGAAAAACGGCCTTGCACAACTCCGACCTTGTGAGATACCATAAGTGAAACTTAATTCTGGTCAATGGCGATGATACCACCTTTCGAATACTCCCCTTTGGAAGCCACAACCTTCTTCCAGCGATCCTCCCACTTTCGGAAGCAATCCTTAAAGTCACCTTTCGGAATAGTTAACAGCTGCTTCGTCGCATTAGGTTTTGTTTCCTCTACGTCTTAAAATCTTTTTCCTTGTAGAGGATACTTCAATTTAGGAAGCAGGTAATACTGTTACCAAATCTCTAAGAAGATCTCTAAAAATGATGAAATTTAAACCGATGTCTAATGAAATATTTTCACTAGAAAGGATGTAAATATTATACATGACATTTGTTATTTGCAATTACTAATTGTTTAGGCTAAAAAATACTCATCAATGCCAATGTGTTCAGTAACTGTAAATATTTTAATGGCTTTTAATTTTTAAATAATTGAAGGCATTTAATTAATTTTTCACTTAATTCATTTGTGACTTAAAATTAAATTAAAGTTTGAATTAAAATTTTAATTAACATGTATTGTAAACTCGAGTACAAAAAATTCAGTTCCTCTGGTGGGAACAACGAGATGTAACGAGACGTAAACCTTCGCAGGATTCCTGGAAGCCGAAGAAAAAATAACATTAAAAGATAAAACCAGTCCAGCATTTGTCTGGTTTTTTACACTGCATTTATAGCGTTTTCAACTGCGCTTGAGGAAATACGCAATACTCTGTCTCGTTCTCTCGCGCTGAAATGCACAAACAAAAAATAGACAGAGTATTGCGTTTGATGCCAAGTGTAGCTAAAAACGGGTCCATGTGGATATGGGGTTAACGTTTTAGATTTCGGCTCGGGCCTAACTAGATCGAGGCGTGAGATACATTTGTGGTACCATGTGGAGTTCTGTGATAATCAAAAAGAAATCCTATTACTGCTTCATTTGCCTTTCCACTGCACCAAATGCTTTTCTTTAAACCTTGATTAAAAGTCTTGACAAGTTCTCAGCAGCTCAGTCACTTGCTGGGTGACGGGGTGGCGAGCAGGTCTGTCTTACGCCATTATTATGCAAAAATTCTGCGAACACCATACTTGTAATTTGTCTACCGTTGTCCGTATGCAGATGATGTGGAATTCCAACTTTCGCAAACAATTCTTTGAATTTCAAAATGATCGGACCAGCCTCAGTGCTCGCCATTTGAAAAATCTCGACCCATTTTGGATGTACGCCCACTACCAACAGGTAATTTTTATCATAAATAGGACATAAAAAATCGGCGTGCAATCTGACCCAACGCTGAACTAGTCAATGTAGTGTAATAGACTTTTGGGTGAAGGTTGTGTCGCAGAACAAAATGCTTCTTCGATATCCTTATCCATTGCATTTACTAATTATAAATAAGTTGTAATATAATTGCGCAAAACCTATCTGTAATTATTAAGGCGGATGTGCCCGCTACAAGATATCCCGCCGGGATCTTGATGCATATGACGACACCTGCCCACCCACGTCTTGGACATGAGTCTTACAAGCCCTCTTATAAAGATCCCGCCAGTTTGTGTTCACTGACATGAGTTCTAAATATAGATCCAATTTAGTAAATTGTGTTCCTCCTTGGAGTCACCTTAAAATCCTCTTAAAGCCTCTCTTTCAGAAGCGGTACAATCGGTGTTGCGCAATCACTTACGCGAACTGGTACCAATATTTTTTTCTATCTATGTTTTTTAGCTCTGAAATTGTATTTTGAACTTTATTCTTTCAGGCTATTTATAACGGTCAAAATTTTTTATACCCTGGTTCTATTCCTTCTTTAACATTCAATTTCAAACATCCTTTATTAAAATAACCCGTCTTGTTAGAAAAAAATTCAGCACATGAGGAAACACGAAGAAGTGGTCAAAGAAGCGTTTCTGTACAAAGCAGCGCATCGAAAACGCACAGGAGAAAAACTTACGCCAACAGCTCCTCGACAAGAGGAGGCACGGTATCTTCCACAGAAATGTGAGGGATCAGTCGATGTCGTGTGAGCTAACGTTTACTTTCCTCAAATCACCCAGATTGAATTCGGACAAGGAGGGTTTCATTTTGGCGTGTCAAGACGGTGTCATTTCCACTTCAACATACGGTCGCCACATTTTGAGCCAAGATATTCCCGATGACAGCTGCAGACCGTGTCATGCACACCCCGAGCACCTACTACACATACTATCTAGTTATGCAAGTCATGCGGGAATGACGTACTTTCAAAGGCACAATGCATATACTGGAACTTCATATTCTCGACAATTGTTTCTGTCGCGCACTCGAGGCCTGACATAGTTCTCCTTGACTTCTAGAAACGTACCATGTTCGTTATATAATTTTCGGCACCAGCCGATAAGAAAATCGCAGCCAATGATAATGAAAAGAAAAAGAGGTATAAAGATCTTATAAGGGATTTGCGACGGTTATACAAGGAGTATTCTGTTAAGCTAGTCGTCCTGATCATCAATGCTTTTGGAGGTGCCAAGCTTTCACTGGTTCATAAGCTTGAAAAGCATCCCCGCGTGTCAACGAAATGCTAAGATACTTGCGGGGGAAATGTAGAAGGCGCTCGTCCTTTGGGGCTACTGTGTCCTTAGGGTGCACGAGATGTTTTTCGGATCGTCGTACACAAAATGCGGTCACGGTATACTAAGGTGGAAAGAACACCGTACCCGAATTAATTTCTGATGTTCTGAGGAAAGCAAAAGTTTGCTCGTTCGATAAGGACTGATCTTCTACATTTCTGTGAAAGTTTCCGTGCATTTTCTTGTCGAAGAGCTGTTGGCGGACTTTTGTAATCTCTGCTTTCTTTACTGGGAGTTTTAGAAGATGTTAAATTCAAGCCAAGCCTGTTCCGCGGCTTTGTAAAGGAACGCTCCTTTGCTAATCATCTCGTGTTTCCTGACCATTCTAAGGAAAGGACCTCTTCCATTTGCGTAGAAGTAATCTGTACCCAGAATAATTCAATTATACAGACATTGGACATTTAGGATTTTCTGCCTATGCATGATATTACGCCTGGCGATATCAAGGGCCATAGGCTCGTACTTCGCCCATGGAACTACGCCAAACGAGTAGTGTAAAATCGGGATGGCAAGCATGTTAGTCGCACATATCTTGTTCAACGCCGACAGATTGAACCACCAAACCTGTCGAAGAAAATGCTTGTATCTACTTCGGAGAGAATCCTTCACTAATGCTATTTCCTGAAAGCGGCTCTCCATCACGCTTAGGTATGTATACATCGGCTGTGCGCGGTCAAAAAGCAGTAAGCGCCAAAGAATAAATTTTTCATAATAAAGGTAAACGCGTCTATGATTTGCCGTACAAAACTATTGCATATTTAAAAATTAATTTTTAATATATTGTACTTTTGATTCGAAACAGTTTAATTTTCAACATTAGTATCTGTAAATTGTTTAATTTTGAACAGATTCAGAATCGTCTTATGAAATCAGTTATTGTTCAATTGTTAGCATTCGAACTACAGTACAGGTTTAAAAATCAATAATTTATTTATTTTTACAGTTGATCAACCTAAAACCTTTTTTATCAAAAATTTTCAAATACAAACGATTTTAAGTTTTAATTGTTTAAATTTTCTAAACTGTATAGATTTTTTTTCTACGAATTTGTAAAATTTCTAGCAAAAAATAAATTCACTGTCATTTCTTGGTTTTCCCATTCACAAAAAATTCCCGGTATTTTCCCGGTTTCCTGGGACACCGGCCACCTTCAGTAACTTAAAAGTAATACCTACATCATTAGACAATCTTAAGGATACAATCATTTTCAAACGCAGAACGCATTAATAGATACTTTTCAAGAATTTTACATGAATTAAAATTTGAAGCATGCATAAGTATGTAGACCATGCAAAATTTGAAAGATTAAACATTTAACAATTTTAGGTTTTAAGTTTAAAATTTTTGTATGAAAAATGATACAGTTTCAAACTTTGGAATTTTTCAATTTACAACGTTTCGTACTTTATACTGTTCAATATAAAATGCAAAAATTAAGTAAAATTTTTATTTTAAATGTTATATAATTTTTAACAGAACGATGTTTTCATTCACTAACTATAAATTTATAAGCCTGCCAATTAATAAGATGTTACAATATAAGAAGTTCCGAAGAAATGGGTATCAGGTAATTTTTTTACGGCCCTGACGTACTCGTACTTTAACTTAATATCCGAGATTTTTTCCACGATATTCCATGTGTTAGGTTAGCCGTGAGGCTTAGTTGTTACGGTGAGGACCCATTAAACGTGGGCTAGGTGGTTCGAAACCCGCCGGTAGCGTTTTCGATTTTTGATTGCGTTAATATATTTGAAAGCGTGCGATTATATTCTACGTAATGTACTGTAATTTAATGTAATTATTTAAGTTGAATTGTGTATATGTACTAAGAATATACTTATAAATTGTATGATATATGTAAGTATTTGTGTGCAGTAGTGGATGACGTTCCAGAGAATCTGGTTGTAGCAAGTATGTTTTTTTTGCTGGCGCACGAAATTTTACATGACTGGGATGTAGGATTCACATGTTTAGAGAGGTAGATTTTGTTTTCTTTGATTGAAACTGTACTTAACAGTTCGGCTCATTTTACCTAACTGCTAGGTAATCGACATCTCATTTTACCAAACTGTCAGGTAATCTTTATTATCTAGTTGTATTATTTCTTACTGAATCGCGAATTAAATTGTAATGAATTTATATTAATAATTCATATTTTTCACATCAAATATTACCCTATTTCATTTTACATGACTGAAAGTGAATTTTCATAAATAGCCGTAATGTCCTCGTTTATCGAACTCAGTTATGTAAAATTTAACACACAAATATTCTCCGTGTAAATAATGAGCTTTCAAAATAAAGTAAGCGCCATAAAACACAATTTATTCATCTGAGCAGGCCCCCCAAGATGGAATGTACTTCACCGGGACAAAGTTTTGGGCAGATAGTTCAAAGCCACGTCGCTGAGACGCTATATTTGCCACACACAGAAACAAACTTTGTGTCACCGATGTCCCCAGCTAGGCTGCACACAACCTCATTATTTTTAAAAACTGTCACAAGTGTGATAAACCTCTAAAAATAATTAATAAATATACTTTTTCATGTTGTGGAGAGCAGGAAGTGCATTTTTTTAAACTCGCAATGTCAATTCTGTTGCATATATATTTCAATTAAAAAAAATCTTCTGGCAAAATTGAGAAAAAATTATCGAAAATAGTATTGACGTTACCGTAACCCTACATCTATCATAAATTTAAGAAAAAGGCTGAAGACTTCTCCAGTAAATTGATTAATGTTATTTGTTTACGATTAATTAAAGAACATTATCTTATAATTTTTATAATATCCATACAATTTCGTTAAAATATAGTATTAAATTTTTAGAGAACTAATATTGCGAATTTTATAAAATGCTAATCCTTATTTGATATCACTCCCAAAAGTTTTTTGTCCCGTCATCCGAAGTTGCAATTTTGGGTGGAAACTCAAAACTAATTAATGAAACTATTTCAAAATATGCGTTAGAATTGTTAATTTTATACTTACGACCGAATTAATTTCATATCGGGCACGCAGACCATGCTCAAGTCACAGAATTATTTGCCACTCAAATATGTTCGTTTTCGAAGGGAATAAGATGACACGTATATTACTGATTTTCCGAAAAATTGTATTTGACAAAGTTATGAGTATTTAAATCTTTTGAATTGAAAAACTCAAAAAAAAACTCAAAAACTCAACATGATTTAACAGTATCAACAATTTGTAGGTCAAACTTTTTCCTTTGAATTTGGTTTTTTTGAAATAATCGATACCCTACACTTTTTTCTAACTTACTTCATTATTTTTCCTTCAACACGTTATTGAAACTATTAAATTAAGTTCTTTGTGGTTTTTTGTTACACCATAAAATTATATTATCGAAAAAAAATAATTCTCCAAGGAATTTTATACATATTTTTGCAAAAATCTCGAAAGTAACGCGAGATAGACGAACGTATCAAGAGACATTATCCTAGAACATCTTTAGACAAGCAATTTTTTTCCTTTGACTATTCAAGTATCTTGTGTCGTTTTGGCAAAAAATGTGAATTTTCATTTTTCAGACAAAAAAATGCTCTCTGCTCTCCAAGGCGTGGGCACAGGGCAGACATCAATAAAAACGATAAAATACGTAAATGATTATGTGACTTGCGCATGGACTTGGGTGCCTGACTTGAAATGAATTCGGTCTTAAGGTATTTCTGTATAGTTCAAAACCGATTTATCAACATTTATTCCAAAAATTGATAAATAATGGTCACTATTTTTTAATAATACTTTTTCTAAAATGTCGCGTCATCCGGCCAGCAGCGGACTGGGCTCCAAGGGGCGCGGGTGGAAATAGGTTCACAAAGGGGCGCAATGCACGAAAACTCACTCCAAGGGGGGGCGTGGGTGGAATCCCACCTTAGAATTAACATCTTAAATTATGTGATTTCTGAAGGATGAGAGTAGTATGAGAAATGAGGAACAAAATTGTTCGTCTGACTATGATCAATGTATTTTCTGCATTCTTGGGTCACAGCACAAAGGAAAATAGTAAATATACCAAAGGTAGTAAATGTTTCGTAACATGTTATACGAAAATCTTCTTTTCTTCTAAAGGTTACTTTATATGACACATGCATGACTGCGGTCGTTTCTCATAGCTGTGAAGCGAACCTAAAGTTCCTCTTTTCAGCTTGTAGGCATATAATGGCTGTTATATCTATGACGTAATAATTTTTGACGGCATGGATATACGTGGCCATTACATACCTATAATCTTGAAAAGTGACACATAAGGTCGGCTCCACAGGCATGAAAAACACGGCTATATATATATATATATATATAATTTAAAAAAAAAGTTAAACAACCACCGCAGGGTCCCACTAAGAGCAACTGCCATCCAAAAAATGTCAATAGCCCCCAGTAGCACCGCGGTAAATCACACTTATGGCCACGTCTCACAACTGTGAGATGGGTGGTCATAGGCAACGACGAAATCACAACGACAGGCCGGCGAAATCCTCGTGTGTCTTGAGGACACGAAGCGACCCAAGGATGACAACTTTCTGCATCCATCTCGCAAGTGCCTTGGCATATTTTCAGCACGCGGGTATGGCTTTAAGGTTATGGACCAGTGATAGTTTCGCACCTCCGAGAGCACCTATCACAAGGACAATTACTTGTACCGAATATTTTGGATACAGTCGTTGTAGCTCTCTTTTAAGGTCTTGATACCTCTCCTCTTTTTCTTTCTACTTTGCAGTGATGTTGTATTCGGACGGAGCCGAGAATTCGATCACGATTATAGTTCGTTTCTCGAAGTCTTGGAGAACAATGTCAGGCCTCGAGTGCGCAACGGAGATTGCTGCCCGAAAATCGTAGTTCCAGAAAATTTGGCACTTCTCGTTTCGGACAATCGACTCTATCTCCCTTGGAGCGTTCGGCAGGGCAGGGTCGCGGCCAACACCGTAAGAGCGACAACGATGGTAATAAAGCACTCTTAGGGCCGCATTATGTCTATAGATATACGTCGTACCTGCGTGGGTCGAAGGGAACTTCTTGACATAAAATGCGTTTACGGTATGTTAAGGTGGAAATGACACCGTCCAGGCATGCGAAAATAAAACTCTCTGTACCTGAATTAAGCCCTGATGATTTGAGGAAAGCAAAAGTTTGCTCCTTCGACAAGGACTGCCTTTCTACATTTCTATGAAAGTTTCCGTGCATTTTCTTGTCGAGTAGCTCTTGGTGAAAATGTTCAACCGCTGCCTTCTTCACTTTGGTTTTTAGAAGTAAAGCATCTAGATGACGTAATGCACTTTCCTCACTTCTGATGTTAAAATTCAGGCCAAGGGTTTCGGCCGCTTGCTACGCGGCTTTGTAAAGGAACGCTCCTTCGCCAATCATCCCGTGGTTCCTGACCATCTTTAGGAGAGGATCTCTGCCATTCGCAACGATGTAAGCTGTACTTAGAACAATCCGGTTATGAAGACACTGGAGATTCAGAAGTCCGCGTCCGCCTTGACGGCGTGAAATATATAATCGCGGAACTGACGAATTGATATGAAAGCTTTTAAGCATATGCATGATCTTACGCGTAATGACATCACGGGCCTTAAGCTCGTTCTTCGTCCATTGAACTACCCCAAACGAGTAGAGTAGAACGGGGACGGCAAGCATGTTAGTCGCATATACCTTGTTCAACGCCGACAGATTGGAAGACCAAATCCGTCGAAGAAGATGCTTGTATCTGCTTCGGAGAGACCCCTTCACTGATGTTACGTCCTGAATGCGGTTTTGAGGTACGCCCACGTATGTATAGGTCTCTCCAGTATTAATATGTCTGATAACACTTATATCCACAAGCTCAGGGTCCTTGGGAACGCCAGTAATCTTTCCTTCCTTCAGATGAATTTTGGCACACTTGTCCAAGCCAAAGTCCATCCCAATCTCTCCTGTGTAGTTCTTGACAATATTTATAGCAGTTTGAAGTTTGCTTTTACCAGAGGCATAGATCTTCAGATCATCCATATAAAATACATGAGTGAACTTATGCTCGCGCTGATTAGTGTCGCCACAGAGGTATCCAGGAGAATTTCGTAGTGCGAGAGATAGAGACAGAAGTGTGATGCAAAACAACAAAGGGCTCATGGTATCACCTTCAAAGACGCCCCTCTGGAAGGTGACGTTGTTCTTTGTCACACGATAATTTCTAGATGAGATAGTAAATCTAGTTTTCTAAAGGGGCATCAATCTCTCTATGCATCTCACTATGTGTGGATGTACCTTCAAGCTTTCCAACAGACAGATGATAAGTCTATGAGAGCTTGAATCGAAAGCTTTCCGGTAGTCAATCCAGGCCATTGACAGGACTCGCTGATGGGCTGCAGCGTCTTTACAGACACACCTGTCAATAAGGAGGTTCTCTCGACAGCCTGCTACACCTTTTTTCGAGCCACGTTGTTCGTCCATCTCTCGTCATACAGGCTCAATTCGTCGAACAATCCTGTTGTTGAGGACAGCTGTAAAGATCTTATACAGCGTGTTCAAACAAGTTATTGGCCTGTAATTCTCTGGGTTGGACAAGTTGCCTTTTTTTGGCAGGAGTATAGTGCGTCCTGACGCCAGCCACTGCGGAATAGCCGTCTCCGACTTTAAATATGAGGTGAATATGTGGGCCAAATGTTGGTGTATAAAAGTAAACTTTTTCCACCAAAAGTTCTTGATAGAATCTGGTCCAGCAGCGGAAAAGTTCTTCGTGCCTCTAAGTGCTTTTTTCACCTCTTCGGCAGTGATTGATGGACATTCCTCCTCAGATTTTATGAGGTTGTCGCCGAACTCCTTGAAGCGGATCTCTCTTATAAGATCTTGATACCTCTGCTTCTTTTCCTTCTCATCAACAGTTTGTCGCTTACCCATCGCGACTCTTCAGCTTCGGCTGAAGCCGAGAATTCGATCACGGATATGGTTCGTTTCTCGAAGTCTTGGAGAACGATGTCAGGCCTTCGACAAGGACTGTTTTTCTACATTTCTGTGGAAATTTCCGTGCATTTTCTTGTCGAGTAGCTGTTGGCGGGATTTTTCAACCTCTGCTTTCTTGTCCTTGGCTTTTAGAAGTGAAGCATCTAGATGGAGTAATGCACTTTCCTCACTTCTGATGCTAAAACTCAGGCCAAGGGTCTCGGCCGCCTGCTTCGCGGCTTTGTGAAGGAACGCTCCTTTGTCAATTATCTCGTGTTTCCTGACCATTTTTAAGAGAGGATCTCTGCCATTTGCAACGATGAAAGCTGTACTTAGATTAATTCGGTTATGAAGACATTGGAGATTCAGAAGTCCGTGCCCGCCTTGGCGCCGTGAGATGTATAATCGCGGATCAGCCGAATTGATATGCAAGCTCTTACACATATGCATGATCTTACGTGTGGCGATATCAAGGGCCGTAAGCCCGTTCTTCGTCCATTGTCCGTGTCAAGATGTCTAATAACACTTATATACACAAGCTAAGGGTCCATGGGACGCCAACAATCTTTCCTTCCTTCAGATGAAACTTGGCACACTTGTCCAATTCGAAGTCCATACCAATCAGGTCCATATAAGAGACATGAGTGACCTCATGCTCGCAATAATCAGTGTCGCCGCAGAATTATCCAGAAGAATTTCGTAGTGCGGGAGATAGAGGCAGAGGTGTAATGCAAAAAAGCAAATGGCTAATGGTATCGCCCTGAAAGACGCCCCTCTTGAAAGTGACTTTGTTCGTTGTCACGCGATAATTACCAGATGAGATAGTAAATATAGTTTTCCAAAGGTGCATCAATCTTTCTATGCATCTCACTACACCTTTTTTCGAGCCACGCTGTTCGTACATCTCGCTCCACACAGGCTCAATTCTGCGAACAATCCTGTTGTTTAGGACAGCTGTGAAGATCTTATACAGTGTGTTCAAACAAGATATTAGCCTGTAATTCTCTGCATTGGACAAGCTGCCTTTTTGCGGTAGGAGTATAGTGCGTCCTAAAACCAGTCACTGATGAATGGATGTTTCTAACTTCAAATATGAGGTTAATATGTGGGCTAGATGCTGGTGTATAGGAGTAAACTTCTTTCACCAGAAGTTCTTGATATCATCTGGTCCTGCAGAGAAAAAGTTCTTCGTAACCCTGAGTGCTTTTTCTCCTTTTCAGCAGTGATTGATGGACATTCCTCTTCAGATGTTACGAGGTTGTCGCAAAACTCCTTGAAGCGGATGATATTCTTAGTATCTCCTTTCAACTCCAGTGATTTCGGGATCCTATATACCTCTCTCCAGAAAGTCGTTACCTCCTTGGGCTTGGGTGGATTTTTTACAGAAACAGGTAGATCGCTGAAGAGGCGCGATGGGTCAGCGAGAAACTGTTGATTCTCCCTGATCCACCTCGCCCTCTTCCGTATTCTCCTCCTTGCGTCAAATCACAGCCGTATTTTGTCAACAATATGCTGCTTGATTGTCAGCAGCTTT